>JAZGUH010000290.1:0-366358 GCA_037893225.1 Hippasteria phrygiana | reverse complement strand
ATTGCGATTAGGCCTACTCATTTAAGTTAGCATTTTCTCCCACTGGCAAGTGATGCGGCTCTTTAGCCCTGCATAGTTCCAAGTGTTACAGGGACCGTAAGTGGTAATTTTGAACTTTAAACATATATGGGCCCAAAATATAAACTGGATGAAAAGTAGGCCTACTCAACAGAAACGATGTCATTTTTACTTCTAGTTGCGGGATTGAACAAAAACTAATTAACACAAACTAGGCTACATGTACATGTACAGAAGGGCAAACTGAATGGCTACCGGTACTTACAAGAATTCCGGGTTTCAGTGAAGCATGTTTTATTTTTCAATGTGCATGTACGTCTGTCACAAATAATTCACTCTAAATTAATCTGATGAATACAGATTTTATTTTTAAAGTGCAAGTTTATGTAGCCCCTATTAATTACTGAGCATGTTTTGTAGTTCGAATACATTAAAACATGGAATTTTTAAACTATAAAAAAACGAATTCCGGTCCTGCCATGGCCAGTTTCTTTGTTCACTTTAAAAATGTATTACAAAAAACCTATTAAATCTGACATCAAGCCAAGCTGTTATTTGCATCCACTTGGGCCTTATCAGAATGTTTTATACTTATGTAGAATACTTATGGTAATGTGTTAGTTTTGATTTGATGCTGAATTTAGCAATATGCAGGCTCCTAATGACATTGTTAACACGGGCACTGAATGAAAATAAGTTTCGTACAATACTAAAAAGCTAAAATTAACAATATGAACATGTAATTACTTTTCATATAGCATCTCCACTTTTCCATTAAACAAAACATGCACTGAAAATAACTATGATGCACTAAAATATCATGTCAGTTAATTTAAACTGTAAATATTTACAAAGTATCTGTAAAATAATGAGTGACCAGTAGCTATGGCAAGAAAGGGATAAGTACTGTCATGAGGCATGATGACAAAATACATTTCAGCAAACCATGGTATCTACAGTGTCCCAAAAAAGAAAGGACATCGAGAAATAAAAAGAGTATTCCTGATTTGTTGTGATTGGTCATAAAACTAATATATATGTATTAGAAAGGTGAAAATGTCAGCTTTTATAAGACAACTTATGTCATGTAATCCATGACAGGCGCAAATGCCGTTTTGGATTCTATAAGTTTTGCGCCATTGAGCTAGGGCATTACTGTGAAGAAAGTGGAATGGACAACATTTGTTACCATGGAAGGGCTGATATAAACCATGTCACTGTACCTGATATTACGTAATCTCTTATTTTTTTCCCCATTATGAAGATGGTGCAGTTAATGCGTCTGAAGTGCCTACTCACCTGATAAATGTACATGAATTTTAGGAAGAGATTACATAATATCAGGTACAGTGACATGGTCAATGTTAGCCCTTTCATGGTAACAAATGTTGTCTATTTCCCTATATTCACAGTGATGCCCTAGCTCAATGGCACAAAACCAAAAGTGTCCAAAACAGCATTTACACCTGTCTTTAAGTGCTCATTGTGTCATAATGCCTGATTGGATTACATCACATAAGGTTTAATATGAAAGCTGACATTTTAACCTTTCTGGTACATACATATTAGTTTTATGATCAACTTGAACAAATCAGGAATACACAATGTACTGATTTTTCGGCTTCTTTTTCGGGGGACACACTGTATCTTGGCAATATAAACTGTATAAAAATAAATAATACATTGTACAAATCAGAACAAGGAGTGATCATGGTTATACTTTTAACTGTAAAATAGTTTACCTGGTTACCAGATGTTGCACATGCATTTGGTTAAAGGAAATCACAAAGCTACAGATCTGTAAGTCCATCCAAAATCAATGAATGATTTCGGCTCTTAAAACAATGGCATTTAAAACTTAAATTATTACATGTTACACAACCGAATCAACATATGATCCATATACGTAAATATATAGTAAATATCTAATGTTGCTACAAGTGATGCGATATTTGAAAGATCTGGTCTGCAAAATGAAGGGGAACCCGAGTGAAGCATTAGATGTGTCATGCATACAGCTATATTTGATGGTCACATGACAAACATGTACATCACAGTATCATCAATGCTAACTCTAAAAGAGGTTTTAAGACATCACATAACCTCAATAAACACTAAAAATTAATCAAAAATACTAGCATCTGTGAAATTGGTCTAACCCCTTGACCCCAGATTTCATATGGGGGGGGGGGGGGGGGACGCCGGAGCAGCAGACGGGCTTGGCAGCAAAACGTAATCAAGAGGCTTGTGCAGCTAAGCATAACGTACACAATACCCCAAAAATGGATTGAACTGCAGATCGAGATTGGCACCAATAGACGTCAACCGGCAAGGCCAACATGATGAAATTGCCAGCCAAAAATTGGCAAGACAGGTCCTTTTCCCACCCAGAACCATTTTTAGAGGTTTATAACTCCTAGAATAAGGATTGGATATAGTCAACCTTTCTATTGCAAAGAGAATTGTGCACAAATAAAAGGAATCCAGCCTCATTAACCCTCTGTAACAAATCCTGGGCGGACAGTGTACTTCAAGATTGAATTTTTGATTTCCACCAATGAAAAGATCAATATTTGAGGGGCAAATAACTGACAGGAGAAGGGATTGACCGATTCTGATGACAGATTATGAAAGCCTGGGTCCAACTTACCCTGAGTGGCAATTTTCAGCCCAAAACTCTGATTTGTTCCCTAGATATAGGCCCTTCAAAAATGCTCCTTTACGATGATGTCGTCATGACGTTAACATGACATCATGGTTTGGGACACATCTGGAGTAGATGGTCAATAACTGTGCATGTATGAAGTTCATAGAATTTGAAATAGTGCCCAAAGTGCAGTGCAGAAGAAAAACTGAACAAAAACAAGAGCTGTTTCGACAATGGTGCCGAAACGACTAAAAATAATTACCCTGTATTTTTAGTTTAACATTTATTTCTCAAGATTATTAACCTGTCTTCTCCAGGCTGCAGCCCGATTCCATGTAGTGCATGTACATTACTGCCTCAGCGACCAGGACATCCATCAGGTATTTTGTCCTGCAAATAGTAACAACACCACCAAGATTTTCATAGAATTATAAGGGCAAAGCAAAGTTTCATCCGCTGAGCTCTGCAGGAAATAATTAAATGAATTACAGAACGGATTGTGTAACTGCCTTCAAGTGAAACCTTTCTTAGAACGCTTCTGATAAAATGAATACAAAAACTGCATGTAACATTTTTTTCATGACTTACTCTACATCCAAGTATCCTAGCTTCTTTAATGAATCTCGAAGGGCTTGGGGAAATTGATGTGCTGTCTCCTTTACACTAAACACATTCCTGTAAAACATAAATCTGTAATATTACAGCTTTGGCATCCCTATGCCTCCTTCGCATGTTATTGATAGAACTGAGTGCAGTAACGTAAATCCGTGTCGGTGAGTGGGGGAATGGCGTGTGGGGGGATGGCGAGTGGGAGGGATGGCGGGTTAACAAAATTCCGGCGAACTAAAGAAATTTGAAAAGCAGGGGGGGGGAGCAGTGGGGGATGATTCAATGGCTCATCCCCCGGTCAAAAAGTGGGGGATATACCCCCCCCCCCCCCCCGTGATTTCCACAACTGACTAAGTGAATCCTTGCAAATTGGATGTTTGTTGCCCCACCTGAGCACTACATTAAAAAGAGCTACCCAGTTTCTAACCTTTCATGAAGAAATACTTCATAATTATTTGCAGGCATGATTTGAATCAGGAACCTATTGTTTACTACCACAGCTTTTCAACTAAACCACTTGTGGCTACTTGCAGTATTTGTTGTTGGTGCTTCAACAAATATGACTGTACCCCTCACTTCAATATCGAAATGTGTGCAAGGGCTTCATCAAAGCATACATGTTTATGTATAGCGTGTGACGTAAGTTAATAACAAAGTTACCAAAAACTTTGTGCAAAAAATGCTAATAGCAGAGGGCATACCTTGTACAGCCTTGCTTCTCTGAAGCTTTGTAATGGGAACTTATCCTCTCAGTTAGGCCTTGTTTGTCCTGAATGTAATTTAAACAAAATAATTAAATAAATATGAATTACAGTTAACTTCTAACAAAACTTACAAACGACAAAAATTACCCATGTTATAGTTTGAAATGCACCACTACATACATCTGTACATTCTATTAATTGTAAGATTTCTAGAAGTGCAATCGAGCTGATTCTTTGAATTTTTTTCTGTAATATGTAGATTTGGCTTCTAGAGAATCTAGAATTATTTTCATGAATAAAAACTATAACTTACAAACTTTCAGGCTCATTACCAGAATTTGTTTAAATAGTTGCAGTTTATGCTTGCCTTCGACAATTAATGTGGACATCAAACTATGTAAAGCCTGCTAATTTTCACCATAAATGTACCTTTGGGGAAATGACACTCATGCCAAACTTTGCACTCTGTATTCCCTGTCTTGGTTTCCCACTTATGAAATCTTGGCTCAACTTTGACCTGCATGTATCAGTGGAAAAAAAGCAACAAAGTTATTACTGTGGAAATAAAATTATACACAAATCATATGACCACTGCTTGATTTATTATTTTACCTTGAATTAAAAGCCTTCGTTGGCTAAGATACAAATGCATAGAAACCTTCATATGTGAAAACAATTGTCATTAAACAATGTATGTATTTCATACCTTATCTCACCGTCCATAATGGAGTCCAAATAAGATATTGCAGAATCAAACTGAAACAAAGTATACGAGAGGATTTTGAACGAGAGGATTTAGCCATCAAAAATTGGCAGAAAGTATACAGAAAGTAAGTTATAGTACACAATTCAGTCCATATGCAGTTTCTCAATAGTCAATTCAAATCCACTCAAATGAGTTCATGGTTTATTTGCAAGATCTCTGTAACTTAGCTCAATGATGTGGAAGTAATAAATAAAGAAACCATGCATAAAGATTTCTTCACAAGTCACGTTCTTGTTGAAAGCTTTACAATGAGGTACATTTTATGAAAATAAAATAAAAACACCAAACAAACAAAAACACACCACCAAAAAAAGAATAAAAAATTCAAAATATAATTTAGATTAAATATTATTAGGCCACCATCCTAGGTGTTGGTAGGTATCAAATTAGGGGAATAATGCTCATGGTGATTTTTGCCAAGGTATGCACCCCTGTAGTTGGAAAATATGTGATAGCATTGCAGCAGTGGCAGCTTTTTGGGTGCTATCACCTTTTTAAAAAAAATGGCTGCCAAAATGCTTGTTACCACATACAGTTAATCTGGTAACAGGGATCGAAATATCCACTGGACCGCTGTGTTCTTATTTTTACCATTGGTCTTGTGAAATACCTTCCAGTCTAGTAAAATGTTTGTGCTAATAGCCCAGCTGTCAAGTAGATTTTTACCTGATATTCAACCCCTGGGTAACAAGCAAATTAGCGGCCATTTTGAAGAAAAACAAATTAAAAAGTGATAACACCCAAAAAACTGTGACCGCTCACGCTGCAATGCTGTCACACACTTTCCAACTCGAGGTGTGCATACCTTGCCAGAAATCGCTATGAACATAACTCCTCTCGATCATTTGATACTGGTGGCCTATGGCCTATATTTATTTCACAAAAATGTTCCCTACATTCTTTGCCAAGTGTGACTAACCTATTGTTAGTCAACATTCCGATAAGGAATTTCAACAAAAATCTCACGTGTCTTTCAAGGACCTCTTCTGTCACTGTGAATTCAATGTCATCTTGCCAGATGTTTGTCTCTTGCTGATACTGTTGCTTTGGTTGCCAGATGCCATTGCAAAGTTGCAACATTGTTCCTATAAAGAAAGACAGGATATGTTGGTGCTTAAATGTAAAAAGGGCATTGCAGATTGCTGCTTCCCCAGCCCACAATCTCTTAGCTAATACCCCCTTCACTGCTTATATTGCAGAGGCTGCCAGTGTGGTTATATCATTGCGTTGGGTTTCAAAGACTGTTGATTTCTACACCTCTGGCTCATAGTAAATGCTACAAACAACCAATCTTCAAGTCCTAATTCTCACCTTTACGATAGAAACATCCACATATCTCCTTGTCCCAGGATTTTCCATTGTTGTTATAGACTCTGCCTTCGTCAAACAGCCACCACTTATCCCCGTCGTTCTGGACCACAGCAACATAGTGTCCATTTGCGAGAAATTCACCCTTGTGACACTTCATGTGTACAATGAAACAAATCGGTGCATGCAAGTAAATAATTGTTATAGACAGCCACAACTGTAACAAATTTGAAAACTTGCTGGCTCGAAATGGTTCCCACATATTAACTATAAGGACTGGAATATTTGTTGTGTGTTTCTAGAATACATTTTCCAGATATTAAGGCTAACCTCCCCATATTCTCCAAAATCCAATTTGCCAAATGGAGGAATTTTGAGGATTGAGGGTCTTTGGAAGTTGAAGCATCGGAGGATTAGGCAGGATTGAATGTATCAGAGGATTTTGCCTCTCGAGGAAAATGGAGGATCCAGGTCATCAGGCCCAATCTGATGCTAGCATATTCCGGAGGATTGAGGTTACTGGGGTGTTCCAAAACCCACTGGAGGATTTTGCAGTATTTAGGCAGTGGTCCCCAGTAACAAACATTGGATTATTATGGAATTATAGGATATCGGAGGATTCAGGTTACACGCAGGAAAAACAATGCAGGGAGTAAGGGTTAAGTGACTTTAAATCAGGGGCCACAATTCTGATTGAAATGACAAAAGGACAAAGATGTAGCACTTCAGATTAACACCAAAATATATTACCAATAAGGAAAAAAGTCTGTACTGCACATGCAGATCAACTCCAATGTTTACAAAGATTTCTGGCGAAGCAGCAATGGGTGAATGGCACTTGCGGAGTCAGACACACTCAGGTCATCCTCTCAGTTCAGCGAAGCAACTTGCGACACATCCCACCTCTTGAGATTGAGGCACAGAACGGTAGGAATGTCGTGCTCATTGTTGACAATGGGAGCCATCATTACCTCGTGAAGATCATGTCCACTACATAGTGCAAAGAAACCACATAATTTTACCATGTGGAAAGAGACATGATTTTGAAATTAACCAACACAACTACCTTGGGATTGACAGTCATTCTGAATGTGGGTCCACTGACAGGAGATACAAGTCTAACTCAATATCAATTAAAATTTAATATCAATTAAAATGTATTCAAATTTACCTAGTCAGTTTCCCTTGTGGATTGTTTGACGAATCAATATCAATTAATTCATTCATACAAAGAGAAGGCAATGACTGGCCAGCTTCTTGTAAACACGAACAAAGGGAAAGTTCCCCAGGATTCTTTGTCACAAAGGACAAGCAAAATAATCTTCCTTTTTCTGAAATTAAACTTTGCACTTCGGCCATCAAACTTTGCACTTCTGAAAGAGTCATTTGCATGGCCCCAGTTAATAGGCCATATAGAACATTTTTTCCTTAATTTTGTATACGCCAGAGGCATAGTTACATGCAAATTCAGATTACCATTTGTCGCAAATTCCACTGTATGGTACCGGGTTCCAGTTCCAGAATTCAATCAGAAGTTCTGAAACATCAGATGCATCATCCGATTGTGCTTCAAGGCGAATGCTTGGCAACTTGCTTTCTCCGCTTCTCCAATGATTATTACACTGTACACACGTAAGTTCATTCCTAAGCCCAATGGTGAAAAAGCTTTTGGGAAAAAGATCAGAACATGTCATGCCATGTCTCAGTTATAAGGGGCAGGTTGAAGGTGAAATTAGGATTTAGTTGGTGTTACTGTTAGTAAATGCAATCAACAGTGGATACTGACACTGAGCTATCTTTGATTAATAGTGAAAACATTGATATGCTTTCCCATGTCCAAAAACAGGATACAAAACACTTTTCTGGTGGCCTATTAATTTTAAACAACAATAACAAACTGAACAAAATCAGTCACAGTTGACACAGAAAACAACTCCTGCCAATGACATCAATGACATAGATGCAATTGATAAACTGTCACTTTTCAGTTACCTCTTGAGAAAACTGCAGTCTCCAACACAGAGGGTGCAAGCTGCACTTGCAATGGCTTCAATCAATTCAAATGCATCCTGCTGCAGGGTATTGTCAAATTGAGGAAGAAGCTTCTTCAGGGTGTCAACAACTCCCTCCACTGCACTAGCACTGATGTCATGTCCAGCAACATCCTTCAGGACCTCCAGAACTGGAATATGGTGGTCGTCACTCAGGAAGTATTCCCCAATTATTCCACTATTTGCGACAATCCTTACCACTGCAGTCATGTAGCAGGAATTTTTTGGAGTGTGCTGTGTGTATAGAACATGTACAAATGTAAACACCAACTACAAATTCCATTTTCAAATCACAAATCTAAATTTAGCATGTAATATTTAGAACATTTACATGTTATTGTAAGAAATAAAATGCTAAAAAAGTTATGGATGCTACTTGTACAAAACAATAACGAAATACAAAGTCAAAACAACATAATAGGTGCCCTTCCAAGAGATGTTCATGTGCAGCTTGTGTTTTTCATTTATTCCTAGCAAAAATTGCGTAGTTACATCTTGTTTTTTATGGTGCCATGTTGTACCTGGGTATGAATGTGTTTCTATATTTGGTACTCTGTAGTGACAGACAAAGAGTAGAGGACAAAAAGAATGAACAGGTCTCCACAAGGCAATTTTTAAGAGGAGGATGTCTCCACAAGGAAATGTGTGCATAAAGTCTATGGGGGAATGCTTAAGTGAGCTATACATTCAATGTGTTATGTGTAGTTCAGCATAGTCACCTTCCTCTTCTTATTTGGATGTGATGTAGAGGGAACATCAGATTCACTTGCTTGTTCATTCCTCATCTGCAATTTAGAACGAAATGGCTCAAGAAAGTTAAGCTTATAGGAGTATAAGATGGTAAGAAGTTAATGGAATAAATTGACAAAGCTTAGTATGCATTATATCCCGAGTATTTATTTACATTGTTGTTTCGTTAAAGCTTTCACCTGTCATGCCTATAAAATATTTCATAATTAACCCAAATTTTCCAAATTTAATGAATATCCAGCAACCTATTTTTGTGGATTTTGGGGACTTGGTACTGAAGGCCTGTGGTGAATAAAGTTTGATGGGTTATGATGGGTTATGATGGACCAGGGATTATGTTTCATAACTTGCTGACAAAAAAACAAACATTATAAAATGCATGCTACATGTTAATTACTTAGTTGTTAATCCTGGCAGCGAAGGGATTTGTGGAATTGAAGAGCATGCAAATGCAAATTTAATGAAAACTCAATAACAGCTAAGAACCTCCAATGCAGTAGCCAAAAAAAGTTTGCTAACACAAAAGAAAACCAAAGAAATTTATTTAAAACATCCATATGAACAGTTTGACCTGTAACATATATTATGGACCATTTGTACTACTCCTCCAAAGGGAATGAATAAAAAATGGTTTAGTTGGTGTCAGTAAACAAGTACAAATACGGCATTTGTGTGTACTCACTGAGTCCTTTGACTTCTGCTGGGGCCCGACATCTGCTACAAAGGAAAACTATTACTTCTATGAACAGCCCCACATTTAAAAAGCAAATTTGAAAACAAAGTCACAGAAACTTCTGCATGCAGCATGTTGCACTGAAATATCAATAACAAATAATCAGGAGGATGAACAATATACAAAAACATCTGAAAAGAACCCAACCTTACCGCTCTCTGGGTGACTACAGAAATACTCTTTCAAGTGGCAGCCATTGACACGACCTGACCGTAGTTCCCTTGTCTTTGCATTGACCAGACAATACAATCCTTTTTCATGCACCTCCGTTATAATGTAGGGACCAGTCCAGTTTGGCTGCAGCTTGCCCCCTTTTCGAGTAGCCTTTCGTGCATTCTTCAGAAGCACAGAGGTTCCAATTGCAAATCTCTGCAGTAAGATACAATAGCAATTTAAAGTGGACTTAAAGTTGCAATGTTACTTTTGTAAATTTCATTAGATTACAGAATGCTACCATTTCGCAAACCTCTAAAATAGAAAAATAATGGTTAGTGCTCTGTTGAAAAGTGGGGGATGAGTATCATTGTTATACCATTGGGATTTATCAATTTGAGGGTCTCTGTGTACATTTCCTTTTTCGGGGAGATTTGTTGGTTACTGTGTTTCTGTCGGTTTATAATCTTTGAGGCATTTGTATTTCTTTTTACACTTAATCCTACTGCTTACGGTGTGTGCAAAATGATATTAAAATTTGATGATTTAATTTAGTGGAGTGTAACACAAGGAAGAAACAGAAAAATATCTGCATATTTTGTACCACAAGCATTGTAATGCAATTCTCTCATAGTGTTAAATTACAAGGCAGACTCCAAAAATGACCTAAACACTAGCTATAGCTAAGACACTAAGCAGCTTGTCTGCTTGATGAGAGATACCTTCTTGGACTGGTGACGTTTATCATAGTCGGACTTCTGAGTAGCCTGTGCCTTGAGGATGTTGTTCTTTACCTGGGGTGCCACTGCCTGCCTTATTGCCATCATAGACTTTACAACATCATCCACTTGACCAACATTGTCACCACTACTGCCATCTCGTTGATCACCTAAGTCAACAGGTAGAACAGGCTCCCTGCAACACACATTATCAGAATATAGCATTGCATATCACCACTGTAATAAAAAGTATTATGGCAATGTGTAATTCATATCAAACTTAGTTTACAATAAAATGGCCTAGATAATAGTGTGGATTGCAGGTTGGGATGTACAACTGCAATACCAATTCCAAATTTGGTGGAGAAAAGGGCAATTATTTAATTAGCATGAGCAGTGACAAGCCTTCAAATGAGGAAGGAAAACAGAATTATTGAAAACTCATCCAGAAATGCTATTTTCAATTTTCTAATCATGTCATCTCTTGCTTATGCAAAAGACTACTGTGGATGTAAATAACAAATATTACGACCTGTGAAGGTGAGACCTGATAGTTTGTCTTAATGTAACTACCTATTTACAGGCTGCAAAAAATGTATGCCATGTACTAAAATAATCAAACTGTAGTAAATGAGGAGGGAGTAGAGAGAAATTACTGGTTTTCAATGTTGTCCCATTGTTACTTCTTCCCAATAATGCAAAATGGTAAGTTTTTGGATGTCATCAAATCTGCAAACACAAAGCTGTGCACCAAATCAACTAGACCTCATAAAACACCCACAATAAAGAAGTGCATGTAGTAACCCAAAAGACAAGCAACAGACTAACAAAGAAAATCACTAGTGTAGTACTTTACCTGCCATACATGATATAAAATGGTGAATACCGGGTGGAAGCATGAACTGATGTTCTGTATCCAAAAAGGACGGCATCTAGGTTCTCATCCCAATCATCCTCCTTGTCATTGACAACTTTGGCTAGACACCGTTGCAATGTCTGATTGAACCTTTCGTCCAGCCCATTGGTCTGTGGGTGGTAAGCCGACGTCATACGATGTTCTGCACCAGTAAGACTAAAGAGCTCCTCATTCACTTGGTTAACAAATTCTCTGCCCTGGTTCGTAATGATGGTTTTGATACAACCAAGCCTGAAAATTTAAAAAGAAAGTTCAGTGGTGAGAGAAGTCTGCGTCATTTTTCATTTTTATGTACATTGCGTATTGTGAAATCAAACAAAAGAAAATTACTTTTGAAAGCTACATGTATTTTCATCAAGTCCCCTCTAGCGCAGCACAAATCGACGTCATAGGACGAACTCCCCTTTTGTGCCTAGTGCTAGACACAAAAGGGGAGTTCGTCGTAAGATGTCAATTTGTTTGCTGCCCGCAGCGACGACTTTTAGACAAATGGCACCAGCAATCGACATCATCTTTAACAGGATGAACTTCTGGTAGTAATGCAACTGGACAAGAAATAACATCAGAGCTTTTTGGAAATTGTCAAGGTTTTGGCTTTCCTGTGTGAAAAAAATTACCTAACCTGCTCCGACCCTTTAAAATCAAACTGCATGTTTTGTTGGAATCTGTTGGGAGTAGGTACTGCACTAGTACACTGATTACAATTTACATGGGGTCAGGCATACCACCAGAACCAGAGTCCATCGGTTTAGGTGTATGACTGCCCAAAATATATGTTGTTGAATTTTGTATTAAGACTAAGGAAGGTTCCTAGTAAATCACCCAAGGGATTAGGGTTAACCCTCATACTTATAACTATCACAGCCTATCAAAAACTCTAAACACCAACTCTCATAGTTTGTGTGCTTTCAACCTGTCATCACTTGATAGTTTTTGATATATAGGGTAGCTGGCTCTATTTTAGCCTTGAGAACAGGAGGGTGAATGGTTGAAACTGCTTTTACCACTAAAAATACTGACCACACCTTTGTACCTAATTACACAAAACTTAAAGCAACAGTTTAGGACATGACATGAATGCACACATACGTTGTAATGGTCTTGTACAGAAACAGTGCCACTGTCCGACCAGATTTGTTGGGAAGTGCCTCGGCTAAGGGCCACTTGGAGAAGTAATCACTAAGTGTGATTATATACTTATTTCCTCTGGGGGTTTCTCTGAGAGGGCCAATTATATCCAATCCAACCTATGCAAAACAGAAACAAAATAAACACAGGTTGAAATTAGTATGCAGGCATGCAACTTGGAAGCAACAAAAAACAAGATAGTTCTAAAGCATTTGTACATTGTAATGTTTTCAGTTTTCAATGGCATAAGTGTCAAGTGAAAAATGAAGAAATCCGCTTTTCCAAAGAGAAATTGCATGCCTAGTACGGAGAACTCTTTTCCACTATAAATGTGTTTTCATAAAAGATGAGCTAAAAAAAATACACAAAAACTACTGGAAAACAAAAGAGAGTTTAAGAAATTACCTATACATTTTAAATGGAAAATCATTTGCAATTTTATACTGTAAATTTCATTGTAGACTTGGGTTCGAACAAACAGTAAACCAATTCAAAACCTAAAAAGTATATTTTTATTGCTCAAAAGTGCCATGATATTATTCACTCACCTGATCCCATACTCCAGAAACTGGAATAGGGTGGAGGGCTGGTAATGACTTATTAAGCGTTGAATTTGAGCGTTGGCACGCATCACAATGCTTTATGAAGTATTTCACATCGGCTTGGATTCCAGGCCAAAAATATCTTACGGCCACATTCTGATAACTTTTATCTCGTCCAAGATGGGCACCTATGGTTTGTGCAGGTGAGTAAAAGAAAACAAAAAGAAACTGTAGCAGATATCAGGCTTGTTTCGGCTATTTCATTATAAGTACATTAAAAGACACTGGCCAATTACAAAATGCCTCTCAAAATAATTTCACAAATCTTTCGATCCTCATGCCTTCTCCATGCTCTTGGATGTTCAGTTGCAGTACTCCTGCACCCAAGCCATCCAGTGTATGGTATTAACGCGAACTCCCTAGGGGGTGTGGAAAATCATATTAAATTTGAGGATTCAGGGCTGTATAGGCTATAGGCTTAATAAACCTTTTTGAAATTCTCAATGCATTGTGGGTATGGATGACAATGACAAACAAACTATGTAATTTATACCAAAAACTACATGTAGAGGGCCTAAGCCATATTACAAATGTTTGCTCCTTTTTCCTTCCAACAATCGCTTTTGAACATTATTGTAACGTCTCAACCAGGCGGTATTTGTGATAAGGCTAATGGCACTGTGAACCTGTCCAAACATATGATTTTATTCTCAACAATACATTTATCTGGGAGTTGAGAGATACTCTTTCCACACATAAGGAATATGATAACCAGAAAAATCAATTTTAATTGCAAAAGAAGTAGGAAAAACTAGAGCTTTATAGTGTTTGTGGACAAACACAGGGCTGTTTCGTTTAGGGGGGGTTTTGGTAGTTTGATTCTTAATTTTTGAGATTTCAATGGTGGATCAAACAAATATCGTTTTACATTCATGGTCGTCTACGACAGGTCAAGCAATCACGTAGGCTTATTCATAATCGTTTTGGAAATCTGAGCATACAAGGAGTTGATGACCATGATTCGTCATCAGACGTCACACATTTTTCACATTTATATTTAAGTGTGTATGACCTAAAAATATATTACAAAAAGAATTATTATTTTTTTTAAATTCATGTTAGATACCACGTTTCAACTTAATCGAACTTGTACTTTTGTAGATATATGGCTTTAAAAACTGCCCCTTTAAGACGTCTCAACCAGGCGGTATTGGGGATATTTGCGATGGTAGTGTACTGAGGCAGAAACGCAAACGTGGCGGTGCCACGTTTTTACGGGTACCTCCATGCATGGAGGAAGAAATGCAAGTACTTTAGTTTAGCCATGGTTTAGCATACCTGACACAGCGTGGATGGCATGTATTTTTTGCTGTTGCTCGTCCCTCGAAGCCACTACCATACGTCCTTTGTAAAAGAGGCTGCCCCCTTGCAAATAAAATGACTTTGATCTTCTTCTCAGAGCTCTTTTCTGGTTTTTATCAAAGTTTGACGAATAAGACCCTGATGAAAGGAATGCAATTATTTGCCTCACCTCCTCCACGAAACTTGAATCAGCCATGACTGCTCGCATAGCTGCACCTAGCCTGCCAACCCGGTCCGAGTGAGCGTTCACGGAATTCATCACCCTGTCACTGAAAATTATTACGCGCCGCGTGCACGGAGTGCTGCCATTTCTACGCAAGAAAAACAGGTCGACTTATTTCTAAAGAGACGAAGTTATTTTTATTTTGATAGCTTCACAAAGGGCAGAAAGTAGAATATGTGTAATCTGTAAGTCAATACATCAAAACAATACATGGAAATGGGCCTTATGCGTGGCAAATACAGGGGGACAAAATAACCTGGAGGGGGACAGAATTAACGGGCTGTGGGGACACTTTTACCTAGGTAATTCTGTCAGGGGGGACACTTTTACCTAGGTAATTCTGTCCGGGGAGACAGATTTGAGGGGGGACAGAAATACCGTCCACACCGGCAACCTGGGTGATGGTGTGTAATCTGCGGAAAATTACTTGTTACATGCAAGAAATACCTCTCCATTATATTAAACCGTCGGGGCTCGGACAACTCGACCGTTGGCCGACTCGACTCGAGACAACTCGACCGTTAAGACAACTCGACCGTCTTTGCGTCAAATGGGAAGACAAGTCGTCTGTGGAGACAAGTCTTCCGTTGAGACAAGTCGTCCGTTGAATTGAAGTCGACTCGGAGGTATGGGAATCGCTGGGGTCTCGGCGGGGATTCGCGTCCAGCCTCAAAGCAAACATGAGCCTGAATTTTTGTCGAGTTTCACCAGTTAAGAAAACTTGAACCTGCAGAAGATCTAGAGTGCGTCTCAGTATCTTTGTGAATTGTGTGACAATCGAATCACCAGAGTACGACAATTTCCGTTTTCCCTGGCCGTAAAGACTAGGGACTCGTGAGCTATTTGTTTTATTATTATTATCATCATCACCACGGCCTTTTCTATTTTATATCTCAATCAAATCACCTAACAAGGTCTCCTCAGCACCATTATAATATATCATATTATAATTGTTTATTATATTATATTATATCATTGTTTATTATATTTATATATACTTTTTAGTTCATTTTCCTCGGCCCTACCAAACAATCTAAATAGCACGGACCTGCTGTACCTTTATCTTCATATACTAACACTCGGGCGGTAGTAGTCAGGGGGTTAGATCTATGGATAATGCATTTATTTATGTATTCATAATGCCGCTGCACATTAGGCTAAGCAGGTGCGTGCGCACAACACGGCTTCTATAAGATTCCCAAGACGTTGTTACTGGCGGTTCGTGGCTATTAAGTTTGTCGTGATAACGCCCTCTCGCGGCGGCCGGTTATCGCGTATTATACGTAACAACGTCTTGAACTAAGACTACCCCATGACTCGTGCGCAATAAAAGGGCATTCCTGATAAAGGACGACAGCATTGGCAGAAAGATCGGTCCGACTTGCAACTTATTACGTACACGCAGACACGACGGATTTTTTGGCCAAGAGCATTAAAACTAAAGAATGGTGTTTCTCTGCCTTCAACTTTTAATTCTGTTCGCTGCGTGTATGCCGGGCGGGGCCTTCAGACCCTGCCCGGCAAACTTATGTAGCCCCGGCAGCTCAGTATGCGTGAACCGGCTTTTCGGCGTGGCTAGCCGAATCCTGCTAGGCCAGGGATACCTAAACTTGACGGGAGTGTCGAAGCTGCGCTGCGGCAACAGCTGTCTATCGGACGACCGCTGTACCTCAATCAACTACTGGGACCGGGAGAAGTTGTGTGAGCTGAACGGGGCTTCAGCGTCGATGGCCCCGTTGGCCCTGGCTGAGAGGACCGGTACCTTCTACTACGGACCGGAAAAGGTATAAATGCCAACTTCGTGTCGGGTCGGGTCGGTTTTTTCCATCATTTCAGTCGGGTTGGGGTCGGTTTCTACACTGTAAAAAAAATCCTGTAAAATCACGGGTTAATTCCCCCCTGTAAAAAAACAGACTATCACCGTATTTTAGTTTGAACGGGTTTTGAACGTAAAATCTCATGTTTTCCTACATGAATCTCGTTACGCAGCAACTGACTAATCAGAACTGATGAACATTTTTTTCACACAAGTCATGCTATATTGCAGTGTTTCGTCCAAAAACACGATTTCTTGACTAAAATATTTAATTATTTAAGAAATTCCACATAGGAATTTAGACTTGCTGTGAACAAAGGTGAAGAATCGCTTTACGTCTTCTTTCGTATTCAAATATTGAAATTTTTCATCGGAAACCGTGACTTCATGATGGCTGGATAAGGCTGAATATATAAATGAATATAAAAGGCGACATTATTTAGTGTGTAGTGTTTAGTAAATTACTGTAGCATTTGTACAATTGATATCTAAAGTATCAGTAATGTACATGTATAATAAATCACGTCTATTTAATCTTGTTCCCATTTCTGTAAATTCATAATTACTTACACCAACTTTCCAGTAACTGAGTGAATTTGTTTTATACCCTGTATTTTTAGGGGAATAGCAGGGTTATTTTAAGGGACAGCAACGTAAAAAACAGTGTTCACGAGTCGCAGTTTCCACCGTTTTTACGGGATTGCGCTGGCGTCTAAATTGCCAGGAAATTCCTGTAAAAAACGTTGTTTTTTTTTGAGTGTACGGAAGATTAGAAGGGACACAGGAAATTTAAAAAAAATTGCTTCTATCTCGCTGCGGCGAGTTACCATCTCGCCGCGGCGAGTTACTATCTCGCCGTGGATTCGTACTGTTGGTATACGCGCTTGGTCAAGAGGTTGGTGGTGCGAAGCTACCATCCAAGAGATTACAGCTGAACGCCGGCGTCCCGCTCGAGGGCGGCCCGCGTTAGTGCCTCGCTGCGACACTTTCCGTGGTGGAGGGAGGGGGGGGGGGGGGGGGGGGGGGGGGGGAGATACCGCTGACTCCGCCCGCGGTCGCTCAAGCCAGCGGCCGTGAGCCAGCGTGCGGAACCCGCACCGCCGTATCGGGAGGGACGCCAGATCACTTGTAGACGACTTGGGTATGGATTAGGGTGTCTTGCCCAGCATGCGCGGAGATTTCTTGTAACATGTGGGGGGATGATTTTTGAAAGGCCATCCTTGTGTGGAGCGCGACACGGCACGGGGTCCAAAGGACCGCTTAAGGGCCCCTGGTGGGTTGCAGGCGCAAAGCCCTTGCTAGGGGTTGAGGTAAAGCCCCCCTGGAGCCCCTGGGGTTTACACAATTTTAGGTGCAAAATTGTGTTAAATTTCAACCTTTTCTTGAGCTTGAATTGCAATAAATGACAATAATTAACACCTTTAAGCATTAAAAAATACAAAAGATCTTCAAAACTCAAATTTCTCATCCAATGTATTTGGAAGCGTAAGCGTCTCTTTCACAATGGAGCTCTGGTCACCTAGCAACACAAATATTGCCTATGCATTATATTAAGAATAAATTATTTACAAAATAATTATTGCAAAATAATGCCTAGATGCATTTCGGTAAGGCATGATTAGAATGAGATTTGGTCTACACTTGACAAAAACTATGAAAACATATGGTGGACAATGATGTATACTTGTCGTGAGGTATAAACTGTCTCCCTACCAACCAATCTACCTTCCGACATCGGGCGCGGATCGAGGAATTTTGTAGACGGGGGGCGCGCACACCCAAAACGGACAATTGCGAGCGCTTCGCGCGAAGCGCGAAGCCCTTACGGCGTGGGGTCCGGGGCCCGCTTAAGGGCCCCGGAAATTGTTGTAGTGTGGATGCCCCAGTGGTGCAATCTGAGGCGATTCCTGGCTACTTTCACTTGATTTTGTTAAACAAAAGTTGTGACGATTTTATGGAGACTATATATATATCATGATTTTAGGCATTATTTTCTAGCCATTATTTTAGCCATGTCATGACTACAAAAATCTAGACAGGGGCAAACCAAAACGGATAAATGCGAGCACGAAGCCCTTACGGTGTGGGGTCCGGGGCCCGCTTAAGGGCCCCGGAAATTGTTGGAGTGTGGATGCCCCAGTGGTGCAATCTGAGGCGATTCCTGGCTACTTTCACCTGATTTTGTTAAACAAAAGTTGTGACGATTTTATGGAGCATATATACATGTATATCATGATTTTTGCCATGTCATGACTACAAAAATCTAGACGGGGCACACCCAAAACGGATAAATGCGAGCGCGAAGCCCTTACGGCGTGGGGTCCGGGGGCCGCTTAGGGCCCCAGAAAATGTTGGATTCTGGATGCTCCGTGGTGCAATCTGAGGCGATTCCTGACCACTTTCACCTGACTTTTTTTTGTTAAGTTGTTAAGATTACATTGTATATGGAGAATATATATATCATTATGTTAGCCATTATTTTTTAGCAATTTTTTAGCCATGTCATGCATCACTACAAAAATCTAAGTTTCTCCCCCCCCCCCATTTTTGGCGTCTAATTTGCAGTTTTTCCCCTTCATTTTTAATTTATCCGGATTTTGTTTTGGTTTTAAATCAGTTCAGTTGAAGTTTTCAAGAAAAAGGCTTGTGTTAAAACCATCGGCAGATCGGCTGCAAGACATAATAGAGGATTTAGGCACATTTAGTATGTCATTCAGTCAAGTGATCCATTGTTTCCTGCTGGTTGGGGCCATTTAACCTGTAATAAACTCCCCAAGGGGATTATATGTTGAGATGCACCGCGTTTACACTAGATCCGGCAAAGGGATTAAAATGGGATCGAACCCGGCAAGGAGGATTGAAGGGGGATCGATGGACAGAGTTGAAATCCCAGGGATCCGGGAAATACTCCCGTTTTCTCTTAAAAGAGGGATTCAGTTCCATGGCATGATTGATAACCTTTTTTTTTTTATTGCATTTTTCAGTAGTTTTATGCCAAAAAGTAGACACAGCAGATGTTTAATATCGGCGGCGGTATTTTTCTTTAAGTAGGTTGCCCTCCTCCTCCCTTCCTTTTCTCTCACCTCCCCCTCTTTTTTTTCCCTCTTCTCTTTTTTTTTTTTTTTTGACTCAATTTACGGGGGGGGGGACGTGCCCCCGCGGCCACCCCCCCCCCCCCCCCCCCCCCCCCCTCTGGATCCGCGCCTGTACATACCGAGGTCTTGCCCACAGTGCGTTTAAACTCAAAGCAGGGAAAGTAAACGAATGAAACTCACACTTGCTGGGCTGCGTGGTGCTGGCCTGTCGATGTGTCATGGTAACGCATTACACGCGAGGACAGAAAAAAAAGGGTATAACAAAGGGAACAATACTGTCCTCACATTTATTTCTTTGTTCCGGAAAAAGTGAGGACAGGCAAACTAGTGCTTAGTCTATGGGGATGGGTTATATTAAAGGGAACAATGGAAAGTCATCACGTGTATAGCGAAACAAAAATACACGTATTGGCAAGTTACAGACTCTGCGCAAGTTAGTACGCCTACCCTTAAAAAGTGGGGGGGATGATTACATTAGTCATCCCCCCATGTCAAAAAGTGGGGGGGATATATCCCCCCCCCCCCCCATCCCCCCGGGATCTCCGCCCATGGTGCCCAGTAGAGCAGCCGCCTCGCTGCGATCTTCTGAAACTAAACCTTCGATCCGAGGGATTTGCCCGCGCCGCAGACGGGCTAATATTTTGGCCGAGGGGAGAGAAGAGAAGAGGATTAAGAGAGACAGACTACACACGGCTGCCCGATACCCCGTTGCTGTGTGGGGGCGATTCTGCTGTGGGCAGCGCACATAGGCCTATCAGGCGCGAAGAGAGGAGAGTCCTTCTCCGGTGCCGGGAGGCGGAGAGGGACCGGGCGTTGGGCCGCGGGATACCGGGAGAGGCCCCGCTGCCGGACGGTGGTCCGCAAGGGAAAGGAGCCCCCCCCCCCCCCCTCCCTATCTCGACGGGTGGCGAGTCCATGGAGATAGGGCGGAGCCCGGAGAGAGAAAAGGTGCAAGTCGGGCCTTTAGGACTTCCACCACTCAGCAGATTCTGGAAACACTTTTCTGTAAATCTTCTACAAAACTCAGTTTTTAGGTTACGTTTTTCCAACAGAGACCAGTCAGCACACTTTAGTACACGAACAAATTATTTTACCTTTCCATTTTTCATAAAATAACTGTTTAAAATGAGATATTATTTTATTAATTGGTTTCAGAAAATATTCCATTTTCTGAAAAGGTAGTACCTTTCACTAAAAAGAAAATGTACCTCACATTTTCTAATTTTTCTCAATTTTCTTTGAAAATCTGGAAGATTAAACCCTGGGCAAAACATAGTAGCATATATAGGCCCTACAACATACTGCATGGACACACATAGTTACGGCTGACGCTGCGGACTGTCTCGGGAATACGTCTTCAGAAAAGAACCGTAGAAAGTCTGAGTGCAAAATGCAAAACGATTTATTTTCAAAATTCAATTTTCAATTTTTAATTTTTGAAAGCTAAAAAGAGAAAATTGAGATTTGATAAATAAGTTTTCAATTTTGAATTTTCATTTATCAATTTAAAGATGAATAAGGGTTGATTTTCCAACTTGTTTTCTCTCTCTAGTATTGAAAACAAATTACATTTATAATGCATTATTTTACTCAAGTACGAATAAATTACAATAAATATATTTCATATGGAAAATGACGTCCCTTTAGTCGTCCATTCGAGTACTAATGGTCCGAATTAGCCTTCTAAAATAAAGTGTGCCCAGGGATATAATCTTTCAGATTTTCAAAGAAAATTGGGAAAAATTCGAAAAATGTGAGGTACATTAAATTTTTATTGAAAGGTACTGCCTTTTCAGAAAATCGAATATTTTCTGAAACCAATTAATAAAATAATATCTCATTTTAAACAGGTAAAGTAATTTGTTCGTGTACTAAAGTGTGCTAACTGGTCTCTGTTGGAAAAACGTAACCTAAAAATATGAGTTTTGTATAAGATTTACAGAAAGGTGTTTCCGAATCTGCTGAGTTTATGCAGCTCCCTTTGCGGCATGCGTTCTAGTTTTTTAATTCGCGACTTAGTTAGCAGGCGCACATGGACTTGACAACCAGCACCTTGCTTGCTGCTGATAAAACATTCACGTGAATATTTGCGACTGGAGTGCGGGACGTGAAATCTTTAAAGCGAATATTGACTTGAATATTTTGTGGCTGGAGAGCGGGACGTGATTTTTTTGACGTACCCGGTATGTCGTGTCGTAGATAGAGAACAGGGTTTTAAAAAGGGCACTCATATTGGGGAGGGAGGGGGGTAAACCCCCTAACCCCTCCCCCCCCCCCCCCCCCCCCCCCCCCCCCCCCCCGGCTACGCATAGGCCTATGTATATATGTATATATGCAATATTTCCCTTTCCTCTCCTTACTCCGTTAAAATATCTTTTGGGGTGAATGTTAACATGCTATTTGGAAGAATTTACATGGAAAGATATTTATATTTCCAATAATGATCCTCTTGTTTTAATTCCAGCCATGGGTCATCCAACACCTAAATTACTCACGACTGCCAAAAGGATGTAGAGGTATGCAATTTTTTGTCATTTTCTTTTCCGTTTGCACAAGGTAACGGTCATGTCATAAAAATATGGCCTTTTTTCTAACGAATGTTCAAAACGAAAACAAAATCTTTTTCTATTTTTGGCTTCTGAAACCCACCGAAAAAAAAGGCTTTTATATATTATCTAGTGGATGTCTTTCGCACCCGTAACGCACAGAGAGATCCGCACACCGGAAACTATATGTAAATTGCGTTATGTTATTGTCGGGTCGTACATAATTCAATATTTGTAAAGCAATTATCCGAAAAACACGGGCGGATTTTTTCGTTCAGAGTCTCATTCAAAAGTTAAACCGTTTGGATTGCTACAAAAATAGCAAATTGAAACAACATAGGGCCTAGTTTTCGGCAGAGCAATGACAGTAATCTTCAATAACAAGATGGCTGTCATATGGCTGTGACGTCATGCATGGTCAGTAAAAGAAAATTGTTGCTTGCCGTGTGCCCTTCCAGTCTACACACGCTGTTCCGAACATCAGAAGCAAGTAATGTATTACTACCGATGACGTCACGGCCAGTAAGTTTTTTTTGTGGGCGGGACACACCCAATGATTTTCCTGTCCTAACTAATATACCAATTTGTATCAAAATCATTATTTCTTATACATTCTCTTTTGCTTTTGATAACATTTTTATATAATTCGACTAGAGCTAAATAGAGGATACATTTTAAACTAAACCTGGATAAATCGTCGCAGCTGAATTACACCAATAATGATCCAAAATGAATCAGAAATGAATATTCCGTATAATGAAAGACGCAAACTTTGTAGAATATTTCAAATTCTGTTGAGTATTTCAGCAGTTTTTGTGGTTGAAACCTCCAGAATCAAGTATTGAGATACAGTCAGGGGCGTCAATCCCATTTCAAATATAGGTGGGGGTGGGAGGTGGGGGGGGGGGGGGGGAGAACATTACTGAAGTCAAGAAAAACGGTGAAGCGCACACGGTGAGCGTCTTGGCGCGAAGCCCTTAGGCCTAACGAGTGGGGCCCAGTGGGGGCTTGCATAGGTGTCCACGGTGGTGGAGTGGGTAAATGTACCCCCCCCCCCCCCCCCCCACGCTAAAAAAAAAAAAATTGAGAATAGGTCTATGCCAGAGAAAGTTTTGGGATTCTTCCCCCTGACGATATCCATGCCGGTGGGGGTCAAGGGGGAGGATCTCCACGAAGCTCCAGAGTTTTAGGCATTTTTAACGTGTCAGGAGCGCGCTCCTGGCATATATTTTTGTGGATCATGTTAGGCTACCAGCTTTCCTAATTGAAACTGTTGATATTAAATGTCTATAATATTATGCTTCACCTAATTACTTGTTTTTGTTGCAACCTGTACTCGTTGATGGGAGTCATAATAGCAATACGCAGCTACTATACATGTACTATCGCACCACTTGGCCTAGTAAACAATAAGTTTGTATATGTCGGCAATCGTGGATCTCACCTAGGACAAAAGAATTCGGGCGTAGACAAAGGGGTCCATGTTTGACCGAACGTCCACGATTGAAAATCGTGTACAAAACCAATGGGAGGTCTTCCGAAAAAGTTAAGAGTATAAACAAAAGAGGAACAATGGGAGGTCCGCGATTGCACCCGTTTACATGACTGGGTGTACAGACCGACGCAGCCTTGCACAACTACATGTAGCAATGCAGATACACATCGCAACTAATGTCCCAGGCCCACTAGCACTGCGCAGCCAACTGCACACTATGGAGTGGTTATCGAAACGGTGATGTACTTTCACGATCGGTGATGGACTTTTGCGATCGGTGATGGACTTTTGTGGTCATGGTGATGGACTTTTGCGATCGGTGGTGGACTTGTGCACCTGATCGTTGATGTGGCGTGATCGGCGATAGTAGGATCGTTCAATGGGATATGTTTATCGGCGATTAAATTTTCTAAAAATTCTTTAGATTTGAACCGCAAATTTGTATAAAGCGCTTCATTCTTTTCATGGCGGACATGTAATCTCGTATACCGGGAAAAGGGGTCAGTATATTAAAAAAGATCTGGAATCCTCCATACAACGGTACTATAAAAACCCCGACGAAGAACTTCGACTTTTAGATTTTAGCGAAACAACTCCAAGACCATTCAGAGATCATTTACGCAATTATGAGATGAATATCGACAGAATTCTCGTCGATCCTATATCATTTTTTAACGAAAACAAGATCAAAATTATAGACAAATTGAAAGACGTACTAAACGAAATTCGAGGATTTAAATTTCAACTTGCGCTAAAAGTTATGTTGAGAAAAAATAATATCGACGGCGCTTTTACCGAAGACACGAGTATGTTTCTTGGCTTTCAATCGGCCGTATTAAACGAAGACGTTCTAGAAAACAAAGTACAACGACAGATAGATAGCATAATCGAAACAATTGAAAATTTTCAATTTAAAAGCGCTCTACATCAACGTTTCTAGATATCAACTGATAAGAGGCGATTCTTACATTTCATTACCCAGACACATAGATCATAAACACGCGGCCATCAACATAAAAACGAAGACCAACGATGCATAAGATGGGCGTTGAGAGCGGTTTTAGGATTATTTAAACCCTCCGTCAAAGAATCGATTAAAGCTAATCCCGACTATAAAATTCACTACGATAGAACTTCCATCTACGAAGAAGACGACGGTTTAAATTTCGGTGGTGTTTCCAACTCCCATCACGGATATCGACAAGATCGAAAAACAAAATAATCTTTCCATAAACGTTTTCGGTTATGACGAAAAAAACGGAATTTTCCCGCTGAGAATAACAACTACTCTACGAGATCCGGTCATCAATCTGTTGTTGTTTTCTCTAGAAGATAATAATCATTATTGTTGGATAAAAAACCTCGATCGTTTATTATCTAAAAAAAAACTAAACACGGCCACCGCACCTATTTTGTACGTGGTGTCTACAACATTTTAGTAGACAAGACATTCTAGACAAGCACAACAAATATTGTATGTGTTAGCGAAAGACCCGCTAAAGTAGAATTACCTGATAAAAGAAACAATATTCTAAAGTTCAAAAAATAGACAACCGGTACCTTTCGTCATATACGCGGACTTTGAAAGTATCGTAGTACCGTTACGATCGACCCAGACAGAAACGCCTACTATAAAGACTCACGAACACAGAGCTTGCGGTTACGCTTACATCATAATCGGACCCGACGGCCAAGTCTTGGGCGAGCCTAAAACTTATAGAGGAGCAGACGCAACGACACATTTCTTAAATAATGTATTAGCCGAAAAAGTCGACATCAACGAAATATTTGAGAATCCCGAACCCATGATTTTTACGCCCGAAGACGAGTTAGAATATAACGATGCTAAAGATTGTTGGATTTGCGAGTACTCATTTAAAAATTAAAAATACTTGCGAATGTGCTTGTCCGGAAATTCATAGAGAAGAAGATAATTGCGATCCTATCTTTTATGATTTAGACCGAAAAAACATCGAATAACTGCGAGCGATCGTAGACGAATACGCTATTCCACTGGGCGAACCGACCGGAAAAAGAGGTGAACACAATAAAAAAGATCTGATATCGGCCATAAATGCGAAAGATTTCAAAGAGCGCATAACTCGGACGAGCGCAAAGAGAAATATCCCCCAATATTCTGTGGAATATGTAACAGAGAGATTTGTGCGTTTAGAAAATGTCGCGACCACTGCCACATCACTGGTAAATATCGCGGAGCCGCTCATGTCTGCTGTAGCTTAAAATTACAGATAAAACCCGGAGTAACGACAATCCCGGTCGTCATTCATAATTTAGAAAATTACGACGCGCATTTAATTATGCAAAGTATTTCGGAAACCGACGGCAAACTAAAGTGCATACCCAAAACGTCAGAAAAATATATATCATTTTCGGTAGGTCAACTCAGATTTTTAGATTCGTTTAATTTCTTACCCACGTCGTTAGAAAAACTGGTAGCCGCTTGCCCGAGAGAAGCTTTAGATACATCGATAAAGCGCTCGTTAAACCGATAGACTTCGAAAAACGCGACCTTTTGATTAAAAAGGGTGTATATCCGTACGAATACATGAATGACTTTGAAAGATTTAACGAAACGAAACTTCCCAATAAACGTCATTTTTACAGCAGTCTGGTCGATGCCGACATAAGCGATTTGGATTACGAACAATCCCCAAAAGTATGGCGGACTTTCGACATTAAAAACCTGGGCGAAAATCACGACCTTTACGTATTGACCGACGTATTATTATTGGCCGATGTGTTTAAAAACTTTAGAAAAATCTGTATCGTAAATTACGGATTAGATCCGTGCCATTTCACGTCACCTACTAGTCTAAGTTGGGACGCTTTATTAAAACACTCAAAAACTGAATTGGAACTCTTGACCGATATACAGGAATTCGCCGACGCCATTTTTATAGTAGTGCCGCGCTCGCGTGCAGGCTGCCCGCGTTCATTAATTTGATTCGCGTGCGCATTTTGGCAAGTTGTAAACACCCATCCTCGACTCCATGGGCGCGTGTGCGTTCCTTCACTAACCCCTGGCCGTGTGGAAAACGTAAACGACGCTGACTGGCTATTCGAAATGAATATTTATGTACTGAAAGTGAACCGCGCGCGTAATCCGAATGTTGAACGCCCTGTGTGCGCTCGCGCCCGCGTTAACATCCTGTTCGTCACGTCACATCAGCAAAACGACTCCGAGCACTTTTTTCCATTATCAAGACAAGGCCACTAGTCTTGGTGGCTACGATAAACGATATGGATTCTTTTCTGGTCAGGAAATACATGTATTTTATGTTTAAACAGAGATAGAAAAGGCACACATATTATAAATTCGAGTCGAGGCCGGAAATCAAAATTGTTCCAATCGATAGTAAATTTACTCATTTATCCAGTTCAAGAAAGCAGCTCATTCTCAATGACAGTGTTTGCCGCCGCTGCAGAAGATGCATCGAAAGGTTTGACAAATTTGCGAAAACAGCTGAGAAAAACATTTTGAAAATTACACAACTGACATCCGGCGATAATGGGCGGAAACGGTCATGATGGTCGTCATACTTTTCCTTCCTCCCGATCCCACCAGGCCGGCTGTTTATACTACAACTCAGTGCAGTGTTAGATTTAACGTCAGGCGGGCAATACATAGGCATCATTATTAGGAGCTAATCTCATCCTTCCAAAAGATTGATTCTACAAATAATGCTTTCCTACTAAAAACACTGCGTCGCGCGTTAAACACATCGACTGCAGTCCTAATTACCATATCCCACTATGTGGGATATGGTAATTACACAATTCCAGGGGTTAGGATCGAGCAAGGCATGGTGGGAAAACATGGCGCCGCAAGATCGTGCCCATGGTAACGAGGTTGGTAAACACCCTGTTAGTCGAAGCTGCGTCGAGCACGTGCGTCTAACACGCACGCGAGCGCCTCGCCACCGCAGTAAATGCTTCTAATTTTGGTCGCCGGATTCGTCTATAGATCAACATTTATTTTATGAGCGCGGAACCAGAGGAGGAATATCGAGCGTTGGATCTTATCGCTACGCCGAGGCTAATGATAAGTATCTAAAAGACTACGACCCCGATAAACCGGACTCGTATATTTCGTATCTAGATGCCAATAACCTCTATGGCTGGGCCATGTCTCAACCATTACCGTGCGGCGATTTTAGGTGGGTCGGCGAAAAACATTTATCCTTGTGGACTACAGATTACGCGTTATCTCCGGGCGACGACTCTTTTTACGGTTTTGTTTTAGAAGTAGATATAGACTATCCCGAGCATCTACACGAGCTCCACAATGGTTGTCCTTTAGCGCCCGTAAACCGACCTATACCTATAGAATCGATGAGCCCTTATTCAATCGACTTGATGGACAAAACCGACTCAAAACCATCGAACGAACCCAAGTTGGTGGCGACCGGTGGATAAAAAAATGAATTACGTAACTCATTTTAGGAATCTTAAATTTTACTTATCTCACGGACTCGTTATAACGAAAGTACACAGAGTTTTAAAGTTAAAACAAACGCCTTGGATGAGATCTTACATCGATAAAAATACTCAACTCAAAAAAGAAGCAAAGTCCGATTTCGAAAAGACTTTTTTAAATTGATGAACAACTTATTATTCGGCAAAACGATGGAAAACGTTAGAAAGCGAATGGACGCTCATCTGGTAAGAGCGGACGAAGTAGATAGAATTCGTAAATTGATAGCCAAACCCAATTACAAGGGCGCGACAATTTTTGAAGAGTGTAACCTGGTTTGTATAGACACGTATAGATGTTTTTTTTTACAAACCCATCTATTGCGGTATGAGTATTTTAGATCTGTCTAAACTTTAAATGTACACATTTTACTACGATCACCTAAAAGTAAAATACGGAGAGAATGTCGATTTGATTTATACCGATACGGACTCTTTACTTTTAAAAATACAGACTAAAGACTTATACAAGGACATGGAGGAAGACAAAGAATTATACGACTTGTCGAATTATCCGAAAGGTCACTTTTTATACGACGACTCCAACAAGAAAATAATCGGTAAGTTCAAGGACGAAAAATGTACTTTATTCTCACGGACGACGGGACAAATATTAAGAAATCAAAAGAAATTAGAAGACCCGTCGTTTCAAATGAGATAACTCATCGAGATTATAAAGAATGTCTGTTTAATCGTAAAATGTATCGACACGACATGAACATATTGAGAAGTTCTAAGCATATCGTGAACTCTTTGACTCAAATTAAGGTATCGCTCAATCCCAGAGACGACAAACGCTACATCTTAGACGATGGCATTCAAACACTGATGCACGGTCATTATAGAATAACAAATGAAATAAAAAAAAAAAAAAAAAAAATGACTTGTATAAATCCTGTGTAAGTGGTTAAACATTGGAAAGCTAACTACGTGCGAAAAAGATGGAGCCCCGTGGTGTATCGAGCATTTTAGCAGACGCGATCAAGCGCCTAAACCGTGTTTAATTTGCGGTCGAGAAACCAGGTCGAAGACGCAACTTTGTTTTAATCATATGGCAAAAGGAAAACAGCGGTTACGACGTATCGAGGCCTTAGCTAGAACTAAGTATAAAAGAGTAATAAAAGAACAAGATATATAATTTAATCCGGAAAAAACATCGATGTTCGTGGTTACTTTGCGGCAGCCCGAATCGTTGTAATAAGCTAACCACCAAGTATAGCCCTACGTATTGCGCTATGCATGCGCATCGTTTTAAAATAATCGGTAGAGTCATGGAGCCCTGTAATATCTGCGGTCGCGGTACTTTTTCTAAGAACGGTAATTGTACCGAGTGTAATAAAAAAAATTACAACCTATGGCTATAAAGCTTGTACAATACTCTACAGCTGGGGAACTTAAGACTATGATCTTTTTTTAGTAATTCCCGTATCTCCGCTTCTCGTCTGTAGCTGTTTTTTTGCTATAAATCTGCTATAGTTTGCTGATAGCTACCTGTTTTTGCTTTAAATTTGTTGATAGCTAGCTGTAATTTGCTATAAGTTTGCTGATAGCTAGCTGTTTTTTGCTATAAATTTGCTGATAGCTAGCTGATAGTTGTTATTATTTGCTATATAGCTAGCTGATAGCTAGCTCTTTTTCTATAAATTTGTTGATAGCTAGCTGATATTTGTTATTATTTGCTGTATAGCTAGCTGATAGTTGTTATTATTTGCTATATAGCTAGCTGATAGCTAGCTGATAGTTATTATTTGCTATATAGCTAGCTGATAGTTGATATTTGCTATATAGCTAGCTGATAGCTAGCTGTTTTTTACTATAAATTTGTTAATAGCTAGCTGATAGTTGTTATTATTTGCTGTATAGCTAGCTGATAGTTGTTATTATTTTCTATATAGAAAAGAACGGTAATTGTACCGAGTGTAATACAAAAATTACAACCTATGGCTATAAAGCTTGTACAATACTCTACAGCTGGGGAACTTAAGACTATGATTTTTTTTAGTAATTCCCTTATCTCCGCTTCTCGTCTGTAGCTGTTTTTTGCTATAAATCTGCTATAGTTTGCTGATAGCTACCTGTTTTGCTTTAAATTTGTTGATAGCTAGCTGTAATTTGCTATAAGTTTGCTGATAGCTAGCTGTTTTTTGCTATAAATTTGCTGATAGCTAGCTGATAGTTGTTATTATTTGCTATATAGCTAGCTGATAGTTGTTATTATTTGCTATATAGCTAGCTGATAGCTAGCTGATAGTTATTATTTGCTATATAGCTAGCTGATAGTTGATATTTGCTATATAGCTAGCTGATAGCTAGCTGTTTTTTACTATAAATTTGTTGATAGCTAGCTGATAGTTGTTATTATTTGCTGTATAGCTAGCTGATAGTTGTTATTATTTTCTATATAGCTAGCTGATAGCTAGCTGTTTTTTACTATAAATGTTTTGATAGCTAGCTAATAGTTTCTATTATTTGCTGTATAGCTAGTTGATAGCTAGCTGATAGTTATAAGTTTGCTGATAGGTAGCTGTTTTTTGTTGTATAGCTAGTTGATAGCTAGCTTTGTTTTTTATATAAGTTTGCTGATAGCTAGCTGTTTTTTGTTGTATAGCTAGTTGATAGTTAGCTTTTTTTGCTATAAGTTTGCTGATAGCTAGTTGATAGGTAGCTGTTTTTTGTTGTAATTTGTTGTGATTTATCTGATGTTTGTTATAATTTGATATATAGCTAAATTATATTTACCGCAAAATATGATATCTGACTTGTGTTTAAGCGTATAAACGAGTATTTATAAATGAATAACAAAATGTTTAGCATAACCATCATGAACGGTTATATTATCAAATCTATCGTAGATATGCTGAGTTCGTTTATGCAAACGACTCAGTTTAAAATTGACGATACGGGGTTATATCACGTCTACTACGATGAAAATACAAATATTTACGTAGATATCGCTCTTCCTAGAGATTAATTTTTTAAATTTAATTATAACAAAAAAGAGCCTACCTATTTCTTTTTAAACTTAAAACATTTGCAAAAAATAACCAACAGTATAAAACGTAAAGAATCTGTAAATTTAAAAATGAGCGACGATGGTTTATCTATTATCGTTTATAACGACTGTAATAGTTCGAAGGTATACAAAATAGTCGTCGGCATAATCGAAGACTGCGAAGTAACTCAAATTCCGGATAAAGAATGTTATTATAACGCTAAAGTTGTAGAAAGTATATGTTTTTCTGAAATCAAAAACATGATAAGCATGAGTAAATCAGTAGATTTACTTATACATAAAAACTACCTATCTAAACGTTGTAAAGAGGGTCAATTATATAGTTCTTGTTTAAAAATTGGAAAAAAGGACTCTAAACCGCTGTACAACTGTACGTTCGATAGTAAAAACTTTGCCGTTATATTAAAAATATGTAGTTTAGCAAAACAGATTCAAATATTTGCTCCAAAAGACGAAGACGACCCTCTTAAAATGACTATATTAGCCGGCAATTTAGGAATCATAACTTTTTATATAAAAAGATCTCAAAAAGACTGATATCAACAGTTTATTTCGTAGGAATCCATTTCCATTTTAAATACTCGAAAGCTTTTATCATAACTTCTTCGTGTTCTTCTTCTTTTGTTTTTGTTTTTAAAATATAAAAATCGCCCTTTTTACACTTGAAGTTATTTTTTTGTAATAATTTATAAAGCTTATAATTTACGTTTAAAGAGTTTATACGACTATTATCGCTGCAAAGTGCCGCAAAGCTTCTTCCAACTTATCAAAATCTTTTAGCAGATCGTCTAGGTATTTGCTGATATCCGGACATTTTTTCCCGGTAATGAAATTATAAATTAGATTTATATCGTCGTGAAAGTCACCCAAATTGTTTTCGGATAAAAACATATATACTTGATCTTTAGTGATACAATTTTTATCGGATAAACGCGATGAAAGTTTGTGTTGTTTATTTTCGTCGTTTATAACTCGTACGACTTTAAATATTTTAGTCTGATCTACATTTTGGTCTCCTTGGAATTTTTTAATGGCGTCTTTGAAATGGCCCTTGCGAGTATACGTATATTTATTCGATAAATTTGCTCTATCTACGTCTTTAAAACTGGGACAAAAATATATAATGTCTTGTTCCGTTTTGCACATAGAACAATATATACCGATGTCGTCTTTGATAAAACTATTACTGCCACATAAACAAGATATCGGTTGTTTCTTTAATACCGTTAAATCGATGTCTATATATCTCGACGCTTTCATTAAATAGGCTTAGTTTATTTTTTGTCTTTTATCGGAATCGTTTTTATAACTGAGACACTTTTTATAGCTTTGTTTTCCCACCTATCGAAAATTTCGCAAGTTTGCCAGATGAAACAAAGTTATTAATGACTCGATAAACTGTTTAGAATTAAAACATTTTAATTAACGATATCGATCGTAGCATCTATTTCTCCCATTTTATGAGCGCGTTAATTTAAATAACAACTTTTCATAACGGTAAACGATAAACATAGTCTACTCAAACTCTTCACCAGAATCGTTTGTCATATCACAAATTAGTCTGCCCGGTGCTATGATAGTCGAATCGGCTCGATAAATAATAGCTTGCTGAACATTGTATCTGATCGGGGCCCCGTAAGGAGTTTTTCCGTGCGAACCCCAATAAATATTATCGGCGCTAACTAGGGACGTTATATAACTAGGTCGATCGACATAATCGGAAATGTCGGTAATTTCCCGTTTCGACTCATCATTACTTATTATTTTTACGTCGTTTCCATTTTTTATAGTTTTAAGTTTGATATACATTTTTTGATCATTTACTTTAAAAAATGGGGGTCTTACGACGTAATCAGTTTTATTTTCCTCGGTTTAACTATCGTAAAAAGAATTAAGGGTTGATATAGGCAAATTTGATAAGTTATCTTCAATAAATTTATATACGACATCGCTTAGTTTTTTGAGGCAACTCGCCAGATATTTTTCGTTTTCTCGTGTAGACGTCATATTATAACATAATTGATATCCGATGCGTGCTTCTTCTTTCGCGTTAAATGGATAAATCTTGTTTATTCCGAAACAAAAGTTTTTGGGAAATAAAAATATGAGGTTGTATTCTTCGTTTTCGTGTTTATACCATATGTTAGAATAAACCCAGTTTGCCGTAGATGTTAGCGGTTTTGTTTTGGGTTCTTTAATCATAACCTTACTGAGATCGAAGCCACCATAAACGGTATGTTCGGTACTTACGTATTTTTCGTAATTAAAAATTACTAAAAATATCATTTATTTATTCGTTAGTCGATTCTTCAAAACGGTATTATAGGGTACAAGTAATCGTCGACTTCGCTTTCGTTATCTGCTTCGTATAAGGAGCTTTCATAATCGATTTTGTATAAGTCGCTTCTGTGAAAAGCATTCGCCGTCTTCAAATTTAAAGATATCATCGACAGTTATTTCGATGAGTCGCGGCCCGCTATTGTTTTCATTATATTCTTTGATTGCTTCATTTATCATAAATTCACGATACTCTTCTTCGCTTCCAGTATAAACAAGGTTTTCTTCGTCATCGGTATCGCTTTCATATCCTTTTTCTATAAATTTGTTATATTTTACTGAAACCAAATCTTCTAAAATAATTTCAAAAGATTCTTCGGAGTCTAAATGTTTTTGATTAGAATAATTAAGATATTCTGTTAGATCTTCATCTTCTACTCTAATGTCTAAGTCTTTCTTTTTTTCTCGCATATATATTTTATATTTTTTTCTTTTTCGGCTATATCGTATAAACAATCATTAAGATTAAGCAACGTGCCTTTACTATCACAGAGGTGTACTATTTTTATTAGAGATTTTAAATCTACTTTTATATTATATGACCTATTTGTATCGCGTGTATAATGTTCTTCATCATCATCTCCACCTTCTACAACGTATCGAGTATATTTAAATACAGAAACAATTTTCTCTAAAAGTTCGGACACTTTTATTAGCTGTTGCGATTCCATCTTTTATTAAAGATACTATTTTATTTCTTTAAAGTAAAAAAAAAATTACAATTTTAGATAGATATAAAACGTAATAAAATCGACCAATCGAAAATTTTTTTTTTGGATTCGAGATTTCTGAGAATTGGTTATGCAGCTCGGGATTTTTGAGCGACATTTTTAGGGGGCGAAATTAAATTTTTTGTTGTTGTTGTTGCCAATATTGTTTTTTAAAATCTGCTGGACAACGCAATTTAAATAATTTTGAAAATAGACTATATGACTTGAAAATTGGTTTGAGATTGCTGAGAATTGATTATACATCTCGAGAAGTTAGATTATATGACTTGATATTTCTGAGAATTATATGACTCGGGAATTCAGAAATTAGATTATATGATTTATGGTTTGAAAATAGATTATGTGGCTTGGAAATTGGCTCGAGATTGCTGAGAATATATGACTTGAAATTTGAATTTGTAATTTATGATTTTGGGGTTTGAAAATAGATTATATGATTTTTGGCTTGGGATTTCTGAAATTAGATTATATGATTTATGTCTTGGAAGTTAGATTATGTGGCTTGAGATTTCTGAGATTATATGATTTTGAATTTTGAAATTTGAATTTGTAATTTTCGAATTTTGAATTTTTACTTTGGGGTTTGAGATTTGGGATTTGGTTGGGCAATTTGATTGAGCAAAATGTTTGGGTAATTTTAGAGAGCGGGATTTTTGGGAGTGAGATTTCAGAGAGAGAGATTTTTGGGCGATTTTGGAGAGAGATTTTTAGGCGATTTTAGAGAGAGATTTTTTGGGCGATTTTAGAGAGAGATTTTTTGGCAGGGAGCTTTTTTCTCGGTTTTCGATTTTAAAAGGTTTTTTAAATTTATGTCGTATAGAGATAGGAGAACATTTTGGGAAATTTTGGGCGATTTTGGGGTGGTCTGGTTTCGGCCTTTTACTGCTACTCACTGATATTCCTCATAATTATCGGATGCAACACCAGTTGCACAAAGAATATCCGGCCATATTGCCGCCAGAACCAAGCCAGTAAAATTGTGCCCCAAAACATGACTTAGCATGTGCGGTGTGGTGGTATAAATACCGCGTAGCGTAGCTCACTGTTTTCACGAAAATGTACGGCCGTACGTGTTGTTCATGTACGTATATGCCGAGATGGGTAGCCTTGATGGTTCGATCAACCAATCTTAAAGAGGAAAGAAAACCAAGTTGCATTTTTCCGCTTTATTGGATTTTCTGAGAGCTTGTATATTCTTCTGACCGAATACAAATTGGTAAAGAACGATACAAATTTATTTCATTGAAAAAAACAAACTAAAATTGCCCCTTGAAGTGAGCGTTTGGTCTTAATTCCTGCAAAGGATACAAATGTATGCATATGACCTTATGACGCGTGTGCGCTTACTTGGCCTCAGTGGACCAGCAGCGCGGCCACTGCACCACGTCTGCAGCGTGTTGGCACTATCATCCACGTGTGTGTTATGACATTTTCGTCGTCAGCTGGTCGTACTTTATTGGCAATTTTTGCCGAATTCACGGCCTTACTTTTGGAGTTATTCAGAGCTAGAATGTATTAAAGTTGATAAGTATTATGCAGCTGAAAATCTTCAGAATCTACGCTATACTCCTCCCACGAGCTATCAGATTCTGCCATTATTCCAGAGCGAAAATTTTGTCCACGGCGACCAGGTGTCATAAAAGTACGTGTACGTCTGTACGTATCGCGACGTCACTGTATGTTTTCATTTCATTGAAAATGAATTAAACTGTTGCAAACTGCTGACTGACTGAATGGACCTGAAATATACAAATCAAAATATTAGCTGGCCTGACGTTCCGAACTTAAGCAAGTTCTTTCTCAAAGGCAAATGCCTTTGAGAAAGAACTTGCTTAAGTTGGAAACGTCAGGCCAGCTAATTTTTTGATTCATTTCATTGAGACAGATACAATGCAGTTACCAGACTATGTTCGCGGCGCTCACACAAATCCATTCACATTTCTGCGTTTTTGCATCCCTGTGGAGACATGGCATTGTTCTCCCCTTTGTCCCTGTACTTAAGCAAACCCCTATAGTCTTTGTACACAAAATTCCTTGTGGAGACAACCTAACCCATAGAATTGCCTAGTGGAGATCTATTCAGTCCCTTTGTCTCTATTGTTTTCATGTCTCCACAGGGTACGGTATATCTCTCCATCCACACAAATTCCAAACCCAAATTTCAGTGTCAAAATATGAATGAATAAGACACGAGTAAGCTTCCTGCTCCACAAAGACCCCATTAAAAAAATAATGAAAAACTCATCAGTGCAACGTTCATGCAATAATGCACCGCCAGGAACATTAAAAATAGGACAAAACCAACACATAGTACACACACATGCACGCACCCAGTCATGTAAACGGGTGCAATCGTGGACCTCCCATTGTTCCTCTTTTGTTTATACTTTTTCGGAAGGCCTCCCATTGGTTTTGTACACGATTTTCAATCGTGGACGTTAGGTCAAACGTGGACCCCTTTGTCTACGCTCGAATTCTTTTGTCCTAGGTCCACGATTGCCGGCATATACAAACTCATAGAAACACAATGGGCACTCGCATAGTGACGTCATCTATCCCTACGCAGCTACGTCACACGATTGGATTGTAAACACGCGGTTGACCCCGAGCTTTTCTGATTCTGAGCAAAAAAGACTCCAAAGTAAAACTTCTCTAAAATTGCCAAATCCATGCATAAACTCTTCAAACCTACTTTGTTAGGTTTGGGAAGGCATAACCTCTCAGAAAAGCCACTAAAGTAGAAAAATGCAAATTGGTTTTCTTTCCTCTTTAAAGTTAATCCCCAGATAACAGTGTTAGATAACAGTGTTTGGTCACTATCTTTAATCACAAAACCTACATGTATGTGCATGTATACAGTTCGGAATGGAATGGATTTTCGCGCGTTAGCCCAATATCGCCGCAAGAGCTCATTTTAACCCATAACAAACAAAAAACCTAACTGCATTCGGTTTCGTTAATTAACAGGGACATTAAATAAGTCACCTAGCTACAATAAACGTGCCTCATTTGTTTACTAACAAGATAGCTGATGAGGTTACGTTACGTGATGTCGAGAATGCAGCCGGGCATGTCATTACCCGCTCGATATAGACGTTGCAGTGTTATAATTGTACAAACAAACAAGACATTTAAACTGGCCTTGGTGACTGTCCACAAGCCGAAAGGCATGGTTACCATACTTGTTGGTCTATACACGGAGTCTATTATGACAACCGTCATGTAAACACATTGCAATAAAACTCGAATAAATCCAACGTTTGTTCAAACGTATTTATTTATTTATTTATTTATTTATTTACGGCAATATTGATGCATTGCATATAGGCTATATTGGGAACAAACGATCATTCGGTGAAAATCTTTGATCATTCAAATAAATGGAGTTATATTTATAGGGCTACACTATTCCACACATTGTAGAAACTGTTTTTATGTGTCGTAATTGGCAACTATTATCATGTTTTGTGACAGCAGCACATTTTGTTTCGCGACTGACCTTGATTCGTCAGGTCTGAAAGTCAAGAATATATAATCTTTGGTGCCCAAAGTTCGGATGTATTGGTGTGTTCGCTGAATGGAAATTTACCCCCAATTTACTGAATGATATTACAGGGTGAAAGTCAAACATAATTTTGATTGAATGTATGAATACGTTATATTTGCATTTGTCTTCGCATTATACCCGCATAAAAGATAAACACCCTCTGCTATACGCACTTCTATAAATTTTAACATTATATGTATTGCAGAGCCGTATATGAAACTCAAGAATTAGATCATAACTTGGGAACAACTCCGAACAACGGATCGATTTTAAAAAAAATTATTCTTCTCGTTTTATATCAAACGATTTGCAACACATTACGTAATAAACGTTACCAGTACACTAGCTATTTTAATGTGCCGCTCTTAAAAATGTATTATTTCCATTGGATTATGAAGTTTGAACGTAGATGTCAAACATTATTTGGATTCATTGTAAATACGTTATAATTGCAGTCAGTGGCGGCGATTTCTCGTCAAGATTGGAGGACAGAGGAAAAAGCACACAACCAACAACAACTATTAAGCGTTTGTTCTAGGTGTATTTTGTCTATCCTGGGAAATTTTTGAAAATGTGTGCTGATCTCTGGTGCATGTAAAAGTCAATGATCCATACAATGTATATGACAACGGGGAAATTATTGGAGGATACTGTCATAACCGTCCCCCACCCCCCCCCCCCCCCCCCCCCAAATGGGGAGTGTCCCCTGTCCTCAGAGATCACCGCCCATGCTTGCAGGAAACGTAGCATTACTGACAACTGTGATTTGAATCGGCGAACATTTAAAATTTAAAATGACTTTTGGACATGTGCTGTAATTGTTTCGAAATTTCGTATAATGAATAAAATACTCGGAAACTTGAAATTACCCGTTGACCACTCAAGGTATTCTGGTGAATACCGGTTGGTTTTAGGCACCCGTGTTGTCTATTTATTCGTGTCCGTATCTTCTTCTATTTAATGCTATTTTTTCTCGTAGTTTGCTTCCTCACAATACCCATATATATTTTTGTTTTAGTTCTTGTATTTGTATTGAACTTTTTATGGGATGGCATAACATAAATCAAGACTTAGTGTATGTATAAGTATTATTATACATAGGCTAGAGTAAAATACAAAAGTAATGGAAAAAATACAATACCAAAGATATACATTAACAAGTATAAGAAAAGTATAAAATGAGTAACCAAAAACAAGAGAAAAAAAAACACTTTTGAATTTATTTGTGTACATTTTGTCTGAAATGTTTTGTTACTTTTAAAAATTGTTACTTTTCAGGCCCTATTCAAATATTTATTTTAAAGTTTATTTTAAATTTACATTATTTAGTTGTTCAGTTTAGAGTTTGACATCGTTTCGTATTGTTTTCGTGAGTTTTGTACGTTTACTTTTGAACTTTTGTTTTAAGTTTGTACGCTTTAGTCGTTATAACTATACACTTTACTGTCTATAGTTTTGACTTCTTGAAACTGAACGCTATTCACATCACCGTATATTTTACAAACTTTTTTTTCATGTATAAAATTTACTGCATCTGGCACAAATATTCGTCTATTTCAAAGAAGAAAAACATAGAAATGACGATTAAGAGAATCCTCGCTATTATGGGCGAAGTTTGTAAATAAATAAATACATAAATACGTTTGAACAAACGTTGGATTTATTCGAGTTTTATTGCAATGTGTTTACATGACGGTTGTCATAGTAGACTCCGTGTATAGACCAACAAGTATGGTCACCAAGGCCAGTTTAAATGTCTTGTTTGTTTGTACAATACACTACAACGTCTAGGCCCTATATCGAGCGGGTAATGACATGCCCGGCTGCATTCTCGACTTTCATGCTCCTTCGCTGCGCTCATCATACGCATGAAAAACAGTTTCAATCTATTGGAGGACATATAAAAAAATTAGCTGGCCTGACGTTTCGAACTTAAGCAAGTTCTTTCTCAAAGGCAAATGACAGAGTACAAGAAACAAACATGTAGGGAACACACATGCATGAAGGGGTGGGTGGAGAAACACAAAAGAGGGATGCAAAGGAGCGTGGCAGTGGGTAAACACCAAAGGGAGAGGAAAGGACAGCCAGGAAGACAGGAACAAAAGAAGTGTGGTTTGGGTAAGGATGAAGGAGGGGAGGGATTAAGATGAAGGTTGAAGCTGGGGAATTGGACAAGGGAGTGTGGTTGTGGGGGGGGGGGGGGGGTTGAATAAAAGGTGGTAATAGGGCAAGAGAAGGAACAAAGAGAAGTGGCAAGGATAAACAGGAAATGGAAAGACAACCCCATTTGGCCAAGAGACCCCAAGAGGGTTTGCCAGGAGGATAATCTGTAAACAAATGACAATGGGGGAAAAATTAAAGGTTAATCATTCCCTTCCTTGGCTGCATCCCCTCCCATACAGCATGGTACTTTTAAGTGCGATTCCAGGGTTTGTGGTATCCAGTATGTCGGGGAGACCAATAACACGCTCAAAAAGCGTTTCTATGGCCATCGATCGACTGTGAATACCAAGAAAATGGACACCCCTGTTGGTCATCACTTTAACTTGCCTAACCATTCCATTTCTGACATGGTTCTACAGGGCATAGAATCACTTTTCCACCGCAAGGACTCAGTTCGCCTCAGCCGAGAGAAAGTTTGGATGTAACGTCTTCGGACTATTCAACCACATGGTCTCAACATCCAGGAAGGGAATGATTAACTTTTAATTTTTCCCCCATTGTCATTTGTTTACAGATTATCCTCCTGGCAAACCCTCTTGGGGTCTCTTGGCCAAATGGGGTTGTCTTTCCATTTCCTGTTTATCCTTGCCACTTCTCTTTGTTCCTTCTCTTGCCCTATTACCACCTTTTATTCACCCCCCCCCCCCCCCCCCCCAACCACACTCCTTTGTCCAAATCCCCAGCTTCAACCTTCATCTTAATCCCTCCCCTCCTTCATCCTTACCCAAACCACACTTCTTTTGTTCCTGTCTTCCTGGCTGTCCTTTCCTCTCCCTTTGGTGTTTACCCACTGCCATGCTCCTTTGCATCCCTATTTTGTGTTTCTCCACCCACCCCCTCATGCATGTGTGTTCCCTACATGTTTGTTTCTTGTACTCTGTCATTTGCCTTTGAGACAGAACTTGCTTAAGTTCGAAACGTCAGGCCAGCTAATTTTTTGATTTGTATATTTCAGGTCCATTCAGCCAGTCAGCAGTTTGCAGCAGTTTTATTCATTTTCATATTGGAGGACATAACAAAACACATATTGGAAACATGATTATATTTTGGAGTTTATTACAGCATGGGAGTGGGCTGTTGCTAAACTGCAGAGTGTAGATTATTACGCAATGATGAAGTTAAGTACATGTATAAGAGAAAGTAATTAAGTACAATTAGTCATATTAGTAAGGTTTCCTCCATTCCTCAATGATTCATCTGAATCATGGCTCTTTAAGCCCTTCGGGTTTCTCCCGGAATCTCTCTCAATTTAAATAATTTCATTACAATTTAACCATATAAATATTCTAATTACATCCGAATCATGGCTCTTTAAGCCCTTCGGGCTTCTTCTGGAATCTCTCTCAATTTACATAATTTTATTACAATTTAACCATATAAATATTCTAATTACATCTGAATCATGGCTCTTTAAGCCCTTCGGGCTTCTTCCGGAATCTCTCTCAATTTACATAATTTTATTACAATTTAACCATATAAATATTCTAATTACATCTGAATCATGGCTCTTTAAGCCCTTCGGGTTTCTTCTGGAATCTCTCTCAATTTACATAATTTTATTATAATTTCATCATTTAAATATTCTAATTACATCTGAATCATGGCTCTTTAAGCCCTTCGGGTTTCTCCCGGCATTTCTCAATTTATACAATATTACGATTCATGTCATCATATAGGTATCCTAGACAATTAACACATATGTAACATTGCTCTTGAAGGTTTCGAGTGTCTCGCAGAATCACTTTATACATAATTATACGTAAATGTTATTACTATAAGTTATGCATGTACTGTTCAATTCTCTATTTCTTAACAATTCATCTGAAAAAGGGGGTTGTTAGTTTATCATTCGTCACTATGAATTCCACTTTTTAACTTAATAATCTAGTCAGTATTCAAAATTGAAGAGACCTCCAATCTTCTTTCTAAATCTCTTTTGACATATCTGTTTTTTGCAGTGGTTGTTTTCCATCTTCCGTGCTGCATAATCAACTCTTCTGAAACCCCTTTATTCGCTAAATGTGATGCACCACCTGACCTTAAACTATGTTAGCCATATGCTCTGGGATTTGGTATTCCTATCTGTATCAATGCATCTAGGAATAGTTCTCGACTCCTAAACCAGTTGAACTAGCATCGCAACATGCAATTTTGTTAACTTTTCTCTGTGTTCTCCTTCAATTTTTTTTTATTTCAGCAACACAGTGTTCGTCTAGTCTGATCAATTTATCTTCATCGTCTGCTTGGGCTATTAGTATCTGGCAATGCCTGGTCATAAGTCTGGTGATATTTTCATACACTGGGCTCAATGAGATAATCTGACCAAAGAATTAGAAAGAATGAACTTTTCGAACAGTTAAGATGTTGCACTGTCGAATTTCAGATAGTGGCCTTGATCTTATCTATACGCCTTTGGAGAATTGCCAGTGTACCAGCCTGGGTATCCCAGGTCATGCCTAACCAATCAATACAATAAGAGGGATTCCACTGACTTTTTTCCGTGTTATAAATGAGACCAGCTCTTAAAAGATCAATTCTCACGTGATCAGAAATGTCTTTGGCTACATCATAGTCGTGCTTAGTGTTGATCTTTGTACTAGGGACAACAATGAACCCATCATCTAAATATAGGGCTATACGTATACCAGCTGAACTCCAGTGAGTAACCAATGGCTTTAAGATTTTGGTGAAGAGTAGCGGGGCTGAGGAAAGACCAAAAGGAAGGACAGTGAATTTAAAGTACCTAAAATGACCTTGAATTTCTCATGAGAAGCCCAAGTATTTTTGACTATCAGGTGATATTTCGATATGATGGTAGCCGAATTTTAAATCGAAAGAGAACATTAGCGAATTTTGTGCAAGAAATTGTAAGCCTATTTTCCAATCGTCTAGTTTAAAATGAGCTTTCTGAACAAATTTGTTTAGTCTGCTTAAATCTAGAATCAATCGCTTCTTTCCAGAAGCTTGATGGGCTACTGATAAGGGACTTACAATGTAAGAAGGTTCCTGTTTCTCTATTATTCTACGTGATGAAAGCAGTTCCATGATAGATGCTGTTACAAAATCTTTATCCTTTAAAGCTAAATTGTTATTTCGAAAAACATACGGGGTGGCTTTTCAGATAAAGGTATACTGTAACCATTGGTAATCACTGAAATTATCATTTGCGATGAGCCAATATCAAACCAAAATTCGTCACCGTTTTCACGAAGAGCCACACATGTCAAAAATGACAATTTTTTCGATTTCGATTTGTTTCACTATTTTGCTTTAAAACACTCTACTTAACCATTTTGACATGCTTCTGTAAGCAAAACATCATTAATTTCCAAATTACATTAATTATGCAAGGGGCAGACATCTCGATAATTGCATTTTGCGTTTTCACGAAGAGACGCAAAGATTACTGCCCCTTGAACGCGTACAAAACGTATAGCACGGAAAGGAGTAAAAGTAGGTCAACTGAGATTTTCGTTTTCACGAAGAGCCACACATCTTTGTTACATTCTCAGCTGCGCGCACGTAAACACGTGCGCCCCTTCCATATGGAAAAACACATTGAACAGAAAGGGCCACAATGTAAGAAAACCTGAATTTTCGTTTTCACGAAGGGACACGCATCTTTATTAATTAATTTAGGCTAATTAACCACCGTGTTAATTCTAATTACTGGGTTCACGTAAAAATTCACCTCTCATAGAATCATGTGAATGTTTCCTTACTGCACAAAGTTGTTGCAAAGTAGTATTTTTGGCAGTTTTAAAATAGGAGAAACTTCTCTTGCGATTATCTCGAAAACGCTTTTTCTTCAAAATCCACATGTGTGGCTCTTCGTGAAAACGGTGACGAATTGTTTGTGCTGTCTTAACCTTCCTTTGACCGTTACATTATCAGATTTCAAATCTGTTACCTTACATGACTTATAATCACACCGTACCCCTAGCACATCAGAAAACTTTTGATGCAAGTTTCTCTCTTCAATGGTGACTGATGACCCCTGGAGTTCCGATGCTTTGCCCTGAAGAAGTGGTAGTTCCGATAGGGGCAGTGCCTGTGGTTGTGAGACTGGTGTCGATGGGGAAGGGTCGTTGCGAGATGGGGACTTGCCAAGGGGTGTATCTCGTGTGGAAGTTGGTGTAACCGGTGGTGGGGGCACGCAGCTCTGGCTCTAGGTTTAATTCTGGATGATGTGACGTCGAAGTTAAATGGACATTCTCTGGGCCAGTGGCCTGGCATTTTGCAGCTGAAGCATACGTCAGCATTCGGTATGCCTATCAAAATGAAATAAAAAACGAAAAACGAAAGCAAGGGGTACTTTGATGTGGAACTTAACGTAATATAGACACTGGAAATCTGACACGATCACTCTGCAGCGAATGCACCGGCCTGAATTAAATTATGGTGCTGATTTTATACTACAATGCATCATTGCACATTTGCATACTGCACAATACTACATCCATGATTTGAATAACCTGCGCATAGCTCATGTGACACATACGGCGGGAGTCCCTGGCCTCTGAATTACGTCATCCAAACTGTAAAAAACTACATTTTCATGCTCCTTCGCTGCGCTCATACGCATGAAAACCAGTTTCAATCTATTGGAGGACATAACAAAACACATATTGGAAACATGACTAAATTTTGGAGTTTATTACAGCATGGGAGTGGGCTGTTGCTAAACTGCGCATGAAAACACAAAGATAAAAAGAGGGGGGTTTTATTTCCATTTTACCTCGAAAAGAGAACGATCAGCATGATCTTTGAAGGCATTGTGGTAGGGTGAGCTAGCTGGACTTTGCTTTAGTTTCTTCCTTCTTTCTATGCCTTTCAGAGCAGCTTCTTCTGCAGCTAGGATTCTCTTCTTCTCTTCAGATGTTACATCTCTCCCCGTCTTGTCCAGGTCTTGTATTGTGGCCCAGCCAGCCTTGCTGCTGTCAGCAATCTTGATTGTCTTCTTACGTTCTGCAACCAGGGTTTCTGCTTCTTTGAGGGCTTCTATTGCGCTTTGAATGTCGCCTTTGTCGAGGGCTGTCTTGACTCTACCATGTGGTAATTCGATCTTCCCGCAGAACTCGGATTGTGCCACGTTCCCGGGCTTTGTCAGATCCTTCGCTTCTAATTTGATCTTGAGTTCTTTGACGGAGGATTCGTCTGTGTTTTTGTTGGATTTCGCAATACTGTCGAATTTATAGTTGAAATATTCTTTGAATTTGTCGAACAGTTTCTCCGGGTCGAATGGTTCTTCCTCTTTCGATGACATTTCGAACTTAACGTAATAGACACTGGAAATCTGACACGATCACTCTGCAGCGTATGCACCGGCCTGAATTAAATTATGTTGCACGCAGCATAAGGGACCATGGATTAATGCCAATTTGCGTGCGCACGCGTGCGGACGGGTCCGCACGCAATTGCACGCAAAGGCACGGGCCCCTGCGTGCCATTGCGTGCCAGTGCGTGCCGATGCGTGCCGATGCATGCTGATGCGTGCCGATGCGTGCCGATGCGTTCCAGTGAGCATAGGCAATTTTCAACCGTTTGTGCTCTTTATTGATTAACGATAACAAAGAACACAGGCCGGCCGGCTGGCCGGCCAGGAAGGACGGATTATACCAGACGGAGAGGTGTCATAAAAGGCTAGAGTCTCCACAAAGGGCTCCTGGGTCACAATGGTGGACTGATGACTCATCTTTTGGTGGCTTTGGTCAGACTATACATGTACATAAACAGCAATTCAAAGGCTTTTCTAAAGTCATGACCATACAATTCTAGCGGGGCTTAGATTTGTAAAGTAGGGCCTACATGTACGGCCTATACATATACATGTGGATTTCTGATTTATTTTAAGTTTCCGTGATTTTCATTGAAACAACAAGGCATGACGGCATAATTTATTTCCGTAATTTCGATCTTTTCTGATAGAAAAAAGTACGTTTTGAAGAAAGTATACAAAGATGTACATTATTATTCAAGTACACAAAAAAACTGCAGTGCTTCGTCATCACTCAATACAACAGCCCATGATTATTGTACGTTAAATCGAATGAAAAACAATTTTTGAGATTTTTCAATACATTTTTAAAAAAATATGGATTTTTTTTGCGTCGGGAATACATGCCGTCAAGTAAAATGTTTTCGCTGCGTGATTGAAGTTTACCTTTTACGCGCAAGGCAATTTAAGCCCGGTTCATACTTCATGCGAATGCGTATGCGAAGCATATTCGTTATGGTAACGGAGAACGTCACAATGAAGCTTTAATTGTTGACGTCTTGAAATTCGCTTCGCATTCGCATAAAGTATGAACCGGGCTTTATAGGGCAGCTTAGACTAATTGATTCGAAGTTTGTTATTCTTTTCTGATAAATTTGCAATATAAATGATCTCTTCATTTTTCACACATAACCCATCATCAGCGTTTATACATGTATACAGCGCTTTTTCAGAGAATGTTTTTTTTTAAAGGAAAACAGAGATATCGATGTCAGTTCAAATTTGGCGATTGCGCGACTTGCACGATTTCTTGATTATGAGATCATTACGACATGAAAGCGCACTTCAAGAAGGCGGCGCCATTAATACAACCATGGAGGAAGAAAACATTCTTCCTCCATGATATAACTATTTACATGATAAAGACATGTGGACCTATAGATTACCGAAATGATGATGTCAATGCAATGTATGACACCAGAATACTGTTGTCAATTTGTGTCCATGTGTACGTTTTCATTACTGGCTGTTAACAAAGAAACAGTCGAAATCTTCATTTGTTTGGAGCCAGTTGTCGTGCCAACTGACGTCATCCGATACACGTAGGCTTTTGTACATGTTCACCTTTCCATCCTTTTTCAAAATTTCAACCCTCAATTTTTTCTTGCATTATTTCTTATTGTTTTTGCTTTATTGAGAAATACACAAACGATTTCTTGATTGTGAGTTCATCATTGAAAAAAAGTTCTAAATTAACATGGCGATTATGAATTACGAAATGGGGACGCAATTCAAGATGGCGGCGCCCACTGCAATTTTTACATGATAAAGATATTGGGACCTACATGTACATGCATGTTTACCTTTCCATCCATTCGATTTGAAGAGTAAGGATTTCAACTAATCCTGCAATATTTCATAATTTCTTCGCTTTATTGGGAAAATGCATAAAAACATGGCGCTTACAAACTATGAAACTAGAGAAATTCAAGATGGCGGAGCCAACTGAAACAACTTTTATGCATCAAGGACATGCACCTACATGTTCACCTTTCCATGATGGGTTTGAAGAGTCAAGAATTTAAACTTCAATTCAATCTTGCATTATTTCTTAAAAGTAATATCTTTTCTTTATTGAGAAAATACACAAAAATCATTTCTTGATCGTGAGATAAAAAAAGCTCTAACATATTATTTTACTAATTACGAAATGGCGACGTAATTCAAGATGGTGGCCCCACTGAAACAACTTTTACATTATGAAGATATATGTTCACCTTTCCTTTATAGAGCCATGATTTCAACCTTTATTCTTGAATTATTTCATAATGTCTTTCCTTTATGAGGAAATACACAAAAACGATTTCTTGATTGTGAGTTCATTAAAAAAGTTATAACATGGCCGTTGGGAATAACGAGATGGCTGCACCCACTGCAACTTTTACATAAGAAATTTGTACATATAAAGAAATATTTACATGAATGAGCAAGTTCGAGCGGCGACTATTTGTCATGTTGGGTACCAGGCAAAAAACGACCAGTGGTCGACAACAAATTGTTGCCTTCACTAGCGTTTTAAAACGGGGGATCATATCCATCAACGTCTATCGTCATACAAGTACATGTACTAGTAGATTATCCGGTGTCGCATCATTGGTGCCGATATCGATTTAACCATCGAGAAATAGAACACATCCGCTTCCCCTTTGTTTGCGCAATTGTATGCATGTTTTAGGGATAACAACAGAGGGCGCGCTACGTGATGATGACGTCACTATCATTTTAACAATAAGTCAGGCCCTGTCCGAATTACTTGGCTGCGGCTTGAAATTACACACGAGTCTATGGGAAGTGGCTGCAGCCGCTACCATAGACATGTGTGTAACATCCAGCCGTAGCCAAGTAATTCGGACTGGGCCTCTATGTACACGTACGCAGCGGTCAAAAGAATAATTTTATCAGGATTGTGCCAAAAAGCTCTGCAAATGGGTGCGGTCGAAACTCAGAGGACCCGAGTTTAATTTTCATGCAGGACTTTTTCAAATTAAATTCTTGTATGTTTTGTCTCAGATTTGTAGTTTGAAGGCGTTTTTTTTACGGATACAAGTCCCAGAAACTGTATTGCAAATTAGACAGAAAACCCTTAATAGTTATGAGAAATCGCGTAGACCCTCTACTTGTAATCCTTGTTTAATTACCAACATGCAATCAGTGACTGCCATTGCTTGGAAATTTGTGCAGAAAGAAAGATTAGGTCTAATTGCACACTAATCAGGATTAGCGAATTACCCGGGACATAAAAGGTGCCGCCAGAGACGATCTCTATTGTACACTCGGGCTGGTTGCAAATGAGTCCGTTTGTGGGCCACTGCGTGCCACTGCGTGCCACTGCGTGCAGCTGCGTGCCACTGCGTGCAAGTCCGTGCCGATGCGTGCAAATGCGTGCCAAAATCTCCCAAACACTGTTATCTAACACTGTTATCTGGGGATTAACTTTAAGATTGGTTGATCGAACCACCAAGGCTACCCAGGTCGGCATATACGTACATGGACAACACGTACGGCCGTACATTTTCGTGAAAACAGTGAGCTACGCTACGCGGTATTTATACCACCACACCGCACACGCTAAGTCATGTTTTGGGGCACAATTTTACTGGCCTGGTTCTGGCGGCAATATGGCCGGATATTCTTTGTGCAACTGGTGATGCACCTGATAATTATGAGGAATATCAGTGCGACCAATTTATAGGGCTGACCATCACTCCAGCCCTGGCCATTTTAGGACGTATGGTTTATTAGGCTACTAGCTCTTTGGAATTTACCGTGAACATCTCTGCAGTATCGGACTACACTGTGCGATTTTGCTGCTCACCGGTGAGCGTTCCTCTACAACTTTTAATACAAAACGTATGTCTTCATATTTTCAGCAACACAAAGTATTGCACAAACCCGTCCGTGCGATTGCACAATCAGGACGAGCCATTCACAACAAATCTTGCGAGTTGTTCTATTGTACATACAGATGTTCCCTTTGCTCGGTGACATTCATTTCAGGGTAAATGTTTTACTTTAACACTAAACAGTCAATTCTAAAATTGAAATAACCTTGAAACGCATTCTTTATATGCATAAACTTTAAACGCATAATATATTTACATAAAAATGTCTGTTGCCAAATTATCTTGAATTCGCTTACGCAAGTCAACACCCCTCCTACACGAATGGGGTCGGTCCAACTGGCTCCACAAACCGACACACAAATTATGCTAATGAGGCCAAATGCTGGCTTCTGATTGGTCGAGAGGCCCAAAATGATGACGTCATACCGACTATACAGAAGAGATGCACTGCTCGCCAAGTTCCCCACCGTGGCCCCAAATCTCACCTTACCTTATTCCACCACACAACACTATCCCCATCCTGCTTCAATCCTCGACCATAAAGTTATCAATGGCGATAATTTCTAAGTATGTCACAGCGTCAGTATTCCGACCCGACGTTTCATATAGTCCAGGCGAAATTTTGAAAAAGTGCTCGCTTAACACGAGAAGAGGCTTTTTTTAATAGATCGATAGAGTACAGAAGCGCACTGTTAATTTGGTTGGAGAAGAGTTGGTCTCATCCAATAACGTATCACTCTCTCACCGGAGATCTGTTGCTACACTTCGTCTGTTCTACAGGTACTTTCCTGGAAAATGTTTCATCGGCTTGTCAAGCTTGTTCCTCCATACAGTCAGGGGCAGGTATTTCACCATAAAAGCCGCACTCTAGCTGTACCAAGATGTAGAACAAAAAGCTATGCCAATAGCTTTTTCCCTTGTTCTGTATCTCTATTGAATTCTTAGCCTGGTGCATGTTTCCCTTCATCTTAAGATCTTCTCTGCTTCAAGTGATCTTAATTCCTACCTTGTACATTTTTGATTCTTTTTTTGTAGCCCCAATACCTAGGGCAACCTGCATAAAAAAATCTGATAACACATCTTTCTTATCCGAGTCAGGAAATTGATATCGCCAAGCTTTATAGTTTTTAGTCCTTCACGTAAAAAGCTGATCTAGCAATTAACCAGAAAAAACAGATGACGTACACAAAAGTACGTCTGTTACGGCCCATTATGTCCGCATGGCCCATTATGTCCGCACGCTTTTTCAGGCCCATTATGTCCGCCCCATTATGTCCGCAGGCCCATTATGCCCGCCCCATTATGTCCGCAGGCCCATTATGTCCGCCCCATTATGTCCGCAGGCCCATTATGTCCGCCCCATTATGTCCGCAGGCCCATTATGTCCGCCCCATTGTGTTCGCAGGCCCATTATGTCCGCCCCATTGTGTCCACAGGCCCATTATGTCCGCCCCATTGTGTCCGCAGGCCCATTATGTCCGCCCCATTATGTCCGCAGGCCAATTATGTCCGCCCCATTGTGTCCGCAGGCCCATTATGTCTGCACCCTTAACGCAGGAGTATTAGTCCTAACTGCTGGTATTTCGATATGGTTGAAAGGTACGAGTCTGTCGCAAATCCTTCATTTTCAGGCACAAGTAAGTATAATGGTAGATATTTTGTTTAAGATTATACTGTCCGTACTCTTTGAAGATGTTTCACTCTGAGATGTTTTAGTTTTTTAATTTTAAATATTCATTTTTTTTAATGAGACATTGAACGGAAAGAAATCCTCAAGTTCAGTTATCAAATATTGGTTTTCCCGCACATTTAAAAAAAACAATTCATTCAAATTCCAAAACGGTTAACCTCAATTTCGTCTTAAAAATTCCTGACCTTGCTTATCCCATGTTCAATTTCGTCTTTGGTCGCGATCGCTCATGTTCGCAACAATTTTTATACATTTTACCGTGAAAGACAATTTCGTCGTTCGCAGTTGCCGGGATATGCAAGGTCATGAATTTTTGAGACAAAATTGAAGTTAACCGTTTAGGAATTTAAATGAAAACCGTTTTAAAATGTGCGGGAAAACCTATATTTACTTTACAAATGTCGAATTATGTCCGGCCTGACAATAATTGTTACCAAGGGTGGATCTGCTATGCGTTAGAGGCGCGAAAGCAACCAATACAAAACTTTATTTGTATTCAAAGGGTTGCAGATGCTCAAAATAAAAGTTGCTTTATTGAAATACAATTTAAAAAATCGAAATCCGTTGCAAGAAAAAAATTGAAAAAGTATGTTTTTCTTTAATCCTCTAAAATCGTCTATAAAACCTTCATTTGTAATTGGCTTGGTAGTCCTAGATGCATTAATTGGGGCAAGGATTATTGGAGGGCGGTCTTAAAAAATGTACACCATAATGTACATAAGCAGCTGTAAACATGGTCGTGCAGCCTACGATACAAATGATTTATCACATGAGTTTGTTTTGCAAATTGTGTCACAAAATACGCCTATTTTTTTCATGAGACAGGAAAATCGGGGGGGGGGAAGATTATATGGGCCATTCCGCCGCCCGAAAGTGGGGCGGGGGAGGGGATATTTACCTAGGGATTTACGCCCATAAGGACGACTATGGTAAGACTAGAGCCAACGACACCAAACAGTCATTTTTCTGACAAGAAATAAACGAATTTCTATTTTATCCTTCCTCCAAAATTTTGTCTTCAATTTTTCTAGGCGGGTTTTTTTTATTGAAAAATAGGGAAAAGAAATATGTTCAACATGTTCAGTGTCATTGCAAAATCGACTAACATTGTCAAAATAAGTTTGTTTGGTACCGAGGAAAACCATAAAAAAATATGTTTAGTCTGGTTTGGACTATACTGAAAGTGCACCGAAATGAGGCAGTAATCAGATACGCAAAGGCCCTAGACGTCTTGGATATGGACATTAACATAACGCAAAATGTTCGAATAAAACTGTGATTTGTTAGTAAATTTTCAGATGTTTTTGACGTTTTTAAGGAACAAGATGTTAATGAATGGGAATAAAGTGTGTTGGAGCGTGTATAATAGATAGTCTATAACCGGTGAGGGGCGTCGCCGATAATGGCCCGAGCCGACGAGGCTCCTCACCGGTTATAAAGCAAGAGTTTCAGATGCTTCGGGATCCATCCATTCTTCCACCATGCATGGGATTTGCCTGAGCCTCTTCCTGTACCAGGTCTGTCACACCACAAGCATAAAGTTGTGCACTGCAGATTCAAGAGGCATCACAAGTCCAGCTCCCACACGAGTAGAACCGGAGCCAGAAATTCAATCTTCATCAGATAATTCTTATGACGAGAATATACCGCTTGCTAAGATTTCATTTTTGAAATGACCTAAAACTACAAAGACCTGAATGTTCATATTGCTTTCTAATTATATTAATTTGTTTTACACAGACAATGTTGGTACAGTTTCGATTCTATTCAATAAACCGTTTATTTTCAAACACCAGCAAATGAAGTAAAGCAGATAACATGGATAACCAAGAAAGTAATAAAGCAAAATTGTAAAAAATATTTTGCCAAAAAATGGCAAGAGAAAAGGATAGTCATAATAAAGCATTTTTTTCTTAATGCCTCAAATTAAACAAAAAGTGTAATTACTACTGCTGCTGCTGCTGCTGCTGTTTCTGCTGCTGTTGCTGCTGCTGCTACTATTTCATATGCTAGTGAAAATATCTTACCTACTCATCAATTTTTATCATGATCGGACCTACCATTATATGTGTTTTTAAAAAGCACATTTTTTATGACGTCGTCATGACGTCACACATTTTCTACAATTACATTAAAGTATATATGACCTAACAAACGTATTACAAAAATAATTTCAAAGTTAGCATGTTTCATTGAAGAGATATGGCTTAAAAGTTCGAAAATAACAAAAAATGATATATAATGATATGATGACGTCATCGTGACGTCACATCAATTTCCATCTGTAACGCTAGCCGGCCTACCAGCATACCAGGATTGGATGCAATCGGAAGTACAGTTCTCCAGATGCAGGATCTAAAAATATGCACCTTTAAGATGACGTCACGTGGCCAATGATGACGTTATCACGACGGCACTTGTCAAAGAAAACATTTGTAACGTGGTCTTGGGCTATGTCAAGATTAGAGTCAATCTGATCAACGACAGTGTAAAATGTTCAGAGGAGAACGAAATTTCTAACATTAAAAAATTCATAGAAAATCATCATGACGTCACTTCGGATTTTGCGTACTAGTAAAAATATCTACCTGCCCACCGATTTCGGACCTACTCTTATGTTTGTTTCAAAAAAGCACATTTTTGATGACGTCATCATGACGACACACTTATCACAAAAAGAATTTTGAAATTAACATGTTCTGTTGACGAGATATGGCTTAAAGGTTAAAAAAACCTAAACAACAATATAAAATTGTATAATAACGTCATCATGAGGTCACCTCAATTTTCATCTATAACACATGCTAGCCTACCAACATACCAGGTTTGAAAGCAATCAGACCTACGGTCCTCTAGATATGGACCCTTCAAAAATGCACCTTTAAGATGACGTCACGTGACACGTGTTGACGTCATCATGACGTCACTTTTCGCGGCAAGACTTTGCATTAGGGTGTATGCCTCTGCTACACGTAACTTGAAATAAATAAAGAAGTTACTTTTGATGGCTGTTTTTATCAAGTCCCGTCTAGCTCGCTGATGCCATTTGTCTAAAAGTCGTCGCTGGGGTAAGCAAACAAATATGACGTCATGTTACGGTTTGGTTTGGTTAGGGTTAGGGTTAGGGTTAGGGTTAGGGTTAGGGTTAGGGTTAGGGTTAGGGTTAGGGTTAGGGTTAGGATTAGGGTTAGGGTTAGGGTTAGGGTTAGGGTTAGGGTTAGGGTTAGGGTTAGGGTTAGGGTTAGGGTTAGGGTTAGGGTTAGGGTTAGGGTTAGGGTGCAAAAGGGAAGCTGTACATGACGTCATATTTTTAAAGTTTTGTTTGGTGCCCCAGCGACGACTTTTAGACAAATGACATAAGTGGGACCTGATAAACCGTGATAAAAATCAGCTCTCAAAAGTAACTTTTTATTTCATGGCAGAAATAATTAAATTAAAGCTTGGTTCTCACATCCTTTGTATTTTTAATTGATGTTATTGTTATTGTTTGTTTTTTTGTGGTTGTTATTGTTGTTGTTGTTGTTGTCGTCGTTGTCGTTATTATTTTTGTTTTATATTTTTTTAGGAGGGCGCTGTCTTGTAGCTGCCACTTTTAATTATCTGTGTCGTAGTTTGTATTTTAAATCGTAATTTTTCATTATCATTTTTAGCCATCGACATTTGATTTGTATTTGCTGTGTTTGGTAAGACATTTGTGGATTTTACTGTGGTGGTTTTGTCTTATTATTTGTAGTTGTTAGTTAGATTAGTGGATTTTTATTCTCGGTCAAGTACTGTTTCTTTGGCTATGTGTATTTAACATGGCCGCCTTCATTCATTGTGCCTGCGCTCGATTCGTAGCGCTTGTCTGTGTTATTTCTATTCAACACAAGTTGCAACCGGTTGGATTTTTTGTCGATGCCGAGACTGTCAGAAATGGTGCATCTTTTGAGTATTATGTAAGTTTACAACTTCGCACATTCCAATTACCCTTTGTAGTTAAATTAGGGCATCGTTTAGGAGTAACATGGAGACTGTGCCGTACAGGATTTAATTCATCTAAGGTGCCATTAGGTAAATGGTCCAAACATGGGCAAACTAGCCTAGTAATACCTGGTCACGACCCTCCGCAGGATATAACAATATTTATGGATATTTCGGTCAATCCAGGTCCCATAAGTACAAGGTGCACCAGCAACAACAGTGACAGTTCTGCTATGAATTACCTGCTTTCAAATAGAACTAAAACATATACCCGCAGTCAGCTGTTTAGAATTCGAAAGACTTGTCACTGCCCTGTTCAGACTAAAGTGTTTCAAATCTTGAAAGTGAATGGGATTCTTCGGTTCAGGGGAAGGAGATCAGGTCGTTGCTGGTACACATGTAAAATTTCTGTTAATTTTGGTCAAAGATTGGATCATGCTCATAATTACCCAACTGTTTTAGAAAACCGTGTTTCTGTTCTTACTCCAGTTGTGATAAATTCATTGGACGTCTCTGATAATCCTTTGAAACTTTGTAGCTTGAACTCAAGATCTCTTAAAAATAAATCGGCAGATTTTGTTGCATATGCTATTAATAGCAAAGCTGATCTGTTTGCTCTCACAGAGACATGGTTCACAGATATGGATGTTGCCCACAAGGTTGAAGCCACTCCACCTGGTTTTAGGTTATTAGATCATCCTCGGAAGAATCGAGTTGGAGGAGGTACCGCTTTAGTTTTCAGAGAACATTTCCATGTCAAGAAAATTGCTGGAGGGGAAGGAGTATTCTGAATGGTCTGTAGGGATTAATTCCTATAAATTACGACTGGTGATTATCTATAGGCCACCATACTCTGTAAACCACCCTGTTACAATTAATCGGTTTATTGGTGACTTTGCCAATTATTTGGAATCAATTGTTTTACCGCCTGAGCCAGTTCTAATAACTGGAGATTTCAACATTCATGTCGACATTCCTGATGATCCCAACACTAATCGTTTTTTAGTGCTTCTTGAATCTATGGGTTTCCAGCAACATGTCAATAAGCCTACGCATGAGATGGGTCACATATTAGATCTTGTTATTACCCGACAATCAGAGATAGTTCTGGACAGTCCTCCGACTCCACACCATCTTTTCTCTGATCACTTGTCTGTTCTTTGTAACTTGAAACAAAAGAAACCACCCTTCCCCGTTAAAAGTGTTGTTTATAGGGATGTTAAATCTATTAACATTGACTCTTTCAAAGTTGACCTAGATTCTTCCAAGCTGTGTATGGATACTCCTCAGGATCTCGAAGAGCTTGTCAAGTGTTACAAAACTACATTAGATGGCACCTTTAACACACATGCCCCCTTGATCGAGAAATTAAGTCAGCAGTGAGGCTAAGGAGAAAGGCAGAAAGGAAGTGGCGGCGAACTGATAAGGATTGTGATCTTTTAGATTATAAGATTCAAAGAAATAAGGTCACTTTTCTTATGAAAGAAGCTCGTTGCAATTTTTACAAAGAATTTATTGATAGTAACAGCTCCAATCAGGGGAAATTATTTAGAGCATCAAAAAAGTTGTTGAGGCAATCTAATGATGTTCCCTTTCCACCATTCACAAATAAACTGTCACTTGCAAATGACATGGGTAGTTTCTTTGTCAACAAAATATCAAATATTCACGTTAGACTTAATGATTTAGCATCAGCCACAACAGACAGAGCACTTCATTCGATACCAGAAACGTTGTCTAGTAGCATCCTGTTTGACCAATTTCTACCATTAACTGAGTCACAGGTAAAACAACTTGTTGTGAAATCTGCAAAGAAATCCTGTGCCCTGGATCCAATGCCTACCAAGCTGGTGAGTGATTGCCTTGATGTCTTGCTTCCGGAATTACCAGAATTATTAATTCATCTCTAGAATCTGGTGTATTTCCCGAGGATTGGAAAGAAGCTTTGGTTTGTCCTTTGTTAAAAAAAGACAACCTCGACCTGATTTTAGAAAATTATCGACCGATCAGTAATTTACAATTCATATCTAAATTGACTGAGAGAGCAGTGTGTGACCAACTTTACTGTCACATGTCTAGACACTCTCTGTTTCCGGTTTTCCAATCGTCTTATCGGAAGTATCACAGTACCGAGACGGCTCTCCTAAAGGTAAAAAATGATATATTGCTGAAGATGAATTCCCAGCATGTTATTTTGCTTGTTCTTTTAGACCTAAGTGCAGCCTTCGACACTGTTGATCATACTATTCTTCTGCAACGCCTGCAGTCCAAAGTTGGAATCTCTGGCAAGGCCCTGGACTGGTTTTCATCTTATTTGTCTGGTAGGAGCCAACGTGTGTCTATTCAAGGTACTCTGTCAGAGAAGTTTGATCTCAACTGTGGTGTTCCTCAAGGATCTTGTTTAGGACCACTTATATTTACTGTTTATGCTTCCAGATTGTTTGACATCATTGAAGACCATTTACCTGATGTTCATTGTTATGCAGATGACACACAGCTGTATCTCTCTTTTAGACCTGATGATACCCCCTGTCAAACAGCTGTAACTGCAATGGAGAGTTGCATCAGGGACATCAGGAAGTGGATGTTGCATGACAGACTTATGATCAATGACATCAAGAGTGAGTTCTTGATCATTGGAACTAGGCAGCAGTTGCAGAAAATAAAAATTTCCAGTATAATTGTGGGCGATTCTGATATCCTTCCAACCACATACGTTAGGAATTTAGAGTCATGGTTCGACTCGGAAATGACAATGAATACCCACATTACCAAGGCTTGTTCTGCAGCATTTTTCCACCTTCACAATATTAAACGCATTAGTAAATTCCTGTCTCGTGATTCTCTTACAGTGTTGATTCATGCTTTTGTGATCAGCCGTCTGGACTATTGTAACAGTCTATTGTATGGTCTACCAATGACACAGATAACAAGATTACAAAGGGTCCAGAATGCTGCAGCTAGACTTATTACTAACACATACAGGTTCGAACACATAACACCAATATTACATCAATTGCACTGGTTACCTGTTTTATACAGGATTAATTTTAAAATAATTTTATTAACATTTAAAGCAATTCACGGTCTCTCTCCTAGATACTTACAGGATCTCGTTACCGTTAGGAAAAAAATCCAGATACCATCTCAGGTCAGCGAACAACGGACCCTTTTTGGATTATCCTAGCGGTAAAATGTTACCCACACTTGGTGACAGGGCCTTTGCAATGGCAGCCCCTAAGCTATGGAATGCTTTGCCATGGCACATACGTAGTGAACACAGACTTGACCCTTTTAAATGTAAACTTAAAACCTTTCTTTTTAATGTATCATTTGTAAATTAATGTGATTTTTTAAATGGTTTTTAGTGTTTCTTATTAGTAATTTTGTGTCACCGTGTCGAGTAGTTAGATGCTTAATTACGTAGGTAGAATTAGAGGCGTCTGTCTCCGGGAAAGGTCGAGACATCACCGATGTCAGCAGGGTTAGGCTTAAGTAATATATTCTCCCTGTTGGCGGGACAGACGTATCCCCATACTGCGGTTTGGGCACTGGCGCGGTGACATAATTTTATATATAAATCCCTCTGTCTTTTTGTTTTATTTTAAAGTAGTTACTTTTAATTTTGATTCTGTAATGCGCTTTTGATCATTTGTATGCAAAAGGCGCACTATAAATTTTAAATTATTATTATTATTATTATTATTATTATTAATATGAGATATTAGTACTCGTCCCCATAATAATGTACGCGATGGCATGGATTACATGGTATACATGTATTTACAGTATGTGTACAAAATCCAACCAGAAAATACCACTTTTCCGCGTTACAGCTTCATTCATTTTTTGCCACGGCGCCGTGCTGGTTATGCCTCAGTCACACATCCACCGGGCCCCGTACGAATTTCTCTACCTACGGCGGATTTCTAAGATTTTTGGAAATCAGGGGTATCGCAGGGGTCTGCGGCATCCGTGTGTAGCAGTCACATATTTGGCGGGGCCCGCGCGGTGCCCTTTGAAGTTTTCTCGACTCCAATCGCGAGGTGCCCGTGTGTAAGTCGGACGGGAGTCGGACGGGAGCCGTGAGATACCCGTACGATGTTTATACATCGTACGGGGCTCGTGAGGGACTCGCACGGACATCGTAAGATACTCGTACGATAATCTTAGAAATAGTACGCGTGCCGTACGATTTGAGGGGCCCAAAATTCCGTCCCAAAATCGTACAGCATCCGTACGAATGCTGCGGGGGCCGTACTGGGCCCGTGCGGTTCCCGTGCGATGCTGTTTACGACGCGTCTACGGGCTTACGGCCAGCAAAAATTTCTACGACACATCGGGAACTTTTAACTTCGCGCTAATAGCTCCCGATGCGCCCTACGGCGAGGAAAGAACGCCAAGGCGCCCGCAGGATAGCCACGGCACCCTTGCGGACGCCTTGAGATTTTGTATATATTTCCATGCCAAGCGTGTATCACGGCTTTGCTAATGAGTCGGAAACCGGTGTTTTCGTAACACTGATGCGCATGCGCAATCTGCATATTAGATCACGCCCCATTGCATTGCAGAATTCGCGGTTGTACGGTTCGTGGGCCGAGTGAAGTTTTAACGCGTATTCCCGCCGTGGGCTGTGTCACTTGGTACTTGTTAAAATATTGAAATGACTAAAACAAATAATTTTGAACTAGTTTGTCATGTTGGGTGGATAGGTGGTGGTAAGTCATCCCCTTTAATTAAGTTCTGTAGAAATATTTGCATACCTTTGGAATTTATATACATTCTAAACAGTTAACAGTCACATTAAAGTTTTCCATTTTTCAAATTTTCAAATTTGAATAATTATGATAATCTTGGAATAACTTTGGAGAACCAACCGTGATAGAAGCTACGAAAACTCGAAACTCATTGAGAAAATTGAGAACGTAGTTTGGCTCCAAGCTTGCTATATCTCCTGCCAACCGTAGGATTGGATTCTCTTGATTACTGTGCGCATAGATCTCCAGGTTATTAAAACTAGTTATTTTCTATTATACGTACATGTTTTACACGCGTGTTCAGTGGTGCGAGCCAACGTGAAGTGAAGCTCGCGATGGCGCCACACCCAAACACTCTCGTAATCACATACCGTGGAGAAACCAAATAATGCTAATTCACCGGGGGCGCTCAACCGCATATTGCCGTAACTTGATAAAGTTTGCCAGAAGAGAAAGACAGCCATAACTTTGATATTTTAGCAGCTACATGTATAACTATTTCTACACCAAATGAAAGAGTAATCTTTGTGGATCAAACTTTCTACATATTTTCCGTTTCAATCAACTCTTGAGGCGCGTCTTTGGTTGAAATTACAACCATTCGGCAAACAGTTGCTTTGTTGATCACGCATGGCTGAACAAGAGTGTGGTACTTGGGAAGATGAGCCAATAAGGAATGTGGTACTGAAAAGGTTAACCTGCCCTCAACCGGTAAATCGTCAGACTTTAATGGCTTTACATAAGGGGGTTTACTTCAACACTGTACCTTAAAGGGACACATTGCTTTGGATTTTGCGATTTGGGCTATATAACTGAAATGGATATGGTTGGGAATCTTTTTTTTAAAGTAGAATATAACGAGTCACATAACTATCCCTTCAAATTGCGTGGTTTTTGTTTAATTTCGTGACAAATAACGGTCCGCCATTTTGTAGAACCAAATTTTTCACTCCACAAAATGGCGGACCGTGTTCACCAGTCGTATTTCCAGTCGCATCTGGTTGAAGTACGTTCTGTTGATCCATTTTGATGTACTGTGGCGCGGCGCGCAGCACTGGCGATGTGTGTCGCGAGGTAGAGAATTGTACCTGGCGATCATCTGATAGGTTTACAAGGCCACTGGCTGCGGCGCCAGCCTAAAGACTCTTACAGCGTATTTTGCGCATTATTTAGACGGTGGTATTTACTACTGGAAATAAGTCTATGTTTTGCGGGTCAGATGTCAGGGGTCAGCGGCCAATTTTTTGTTTTGTAATCACTACTCACTAATTACAACACATTATACGTGTTTTTTGCATGAACAACTCTTATAAAAGATAAGGAACATTTCCAAACAGCAAATTTTCATGACATTTGAAGGCAATGTGTTCCTTTAACATCATTGAAAACCTGCTGCAAACGGCAGCCCTACTATACTGCGCCTTAAGTGGCTTCGAGTTGGTCAGAGGTGGTCAAAGCTCTCTGAGAGGCTGGCAAATACCACGGAGACGATTGTCTGAATTGAAGCTATAGAGAAAGGGACAGCTGGGCTGGCTCTTGCCCGCCGGGTGCGAAAGCGAGAGTAGGAACCGGGAGCAGAGAGAGAAGGGGCAACTTCGTGATCAGTGGCCCGATATTCCACTAGGGACTGGCTCAAGAGTTGGCACGCCTGGAAACAATAGAGACAAAGAAAAGAGCAGCAACGAGAAATACAAAACAATAGGGCGGGTGGGAATACTATAACAAGCTACAGCACCAGATCACAAAATGGGAACTCGGCCAGTACGGAAAGCTTATACGTGTACATGTACTCGATGTGTGTGCGTTCACCTGAATGGAGATCGAGAACCTAAGGAAAAGTACGCCTTTATATAGAGATATGCTTGATTGATTTTGAAGATCACAAGGTATGGGCTTGGTATATGAAGCCCCAGGAAGCTTCAATAGTGTATGCAGATTAAGCCCGCTTATGGCGGGCCAAACAAACGAAACTAAATACTCGTTAGGTGCATGAAGATACCTTTTTTATTAACACAAAGTTAATACCAAGGCGCAGTAGAATCCGAATATTTTGGTGTTTGGACAAGTGGTAGAACGTCGTCTGCGCTTTGTTTTGCTGATATCTTAATTATTGTTTTAGGTAAAGGGGTTAAAAATAGTTAGGTTGGTACCACATTTTGCCCGAACTTACCGGTAACACCCTCAATACGTAAGAGGGTTGCAGTGTTACCGACTCTTAAAAACAATGCCTCTTCTTGTCAGGCCCCAAGTCCAAATAGGGCCGGTATGTACATTTTTGTATACCGTCTCCCGGTATGCAAACCGGTTCATTTTAATCCTCACAAACCGGGTTGGATACCGTCTAACAAGCCTGCCGTGTCCGCACTTGACTTTTTTTTGTAAGGTTTTACTGAGACGATGGTAAAATGAAAAATGGTCAAATGTGACCACTGTCCGCACTTGGACTATCGACACGGGAAAATTTTACCGAGACCGTGGGAGAAGTAACCAAGCTGTCAATATAACGACTCATGAGGGCGCTTTGCGTGACCTTTCTACATTGACGCGATTGGCCCAAATCCCCGGCCAAAATCACGCGTGCCTTTTCATTTTTCCGGCCGATGTGTACACGCAGGCCTACGTCTTTAGCACCAATCAAACTTCTGACTTTTCAATAATAAAATCTATGATTGCGACCAAAAGAGGAACAACGCACTGGAATTTGGAAACCTGCCATGTGCACCGCACCGCGGTGAAACAATGCAAAGCGCATGCGTGGTGTCCCTATGTAGCATGACCTTGCGCTCAGGCCGGATGTACGCTTCCCTGAGCCGCTTTTACCGACTCGCACTGTCCGCACTGGACTTATCGTCTCGGGAAAAGTTACCTGGTCAGTTTTCCTGGGCAGCAGTTGCCCGGTAGAAGTAACCGCTGGACTCAGGAAAAGTAACTAAGAGGAAAACGTCCTAGGCTGTCCGCACTGGACTTAAAATGGGAAAAGTTCCCATCGTCTCGGTAAGTTTTACCAAAATAAGTCCAGTGCGGACAGGGCTGGTCCATTGTGTCCAATTCCTGGGCTGGTGAACTCCTTTTAAATGCAGACAATTGGGTGACTTTAATCCACCGATAATAATCTCCGACGGATTAAAGGCCCTAAACTCTAGAGGGCGCTGTTCAACATGGTAGGAGGTGTTTTTAAATTTTCGCACGTTTGTAAAATTAAAACCTACGAATTTTATCTTTTTAAATGGGACTTTTACTTGGCAAACTTCTCTCAATATTTTGCTGATTTAGGGCTCTTTACAGATATCGATCTTTGAGTCCTATTTCGGGTTGCATTGATTGGATGGCAACTGATTTCAACTGTAATCGGTGATGTGGGTCATTCCAATAATTTGGGGTCCAAAAGTGTGGCTTTTTTGGTGTCCCCGTTACATAGTGACATGTATAAGATTTTGCAATTCCGGACACATTTTTAAATGCCTTCTATCTCCAAGAGAGATTGTGAAAAGCGAAGTACCCGCCAAACAAGTAAAAAATAGTGTGAAGTCAATTTTAATGATACTTGATGGGAAATTACACAGGTCGGGTGTAACAGGGACACCAAAAAATGTCACACTTTTGGTCCCCAAATTTATGGAATGACCCATGTTCCAATGTACAAGTTTTACCGAGCATCTAGTTCAACATCATCCATACAGACGTTTGTAACTTTGTATTAGCAAACATGTGTCACCAGCGCTTCCTGTTAGTGGCTATCATTGTCATTTTGTTGACAACTGCTACATCGCCATGTATGACTTTCATCTCTGTACTTGATGACCAACCTGCTGTTTATTATCACTTTGAAGTCCATAATCTTCTGCAACACTCGGGACTCTACAGCCATGACAGCACTTTACTCATCACGTTTGATTGTAGACTTAGTCCTAGGCCTTATGGATTAAACTCAAAGCTAAAATTTAGCAGCCGACCGATTTTGTACTATGCTAAAACTGATGCTACCTTCCAGCAGTTAAGACAAATCTCTTTGTGCGGTGATGTCGAGGTTAATCCTGGCCCAGTTAAGTTTCCATGTACAATCTGCGACAAACCAGTTAAGAGTAATCAACAGGGTGTTTGTTGCGAAACTTGTGACCTGTGGACTCATGCAAAGTGTGCTAGTATCCGAGCTGATGAGTATCTTCGGTTATCCAATTCCTCCACACCCTGGTACTGCTATAAATGTCTCTTGGATGAACTTCCTCGTTTGCCCGATTCACCGTTTAAAGTTGAAACAGTTTTGCAAGTTTCCTGTTCGTCAACATGATGCTACTGACAATAACATATTGACTGATTTTTGCTGAGCACAATGATAGCTTTTTTCATCACTTCAAAGTCCATAAAGGTCTGCATATGATTCACATTAACATCCGAAGTTTGTTCTGCAAGCTGTCAGAGTTAAGATGGATGGTTCAGCAGGCTAATCCATCCATTGTAGCAGTTAGTGAAACTTGGCTGGATGATAGTGTGACGGACACTGAGGTGAAGATCAATGGCTACAATGTTATAAGAAATGACAGAGCTAGGAACGGTGGTGGAGTTTGTCTCTACGTTAAGAACAGTATTTCTTTTAATTGTAGAGACGATCTTCAATCTGATAACATGGAATCAGCCTGGGTGGAGATATTTCTTCCTAAAACTATAAACCTTTTATTGTTGCAGTTTGTTACAGACCACCTAATTGTTCAAGGTTCTTGGGATACATGGAAGAGGCTTTATCCAAACTTAGCCTCAATCAAGAGAAGTATATTTTTTGAGACTTTAATATTTGTCTTTTACAAAAACCATTCTCTCTTTTTGAGCCTTAAATGAATGTACTTAATATGTTTAACCTCACACAGTTGATTGATTCTCCAACTAGGATTACTAATACCACTGCTACGATTTTAGATCACATTCTTTGTAGCAGTCAAGAAAAGATTAGTGCTTCTGGTACAATCAACATAGGCATTTCAGATCATTGTGCCATTTACTGCACTCGAAAGATTATCAGAGGCCAGACGAGGACTAACAACTGTGTGAGGTTGAGATTAATGAAAAAGTATGACAAAGACGTTTATCTGAACATGTTAAATGAAATAGACTGGTCGGAAGTTACTTGTTTAAATGATGTTAATGAAGCTTGGTCCGTACTGAAATGCAGATTAACTGACATCATTGACAGGATTGCTCCATTGAAGTCTGTTAAAATTAAAACTAACACAGAACCTTGGATGACTAATGATATTCTAGATTTGATCAAGCGTCGGAATTATCTTTTTCACCAATACATAGTGGACAAGTCTGGCATTAACTGGAACGAGTACTGTTCTGTTAGGAACAGAGTACAACGAACTATCAAACGAGCCAAGTCTGATTACTTAATGGCTCATTTAGAAGAAAATACAAATAATCCAAAAAAATTGTGGGCTCAACTTAAAAACCTAGGTTGCAATAACAAAATTAAGGATAAAGGCCAGATTGTACTCAATATTGATGGAAATATGTGTTATGATCAATTTTTGATCTCTGAACATGTCAATGAATTTTTCACTACAATTGCTGAAATTTTAACTAAGCAACTTCCGTCAGACAATCCTGTCTTTGATGTTCATTCAGACCTATTCAAGCAGTACTATAGTTCCAAAATGGCTCATGATCCATTCGAACTGCAGGCAGTTACTACAGATTTCATTTTTGAAGAATTGAGCCAGCTTAGCAAAAATAAAAGCACTGGTCTGAATGGTATCCCCCAAATCTTTTTAAAAGATGGTACTGTTATTTTAAAAATACCGATCGGTCATGTTGTGAACCTCTCTATAAAATCTTGTTGTGTTCCGAATAATTTTAAACAAGCTAGAGTGACTCCACTCTATAAAAAGAAATCTAAACTAGAAGTGGGAAACAATAGACCTGTAAGTGTATTATCGACTGTCTCTAAAATTTTAGAGAAAGCTGTGTTGGTTCAATTGGATAACTATCTTAATGACAATAATCTCATTTATGAGTACCAATCTGGGTTTAGACGAAATTTTTCTACCAATACGTCCCTGGTATATCTGAATGATTTCATTAAAACTGAAATAGCTAATGGGATTTATGTTGGAATATTAGCTCTGGGTGTACAAAAGGCTTTTGACTGCGTGAATCATGATATTTTATGTTCCAAGCTGAAACTGATGGGTATCGATAATAGATGGTTTAAATCATATCTATCCGATAGAAGTCAAGTTGTTAGTATCAATGGAGTCATGTCATCTAAACATTCGATTGTAAATGGAGTGCCTCAAGGTAGTCTTCTCGGACCTATTTTATATTTGTGCTATTGTAATGACATGGCTATGAGTGTCAACTCCAAATTGGTCTTATATGCGGATGATAGTATCATAATGGTTGCAGATAAGGATCCTAAAGTTATCGCTCATAAACTTTCATCGGAAATGGATTCTTGTAATGGATGGCTGATAGATAACAAACTGTCTGCACTTTGGGAAATGTGAAACTTTATTGTTTGGGTCTAAACGTAAATGCAAGAATGTTCCGAACTTTTCTGTTGATTACAAGGGTCAGGTTTTATCTGCCAAAGAAAATATCAAATATTTAGGCATGGTTTTAGACCAAAGTTTAGCCGGTGAAAACATGGTTTGCAATATTGTAAAAAAATCCACTAGTAGTAGACTTAAATTTCTTTATCGACATTCGCAAAATTTGAACAAGTCTACCAGACAACTTCTCTGTTCCACTCTTATCGAAAGTCACATTGACTACGCCTGTATGGTATGGTATTTTGGCCTCAAGACTTCCCAAAAAAATAAATTACAAATTGTCCAGAATGAAATGGTTCGTTTTATACATGATTTTAATCCTCGGCATCATCTCAACTTACAGGATTTTCATGACATTGGTTATCTTCACATAGAACGTATAGTCATCCAATTAACATTGAATATAGTACATGGTATTTATTATGGTAATTGTCCTTCTTATTTTAATTCTTTTTTTTGTTAAAGTACAAGACGCACATCAAATGAATACGAGATCTAGAAACTATAATTTTGTGGTCCAAACTATTAATAACATCACCAAGACATCTTTTTTTTACAATGGCATTAGGGAGTGGAATTTGTTGCCAGAGTATGTGAAATCAATCCACAATAAACTTACCTTTAAGAGGGAGTTAAAGAAGTTTTTAGAACAGAGGGAGAGTGTGAGGGAAAGGGATTTTTTTGTTAGTAGATAATTCTTTTTAAAAGGGAAGTGAGGGTTAATTTTCAGTTAAATATGTATTTTTTATAATGTAATGTTTTAATTTGTTTTATAATATGTCTGTTTTCAGTTTGGGGTTTTGTTGTTCCCTTTATGTTTGTTTTTTTGAGGTCTTGCATGATGCTTTTTAGTATTGTATGGTCTTTTTGTAATCTTTAGTTTTGTATGGATTATCCGTGTATTTTTTATTTATTTTTTCTGCGTGGTTTCTATGTTTTTGGTTTGTGTTTTGCTGGACGTTTTTTGTATAAGTATTGTTTGCTTTTGCTTGTTTTGACATTGTGTGATTTTGGAGTGTAGGTTTTCTTTTTGTGGTTATTGTGCAATAAGGGGACCCCATTGGAAATAAGTTGAAAAACTTTCATGGGCTATCCCTGGTATTACCATGTTTTTAATGTATTGTAGTAATTGTTTGTTTGTTTGTACATATATATACATTTATATTTATATTTGTCTACATGGTAATACCGAATAAAATCAATCAATCAATCAAACGTTTGCCACTGGACAGATCAGACCACCCAGTATTCACACTTCGGTAATCACTACACGTACACGTATACTCAGTGAGTCATCAGTCAGTAAACTCCCCATTGTCAACACTCTGCAGGGCCATCAGGCAGGAGGCTAGCCAAGCTCAACCGCAAGTCTATTCATTAAGATGGCTTTGAAATGCCGACGAGCAAGTGGACTTGTACCGTCCGGGGAGGAGTATAATACCGTCCGCGGTTTAAACCGGTCTAATACCGGGAAACGGTATGCAGACCGGCCCTAAATGGAATTCGGGCCTCATTTTTTCAAACATCTCGCCAAGTCTACTGATACAATCATGCAGGGACCAGGGACCTTCATACAAGAAACGAAACACTTTCGATTGGAATAATTTTCCACCTCCAAAAACACATTCAAGCTGTAACTCAGTACCGCTATAGGTTTTTCTCAAATCAGCGAAAAAAAACCCAAATAAATAGAAATATAACAAAAGAAATATGAGGAGAGTGTACGTATTTCCACGCGTTGCCAAAGGCACTGCTTGAGCTTCTTGCCTTACAGGGGCCTACGTGTGCTATAGTGCGCATGCTTGCATAAAACTGACACACCAAATAAACACACCAGTCTATTAACAGGTTGCATCAATTAACGCTTCGCACTTTATTGTTCCAAGGTATCCAGGATAGGACATAGCCACGGACACAAAAGTCCCAGTCTTCGTCTGGGACAGTCCGGGGTTTTCGGTCTCGGTCGGTCCTGGCGCCCAGCTAGGGCATCGGTTTTGATCTGGGTATCGTCTATTGATGACAATGGATGTCTCGAGTACTTTATATCTTCAACTAATATCAGTTTGTATTTCCTCAATCACCAGATCCTCCTGATCTGACAAAGACGACTTATGAAACCCAGGCCTTGGCCTCTGCTGATTGCCAGAGGGCCGGCCAGCACCTCTGCGAGCTGTGGGAAGTTGAACAAGCGTACGACACAGGGTATGCTGAAATACTGCCAAGAAATACCAACTTGTGGTATGCTGTAGCCGACAGCCAAGCCGTGGTGAGCGGGAGTGGCGTAACCCAACACGGCCTGCCGATGGTTAGTCCCTCGCCTGGCATCTGCTGCCCGAGACTTCAGCTGCCTCCTCGTGACCCCCTTATCACGCTAAAGAAGTACGCTGTTGATGACCGTGACGGGATGACGAGTGCCTGCTCTGACCTGGCCGCTCACCTGTGCACCCTCGCCGAACTGAAGGCGGCATACACAAGAGGTGTCGTGTTTAACAGATTTTGGAATTATGCAGAGCTCAACCGCGACTTCAATCTGTATAGCAACGGTTGTGGTGACTACATAGGAGAAGAATGCTACGAGAGTGCCGTAGCAAACACACCCAGACCAGATCCCAGCAATTGTGTAGCTTGCTGCCCGAACCTTTACTGTTCCGAGTGGAAGCAGAATCCCCTGCTTCCCTTCATCATAACGGAGAAATACGCTGTGGACGACCGTGACGGGATAACAAACGTCTGCCTTGACCGATCCGCTCACCTCTGTACACTGGAAGAGCTGAGGGTAGCCCACGTCGATGGTTACCGGCAACCGATCTTCGTGTGGGCTTATTTTGCGATGCCTGATCGTGACGTGCAATTGTACGACGATGGGGGGTGTGGCGATGTGATGGCTGAGGAGTGCTACGGCGGGGTTGTAGCAAACACGCCCAGACCCGATCCATTCAGTTTTGTTTACTGCTGCCCAAATCTGTGATAGGCTGATCGTATACCAAGTCATCCCAAACATTCATGGCACAACAACAAAAATCCCACAGATTCAGTGCGAGTAATTGATAACGGACATATCACTTTGATAAGTCTGTTTATAAACAGTTTTTGATTAACGTTTCTCATGGCGGCTGCGTTACTAGATTGTTGATAAATGCTATGTGCGTGCAAGTTTCAGAAGTGAATTGCTAATTTTCTATAGCATTACAAAAAGTCATTAGCTTGCCAATGAGACATTGAACCGGAAAATCGGCCCACGGTGCTGGCAGAACGTTGGTAAACCAGACGGCCCAGGAAAAATGAGACCCTACTAGGAAGGAAAGGTGCATGTAGTTGTCCAGAGGAGAGGTGACAACTGACCCATGAGGTGAAGCTGGAGAAGGGAGGCTGTTAAGAAGCCGAGTTCTCCATAGGAATCTTCTTCCCAGTGATAGCCTCAGCGGCGTAGCCGGGAAGGGCGTGGGGGGCATGAGGGGCACGCAAATTTAGCAAACGGAGAAAATGATAGTATTATTTGATCCTCGTCCGACCATCGAGTCCCCACAAGATAAGTATGGTGGCCCTGAAGGGACATCGGAAATCGTAAATATTTAAGTCAACATTCACTTCAAAATTTTACGACTTGCCCCAAATCGCAAATATTCACATCAATATTCACGTTAAAAAATTTCACGACGCGACTATGCGACGGCACGACGCGACTATCCGACGGCACGACGCGACTATGCGACGGCACGACGCGACTATATCCGTCAGTACGACGCGACTATGCGCCATTGACGGCGCAAACGGCTGCGGACCCAAGCACTACTGCCACAAATGCGCCGCGTAAATGGCAGCAATGGAATTCCATATATTTGCGACTGGAATATTTTTTGACGTGAATATTGACGTGAATATTTGCGACCGGAGACCGGGACGTGAAATTGTTGTTGTAAATATTCACGATTTGGGGCAAGTCGTGAAATTACACCCGGGCAACCACTAGAGACGCTCGATAGCTAGCTGGGGTTAGTGGTGGTTGACTCTGGTGTGTCAGACACGATTATCACGTGATGACTAATCGAAGTTTCACTAACACGTGTAAGCTAATCGAACGCACTATTAATTCTTAGGCATAACACGTCACTGCTTGATTTGCATAGATTACTTAAATTTGATGTTGCCCCGAAATGTAGCAGCTCCAGAAACGCCGTTTGTGCTTGTGGAAATTGTTGTAAAATGTGACAACTATCGATGTTGTTTTAATGTTGCATGATTTAAACATAAAAAATAATTGTTAAAAATACATGTCTTAGGGATGCCCCAATGTACATGTAGAGGATGTCTAATTCCCGCATTGTTTAATCATTAATTTATTGCATTTAAGTAGACGACCTTATTGTAATTTACTGACTTATGCATCGCTCCCACATGTTTATTTAACAAGTATAATCACTGGAGACATTGTACGTGTGTATTTCAAACAAACGAACTCTTCATTATAATAAACTTTGGAAGTCAGACACTTGTAGTTCGTGAATATTGTGGCGGGAAATTCCGTTACCCGATCCGTAGTCCCTTCTCCCGTACAACCCTCTGGCTTAGGATCAGTACCCCAGCAGCCGGGAATGCAGGCCCGTTTGGATGGAAATATACCGCCCATACGCGTAGCGGCACTCACCCACGCCTCTCAACCTCTAAGATGGACAAGGGCAGACCATTAACGACACAAAGAGTCAATGACCTCAATTACTGATTGATTTATTAACACAGAATAGTCTTTTATAATTAACCATTGGTCTCCGAGCCTCTCAATTTATAATTGTTCTACATTGGTAGCCTCTCGCACTAAGCGCTACGGCAAGGCAGTGCTGGGCAGCATGGCGATGCCGTGCCGGGGAGTAGCCTCTGAGTCCCGTGAAACCGTACGCCTCTAGCGTTATAGCGCTGAGCAAGTGAGCAAGTCAGTCCAGCAAGAGCGTATGGCAACCAGTGTGAACACTCCCTTTTTATTTATTTTTTTCAAGATCAGCATTGAATTTTTTTTCAAGATTTTTCAAGCCTATGCAAATCATTACTAACACAACATTGTGTAAACTTAATAAAATACATTCACGTATACAAAATTTAGTTATATTAATACAGCAATTTAGTATTTAGCAATTTGTTGGTGTTTTTTTCTGTAAAACCTTCCGAATCCTCCCGTCACTGGGTTTTCCGTTGACGCAGCAAGCTGTACAGTAAACTGGCGCCATTATATGCATGGATTTGCACGGTTGTACGGCGTAGGTTTAAACACATCAAGGCAAAGCTAGAAAACAAGACGTGAGTCCATTTATCTCCGTTATACATAATGGAGATCAATGCGTAAGTCACACAGTACCTAGCCTAAGCTTGCACACGGGGTCTACCGTAAGTATGGCGCCCCATCGCTAAATAAAAATAATACATTTAAAATAAAAATCACACAACCGTAAAAAAGTCCAACGTATTAGAAAAAGTTTTAAAATACTACATCAAATTGATTTTGTTTGCACTTTTGGGAAATTTTTCAATATTTTTTTTTTTTTTTAGATTTTATTTTCAAGTTTTTAGGATGGGTCTCAATATTTCAAGATCTTGAAAATATTTTCAAGCAGTGGCAACACTGATGGCAACGGCCCCGCGCCCTTATATAGGGGCCCGCAGCTGCTAGCGCGCCCTCTTTGACTACGCCCGCTATAGTAATTTGCGCCACAATATCATGGTTATTTGATTAGGACATAGTAAATGATTTTCTGCATACTCAGTTTACTTATTTTAGTTAAAATTCATATATTGTAATAATCTTACTGTTAATAGACTGTTGTTAATGTTAATTATCTGTTTGACGTGAACTACATGTTGTAATTGTCAACTGCTGTTGCCATGTGCGGGCATAGGCTACTGCCTGCCCTGACTGTTACAGGTAAAGTTTGACACAATTTTGAACGGATTTTAATGATATAATTTCACATTTTATTTGCCAAATTGCAGCTTAGAGGTCTTTCTTATTTTGACCGCAAATATTTATAGATCCATTCAGTGATAATTTTAAGAATGATAAGGAAGTGTAAAAGGTGAATTGTGGACTCCTGTAGAGAAATCAGTTCAGAGAGAGACGTGCATTTATGTTGATTACAGAGTATGACCATGACTTGTGCTAAACGATACTGCATGGAGGAATATGGGATTTCTAAGTCTACAAACACTATAATTTATGTATGCGTTTCTGTTTAGAGGGCCTATAATTCGTGATCTCAACCATAAGTGTATGACGTTTTGTAGATTGGGCGATTGTGTAATAAATTCGTAATCAAGGGCGGACTTGTGATTGGGTTGGGTGTGCTGCATTCGTCGGCGTGCGCTAAAGGTTGCCTACTGTACTAGTTTGAGGTTTCTTCTGCCTCTGAGTATTTGTGCCCAGTCGCCCTTTCTATTCTAATGCCATATATTTTTTCTTTTTGCGTCAATTTGATAACTTTATGTTACAATATAAACTAAAGTACCTGTATAACTGTTTATATACTTCTGCCTGCCCTGACTGTTACAGGTGCAGGTTCGTCACTGAATAAACAGCTTGAGAGCCAGAATTGTGTCTGTCGACCTATCTGTCCTGAACCTGTGTGCCAGAGTCCCCCCCCCCCCCCCCCCTTCCCGAGTTCACCACAGAGGCCATCTTCCCTCCCCCTCCCCACATACACTATACTATAATGACTATATACCTCGTAGAGGGCGATGTTTAAGTTTGTGTGTTGGTGTTTGTGCTAGCGAATAATTACTTAAACACATATACTGACGTAAGAGCCAAATTTGCATGTATGGGGCCGGTGCACCTGGGACCGGTGCACCTTTGTTTCTCTTGGGGTACTTGCATTGCGGGCTTAAACTTTCTTCTTTGTAACCGTAATGTCCAGCGTTGGGTGGGAATGAGGGTGTGGTGGGGCATCATGGGAGAAGGCACATGTCTCAGCTGAGTGACTGGGGGAGGGGGCCGGGAAAGGCGTCCCTTCGCACAACTGGACCCACCACCTTGGAAATCACCATGCACTTTTCTTCAGTCATCTAAAAAATAAACACTCTTAAAGACCAACTAAAACGCCAATTTTTTTTTACTTTTTGGACTTATCTGATAGTTTATGCCTCCCCAAAACTAATGTAACAAGTTTCATGATTCTGAAAAAAAAAATGTTTTTGAGCCTTTTCCTTCTGAGCCACTTTGACTCGATTCAGAAAAGGCCGAGGTCAACTGCGTGCCGTATCGCGCGAGTATTGACGTATACGTGTAGAAACATATGACGTCACTGTATTATACGACAATGTTTTACGTAGAGTCTGTACTTATTTTTTTGTCTAAGGCTAGTATTACTTGCTGTGCTTTTTGCACATGATTCAGGTGTAACACTACGGTAAACATATTTTAAAGTGTTGACATCTTTGTGAGACACATTTAGAATTGGGGTTGTAGGCTTGTTCTTGCTGAAAAGCTAGTTATGATTCATACTTATTGGGACCTGCGCGATGAGTTGTGTGTGAGCTGATGCTATACTCTAGTCTGGCGACTTTGCTTATGCAGCCCTAAGGACCCGCACCTTCTCATACACACAATTTCTGTTATAAGGTACCAGACTCAATCACATGCAGCGCATGCGGTACCGTGCGTGTACAATGCACGTTTAGTCAAGCGAGCGTGGACAGGGAGACGGCCGGGGCTAGCTCTGGCTGCTCGAGCCGGCAAGCGCAGGGAAAGTCGTTCTGGTCTGGGGCACGTGAGTCCGGGACAGGCTTGGAATGCTCGGTGCCCTTAGAGTTGGAATGGCTCCAGCCTTCAAACGGAATTGTTTCTTTAAACCCAGCTGAGTTTCCATACTAACACTGTCATCAATACAGTCTTTGGCGAAATGTTCTGCATATATTTTCGACCATTTCGACAGCACAAAATTAGATACGGACCCAATGTCGCTTTTGAACTCCATTCAGCACTGGGAATCGCAGTAAGGTTAGGTCAGGGTTTTTGTCGCTGTTCCTCGTGCAACCCCCAACTACACACGATCGAGGCATAATGATTATCTCAGAACGATGCTCATACTGAAATAATATCAAAATTTGACAAAATAGACGGTAAAACCGTGTTTAGCAATTAAAAAAGAAAGTCTTGTTTTGTTTTTTGTTTTTTTCATTTATTTATTTATTTGGCATAGAGCCGGGATAGCCCACGAAAGTCTCTCGACTTATTTCCAGTGGGCTCCCATGATAGAAGGAAGTTTTAGACGAAGGAGGAAAACCCCAGAGAATAATTCTGGAGAAAACCCACGGAATCAGGTAGGGACTGAAAACCCAATCCATGTTGCCCCAGCTGGGATTTGAACCAGGGTCACAGTGGTGGAAGGCGAGGAAAGTACCACTACACCAACCTGATTCCCCCTTACTATCAGTTTGTAAACATGTTTAGAAGCTAAACATAACAACACTCTAAACACGGCTAGTAGTTTAACATGTTTACAAAATGATACCAAGTGTTTAGAAAAAGTGTTTCATTGCTAAACACAGTTTTTGCAGTCGTGCGTGTTTTAACATTGGTCTCCTTATACGGGTACCGGGAAGAAAGGGTAACAATGGGGACAATGGTACCCCACGAGGGAGTCTTTAGAAATCGAGGTAACCCACAAAGTTAATGCTATGGCTTTTGAGATTTCAATGGGGACAAAAGGAGAATAAAAAAAGGAAAATAAAGTTCACAATAGAGGTACCCCATATCTACCCATTATGTGAGGATGGGTGCATGCATTTGAATTTATTACTGAACTGACGTTAGAGTAGCACCACTCGGAATCAGGGTCGGTTTTTGTGTTTGAGGGCCATGTCACACGAGGTACCAGTAACTTTCATTAGCAACTTGTACGTAACTAGCAGCACCGTGGGCTACAGGGATGCTCGGGAAGCACAACAGATGCATTCCGGAGGTCACAGTTTTCCATAGGTCGCAGGTTCAAATCCCGCTCCTGCTAGTTTTCTTTGTTCACTTTGATAATTCATTTAATTTACCGAGTCAGTTTCCCTCATAGCCTTTGACGATATTGAAAGTCGTATTCCCATTGAATGATCGCCACAATGTCGCTTTCCAGTTTGTATCCTTATTGTTGGAGCGTCACGATCCCATGGCTAAACGGCATTCTGGGTTTATGATTTCAATGACAACCGCCACCGAACAAAGACGCTGACAATTCGGGAGACCGCCAACATACATGTAAAGGGCAACTTCGGCAAGATAACTCAGTTGGCAGAGCGCCGGTGTCATATGAAAATCAGATTTCTATGAAAATCGGACTCATTTTCCCTATAACTGGTTAAACCCTCTCACGTGACCGGCCACTCTCCTAATTATCTTCACTTAGGAATGTGCAATATACTAACGAGCCCTTATTTCACAGTCTGAAATTCGGGTTACACCTGCACAGTATTATGCGGGTTCAAATCCCGCTCCAGTCATTTTGGTTTTTTTACTTTGAAAGTTCATTCAGATTACCTCGGACAATTAGGCTTGCTGCATTTATTGCATCAATAAAAAATTGATGAAAAACTGCTATTTATGATTCATTAGATATCAAAACGCGTGTAAAAAGGGAATTATCGAAGATCGTTAGCTATCGTTTAATTTGGGTGGTAGCCTCTTTTTCAATACAGTCGCTTCCACCCCACCCCTATTGTTTGTTTTCATAGATTAATGAAATTGTTCGTAAATGATACAAATCTCCGAAACCACCCAAGATTCCCCCCAAATTAAAAAAATCAGTCACATTCCAAACAAAATATGAAGCCTCCCCAGTCAGTTAAAGCATGGAGGAAGAAATATAGAATCCTTCCTCCATGGTTCAAGTACATTCAAATTCCGGGAAACGGAAGGCTGGAGGCGTTTCGCAGTTATTGCACCTCTCGCTTTAGCTTCGTGTGAAGGCCGTGATGGATCCAGAAAGGGAGTGCAAATTAATGCAAACTAATGGAGTAGCTTCACGACCCATGAATGAATAAATCGACCCCCACGTATTTTTCACCCGGGAAGTTAACCCTTAATTAACGAGGATAGGTCAAGGCCAGAAAATAAACGATGGAATCCAATTTGCCGTCAATTTAATGCTATTAGTATTATTAAAGAGGTTTCGTTAGCGCACGGTTAGTGCGTACGCCCGCGATTAGCTCTAAACGGTACGCAGCGAAAATTGGTTTAAAAATGTCGTTGGTTTTATTCCGTTTCTTACTAACGTGTAGTCCGACCACTATCCGGCCGTGTAAACAAGGTGACCACGTTTAGGATGAGTCAGGAAAACGTCAAACATGCGCAAAAACGGATGACGTCGCGGGAACTAAACGCAGGGGCCTGGTCGTCTCTCTAACCGCGTGCGCGAACGAAACCTCTCTAAATAACTTTATTATTATCTAAAGCCGGGGTGCAGGTTGGAGAACATATCTTTCGTGGATGGTCTGTTTTCAGGCGCGTATCTAGAGTTGAGTTTGCCCCAGGCAAAAAACAATTCATTCCGTTTGTCACTATCCTGGTTTCGCATTTAAAATATATTTTCACCGTCCTAATTTTTACATAACCCATTTTCACCGTCTCAACTTTGCTTCTCTTGGCGTCCCGATTTTCCGTTTAAAATTTCCATCCCGTAAATTCCCGTTGCACTCTGCCACTCAGAACCCACCGGTAACGCCACAGATCTGTGTTGCATTTTCAGCACTGTATGAAAGCAATTTAATACTACGTCGAGGCAATCCTGAACAAAACCCCACCCAATACTCGAGTTCAATTGCCTTCGGTTGAGAAAATACTGTTGTTGTTTTTTACTTCTGGTGTAGATTGAAGTTTCGCGTAGAACGGTCGTGCTTTTTTTCCTTTTTTTTCAGGGACTCGGAAACAGCAGCGAAATGGCGCCACCAACGTCATATAGAGTCTAGTTCAGCCACCCTAACCACCCTAATCATCTCCGCTTCAAAGTATGATATATTAGTTTTAATCTTAAACCTTACTGCTTAAACAGATCATACACCAGTAGCAATCTTCCTGAGAAATAGTTCCGTCTTGAATGCTTTCCTCTTAGAGAAGATTGCATCTGAAGAGCTTTATAAATGCAATTTCAACAATCGAAATAAGCACATAATAAACGTGAAAAAAAAATGTAAAAACAGAACACTGAGTTTTCGACTATTTGCTCGTAACTCGGATGACGGATTGAGCTCAAATTTTCATAGGTTTGTTATTTCATGTACAGGGAGGCTTGTTTTTTTTTTTTTTGCTTGTAAGGGCCTACGCCTAAAGTACCGTAGCAAACCAAAAAAGAAATGCAAAACCCCGTAAAGGTCTTATTTTGCGTGTACGGATATTAAAAACAAAACAAATAGGTTAAATGGTGCCACCAACATTGAGAAAGTGTGTCCCCCACCCCCCGCTTGTAAAAAAATTTTTGCAGGCGTAACATTTTGGAAGTCAACTTTTAAGAAAAATGTACGAAAGAAAATTTCAGAACCCACCCCTCTGCAAACAATCCTGGATCCGCCCCTAATAATCACACAAAGTATGGACTCTGCCTGAAATTGTTTTGCCGACTCTGCCAATACTATAACAAACCATCCCCCCCCTCCCCCCCCCCCCCCCACCCCCTTCGCCCTTTAAAGGGGCAGTGTCGTCGCGCCAACTCGCGTTAACGAATCAAATATTGGAGTGCGCCCCCTTGCGCTTCATTTCGGTTATGTGCTATTTTTAACCTCCATCCGTTTGTTATGGCTGTTCTGAGAATTGGCTTTTGGAAACTACACCCCCTGGAACATGCGTCTGCGTACTGAAATACACATACGTGTACACGTATACTTATAAACAAGTAGCACACATCGTGGCACTCAGTTCTCTAAGAAAAAAACCGTTCAAATTTCATCTGTTTATTTCATAAAATTTCATTCACATGTACACAAGTGCCATGGAATATTTGTCTGAAAGTTGCATAGAATTGGGGGTTGGCGATATAGAAGTAGAACCTTACGCTGGAGAACCTATGACATGTACATGCCGAAACTCTTGCCAGAGAGGACGACTCGGCACACGGGGTGCTTGTCCATGTAAATGTGCACAGCAAAACTGCAACGTGTAGAGGCTATCGGTCTGAACCGAAAGGAATTGGTATTGTGTTGAGAACTCTTCAAAAAGAGCCGTCTCGAAACGACCAATTATTATTTAAAAAAATGACCCATAAAACAATGCTAAACATAATATGTACCGCTTTGCTTATACCTATCCTGAAATTTGATGTAAAATTTGCTGATGCAGTACTGAATTTCTTGACATTTCTCGAAAATTTCGTTTTTAAAAAGCACCTCCTTTTGTCGCATGGATTCTAGTTGAGCCCTATTGCGAATCGCGGGCTAAATCGCCGGCTTCTGCCAGGTGAATTAACTGGCTGCGGCTTTAAATTACACACATGTCTATAGTAGTGGCTGCAGCCACATCACATACACTTGTGTGTAATTTCAAGACGTAGCCAGGTAATTCGGACATGGCCTTAACCTTCAACCGGTACCGGAAATACATGACTAAAGCGCCACACACCGCAGTGGAACTTGAACTTTGAAGGAAGTAAGTTTTTTAAACAACATTGACGTTTTATTGTGTAAACGTACAGGGAAAACAGGTGCTGGGGTAAACCACACTTCTCACATGTCTATAAAGACTAATATTTTGTGTTTTGAAGTCTTCGACTTCGTACTAAACAAATGCTGTGTAGAGCCCGGTTCATACTTCATGCGAATGCGAATGCGAATGCGAATTTCACGACGTCTCATTGTGACGTTCTCCGTTTATGGTGTTCCTTCCTCCATGGTTACCTTAACCATGGAGGTTTCCTACCTCCATGCCTTAACGAATTCGCTTCGCATACGCATTCGCATGAAGCATGCATGAAGTATGAACCGGGCTTAGGGCGTATATGTACTTAAATTCCAACACCCCATACATGTAGTCTACTTCCAAAAATGTAAGGCTCTCCGTTAGCCTTACATTACAAGGATATGTGATTTTTGTCCCCGTAACTCAATGGGATTTGCAATACGCTCTTGCGATATCATTTACAATGTTCCAGAATTCCACTTTCCCAAACCTTAATCTCCCCAGAAGGTTATCCAATCCCTCCTACATATCTTTTAGACTTTTGCGGCCCATTTGCGGAACATTGAAACGGACAATTTATTGAGTAATGGAGTTTTTACTCACCAAACGACGTATGCAGCCGAGATGAACATGGCGTCGCACAGCTGACTAATGCAGTCCTCCAGACTGCGCATGCGCGAGGATTTTTCGAAGAAATTTGGGGCTCGACCATTTTTTTAAGGAGGGGGGGGGGCATCTTGTCTACATCGCGCAACGGTGATGTGTGCAATGTGATTAATTATTGGCGCGCTATTATACCAGTGTTGTTCCTTGGCCTGACAATGTTTGTTATGCCCATACGTCTAAATGTCATGGCGGGTAGCCACGTAGCTATTTTTAGATAGATGATGCAACAAATCAAATTTTAACGACTTACCCTAGCTGCATTGACTTTAAATGTAGTGAAATTTTGCATTTCGTCATTTTTTGTTTTGCCAATGCGAGCTTTTATTTTATGCAAAACTGAATGTCAGCGAATTTTGAACGTTATAATGTTGCAATACCGACTATTAATCAGCACCAAAAATATTCCGTAAATGTTCATTTTAAAACAGAACGAATGTTCAAACACACAAAACGATGTGTAAAGCGCGTCATGCACACATCACCGTTGCGCGATGTAGACAAGATGCCCCCCCCCCCTCCTTAAAAAAATGGTCGAGCCCCAAATTTCTTCGAAAAATCCTCGCGCATGCGCAGTCTGGAGGACTGCATTAGTCAGCTGTGCGACGCCATGTTCATCTCGGCTGCATACGTCGTTTGGTGAGTAAAAACTCCATTACTCAATAAATTGTCTGTTTCAATGTTCCGCAAATGGGCCGCAAAAGTCTAAAAGATATGTAGGAGGGATTGGATAACCTTCTGGGGAGATTAAGGTTTGGGAAAGTGGAATTCTGGAACATTGTAAATGATATCGCAAGAGCGTATTGCAAATCCCATTGAGTTACGGGGACCAAAATCACATATCCTTGTAAGGCAAACGGAGAGCCTTACATTTTTGGAAGTACCCATAGTCTAGACCTTATCGCAATATCATATGAGACGTCACAATGCATGGTTACTATAGTCTATAGGGACGTGGAAAAGAAACTTGCACCAAAAAACAATTTTGTCTATTAATTTGTTTATATTTTTTTATGTTTGTGTAAATTTTGCATGTTATTTTTGTCTATTAGTATTTGTATATTAGTGATCTTTTAATCTAATTTTATTTTGATGTAATTTCAATGTGAGGGCTCCTTTGGAAAGCAGTTTACTAAACTGAAATGGACTACCCTCGGTAAAGATTACAATAAATAAAAAAATATAAAAAAATCGCTCCTATTTCCTTCCCACAATCCCTTGTGACCATTGTGACGTCTCCACCAGGCGGTATTTGCGATATGGTCTATGCATTCTTCCTCCATGGTCTATGGCATGGTAAACTCAAAACTGTCACTCAGTAGGCCTAGTGTCACTTAGCTTTTAGGCCTACTCATACATGGTCAAATTGTTGGACTGATGCCAAACTCAGTGTAAAGGATTGTCAGTTTGGCCAGGGTCCAGCACCCAGCCGCGAATTTTTTTCCCAAACGACATCCGAATGGGGTTCACGCTATGAGATTTCGGACTTTACTTCCCTTTTTAAAAAAATCCTCCAGAGCCACGAATTAGAAGAAAAAAAATGAATTCGAACGTAATGATATTCCGGACTTTATTTCCCTTTAAAAAAAAATCCTCCAAAGCTGGAAATTAGAAAAAAAATAATAAATTGGTAACGTAGAGTAGAGGTCTCGAACCCAGAACCTTCTGCCTCATAGTCTAACACCGTATCCACTAGGCCATCGGAATGCTCGGCAGAATTCGAGAATTCATTGCATTATATACCTAGCCCTATAAACGCATGCGTACGTATATTAAAAGTATTATAGCCCTAACCCTCCAGGGTATTTTGGCTAGAAACCCTGCCAGACGCATCAGATTGCATACTTTGTCACATTGACTTGTGTGCAGAGTGCAGCAAGGTCAAGCTGTCACCACAGATGCACTGTGCTGCGTCTGGCAGGGTTAGGGTTAGAGGGCGCTCAACAATTAATCCATTTGGGTGTAGTTTGGGGAAAAAAAATTCACTACCTGGCCATCCTAACAGATTCCAACAAAACATGCGCTTGACGTCATGAAATTCTCATGAAATTCGCAATCGCATGAAGTACATGTATGAACCGGTGGCATGCCAAAAAGTGTCCTGTGCCAAATATGTGATATTTTTATGCATTATAGGGGAAGAATGTTTTTGTTTTCTGTGACTGGTAGTGTTAGATGTTCTTTGCACAGTGTATAGTCACTAAAGTCAAAGTGTTGACATACATGTTAATTTCTACCTCATTTTTACAGATTCTGCTGACAAATCTTGAAATATCAGGTTATGCCACATAAGAAGGTAGTGCTGGGCGATATGACGATAAAATCGCGATGATGCAATATTCGCCACCCAAAAATCGAAATCGAAAATGTTTTTCAAAAATCGAGATATCGCTGGTATCGTTTTTAAAATCGCCAATTTTTTTCGGAACCCCTATTTTCCCTTAAAAAATCTTTCTTTTTACCAGCAAATTCGCTAACATATAATTTCCTTGTAAGCGAGGTTCAAGTCGAAGTGACATCATCAGTGTTGTAGTCAAGGCCACAACCTCCGAGGCCGAGGCCAAGACCGAGGCCACAACCTCCGAGGCCGAGACCGAGGCCGAGGCCACAACGTCCGAGGCCAAGGCCGAGGCCACAACGTCCGAGGCCGAGGCCGAGGCCGGTTACTAAACACGTAATAAACTAATAATCCACTCAATCAAGGTTAAAGGCAGTGTGTATGATTGGTCATTGTTGCAATTTTCAGAAATGGGCGGATTTGGGGGTTAGTATTTTATAGGAAATATCGTTCCACTGACCTGTTCAAAGTTTTGCGTTGTTGGATGGCGAGAAAAACAGAGAAAAACGGCGCTCGTTTTCAACCGTCGGGCGGATGATAGCCTTTAGTCAACAAGACGCGCGTGGCTATACCTGGACACGTGACGCGCCCCGAATGCCAGCATGTCCGGGGCGCACCACTCGTCCGGGTAGCCACGCGCGCCTTGACTTAAGCCTACAGGGCAGTTTTCCAACGATTGAAAACAATATACATTTTCACTTTTCTTGACAACGACAGCACACCTGGTGCTATCATTTCACACGATGATTGAGACTACTATTAACTTACAGGCTAGTAAGGTATTTCGTAATAATTCAGTAAAAACAAATTAGAGGATTACCAATCGTGTACACTACCTTCATTGTTGGATTGTTTATTCTATTTTCAAGTCACGTCAATGGCAGGTTCCTTAAAGGATATGTTTATTGCATTTCAAGAACATAAGGGTCTCCAGCATCTATTGGGATAGCTTTGCACGGTGTGGCCTCATAATAATCCCTCCTCTGCTAAAAATGCGCTCCACTCGAGCACTGCTGGCTGGAACATAGTCTTGGGCCCAAGACCCTTGTGTTGTTATTTCGGAGCGCCCGCGCGCCAGATTCACTAACGTTGTGTCCTCGAAATCCCGGCTTCGTACGTGCGTTCTGGCCTCACGCATGCGTAGTTTACAAAATGCAGCCGAATCCGCAGCCGGTGTTTGTCAAACGTGCACGATTTTGGATTGCCACAAGGGTCTTGGATAAGTTGGCAGGCAATTCTTAACTTTTTCTTTACTTTTCGATGATTCTCCCTCGCTTTTCCGAGGGATCCAAACAGTGACCGAGTTTGGGCCTTATCATAAATTATTCATTACATGCAAATACATAGGACATGACGAGGCATCATGACCATTGATCTGCAGCTGCGCGCGTCACATGCGCGTGCACGCATGTCGGACATAAACCACGAATGTGATTGGTCAGAACACCATCAGGCGACCTCACTGGATCGGTCTATTGCATAACCGTCCATCATTATCACAGTCCACAGTCTGGTCGCGCCCCCGAAATGCCAACTTATCCAAGACTTTACTACAGATCCAAAATCTTATCGCGCTGTCGGCCTATTGCAACTACACTGTACCTGATCGCGCTGCCTGTGCATTGCAACTGCGAAAGTACAAAAGTACAATAGTAACGTCTTTGAACCAAGACTAGCTGGAACAGAGAGGACAGTCTTTGCAAGGGCATGCAGTTATGGGTACATTGACTAGTAGACATGTGACAGGCTTCGCGTTGCGCGAGCACGCGTGAATAACAGGTTGGTTCCCTCAACTTCACTGCCGGCCATTATGATTATCGCTTTAACGTTCACTCGTTCAGGGCCGAGTGGTGGACCAGGAACCAGTCTATAGCGGGAGTAGACAGATTATCTAACAAAAATATTAGATGCTACCTGAGTACGTGTAACACAATAGTGGCAGTTCATGGGGCGAGTGAAGTGCTGGACCAGGAACTACACGTAGTCTATTACCGGGAGTAGACTGGTTCTACAAGAAGATAATACATATAATGTACGTACGTAGTACGTGCAATCGGGGAGCTATCTATAGCTCCATGGTGCAATAATGCAAATACCAGTTCATTAATTCGTGCGTATCTGCTTGAAACTTTATTTCGTTTCACGGAACTCACTGTGGCAGCTTCTCGAAAGTTTCATGACGGTAAACAATTTAAATTAATTGAAACAGAAAACACATCTGAATTGGTGGGAAAATTGGTCAAAGTGGGCGGCCTCGAGCCGGCCTCGACCAGATCTTCGAGTCCGGAAGGCTCCGAGGCCGAGGCCGAGGCCGAGGCCTTGCACTCCGAGGCCAAGGCCGAGACCGAGGCCATAAAAATCGGCCTCGAGGCCGGCCTCGAGGCCGAGGCCGGTCTCGAGACCTCCAACACTGGACATCATCCTTTCGAACTTTGTATTTATAGTGTAAATAATGCGCCTATCAATTATATATAATGGGTTCAGCTCCAGAGTTTCTTTGTGTTTGGCGCCCTGGACTGCAAAGCCTACAAAAAAAACATAACAAATATTCCATGCCAACCACACGTGGCATCTGGAGAGTACATTTATCCAGCGGGCACTGGGTGATGGAGAGATCGAAATATTTCACAAATTCAGCCATGTGGTGCTCGACTACCAGCATTTTAAAGTCATCCTGAATGTTTCAATAAAAATATTAAAAATCGTCTGTCTCAAAAGGGGAACAAGGGAATTTCTCTGGTCACATCGAACATACCGATTAATAACGTACAGTGACCTACTTTTATTTTCTCATCTGACGAAATTTTGTGGTTAAAAACTCTAGAAGTTTTAGCGAAGATTTGTTTTCGGTTCGGGATCATTCTTTTAAAATGCTAATTCAATTAAAGAATTTAATGCGATTCAACAACTCGCAGAAAAAATATAAATAGCGGAGAAAACATTTTTTTTTCAGTTTAAAGTCTAAGTTTATAATAATGGACAAGCTGTCAGTAAATCTGCGATAAGATGCAAAATCTATTAAAACGTTCTAAATATCAAAAGTATACAATCAGCGTACTCCGCATTTCATTGTAATATTTAGTTTCATTCACATGCAAATTAGCCAGCCCAGCTCTGGCCATTTGAAGCATGATATGTGGGCAAGGGAACCCCCCCCCCCCCCCCCCCCCCCCCCCCCCCCCCCCCCCCCGCCTTATGTCGGTCATTGTGTTCGCGGAATCTCAGGAATTATTTTAAGAAGTCTAGGGGATTATGTTAGGTAACAATAGTCTGGAGTGTATAGGGTAATGGCTCTGGCTGGTGGCGGTAACAAAGAAAAGGCTTTGATCCAGATATCCGCAGACTAAGCTTAGACTATGCTGTTTCTCAATATTGATGGCTGGCCTAAGAATGGCCTCAAACAATGACTGGCGACAAACACGTCCGGCGATTATGTAGTTATGAACGAACTTTTACGACATTTCAATCATGCTGAAATTTGTTGACGATTTTATCGCCATATCGGCGATATCGCGGGGTAAAAAAATCGACTACGAAAAAAATCAATATCGTCAGCCCTACAAGGAGGGTTAATCATTTTTTTAAGATTTTGCTGTTCCTGACCTATTTTAGTGGGGTTAATAAAGTAAAATGTTTCCATCATATTAAAAATTCGGCACAATTGCAGAATACCCCGCCACTCATCTATCCTACCCCGTATCCGGATACGCGGATACGAGGTCACAGTTGATTGCCCTCTATAAACTATCTTACTCCCACTCCATATCCAAAAAGTGCCCTCTGTTGTCCCTCCCCAATTCTCTCCCACCCTGTATCCGTGTATCCACCTCGGGGGACATCCTTTGGACTTGGCTTTTTCCCGACCTTCCCCGATTTACGCACGTAAGTCCGATTTGTCCCCCTCAGAGAATTTTTTTTTAAAGTGAACATAGCGACCTCTTTCGCCCCTCCCCGACTCTCTCCCACTCTGTATCTGCGTATTTTTAGGTGGGTACTTTTGGGTGGTGGGATATTCTGCAATTACTCCACCTGCACTTCCCCTTTTTTTTATTACATGAACATGAACAATGATGTTATCCATGCAAGCATGCTGATTTCCTCGTTTTTCACTTCATACTTATGCCATTGAAAATTGTAAAACACTACAAAATCTTGTAAAGATTGGAATTTCCTCGTTTTTTGTTAATTCCAAGTTGCATGCCTGAGAATAAGATTACTTTCTCCGACTTGCTGACATGACACCTCTGATTGCAAAGTTTTCCAACATCAACATAGACCCCAATAACCTGGAGCATCAGGTAGCTGTGGCACGTCAAATGTTTTCAACAGAACCACCGGGTTCGACGGAGGAAACCACGGAATGGTTGCATAAATTGGAATCAGCATTCTCTGACCTCCTCCGCTTCTTCCAACTGGTCTGTACCATCCCTGTTACATCAGGTACAGCAGAGAGAAGTTTTTCAAAGATAAAAAGAGTAAAGACAGATTGACGTGCTATCATGAGCAACATCCGACATGACACAGGAACTGCTCCAACATCACGACAAAGTTGTCGATGAGTTTGCCAGAAAAGGACGCCGCATTTCATTTATATGAAGTAGACAGTGGATGTGTTTGAGTAGTGCACCCGGATCGACTCGGGTGAAGGCAGACAGGTTAGCAACGAGAGCTGGGCTAATAGAACGCTCAAATGCCCTCTCAAATCCATGTCACCTAGCACTTGAGTCCGCCATTTTTAATTCCCTGCAGGATAGAGCAGAATCTGTTGGGAATCAGACTTAACATGCGAGTGACGTATTTCCACCAGTGACTCTGCTCCGCGAGCAGGGTGACCCGAGTGAGTCCTGGGTATGACGTCAGAGCTAATCGAACGGCACGGGGCTGACCCGAGTCGACCCGGGTGAGCTACTCAAACACACTCACTTAGGAGCTTTTTCGGACAATGTAGTTATACATGTACCTATCCCATAATATTCTTAATCAAAGTCAAAAATAGACCATTGCAATGATGTCACATAAAACAAGCTTTTGTTTTGTTCGCCAGTTTTGGAGTCAAAATTTGCACGCAACTGTATCATGTATTGTATTATAACGTTCAACTTGTTACGCGCGAAATACTTGCATATACATGTATAGGCTGCTTTTCGACTCCCAAAATTGCATAGCAGTAGCAAGAGTTAGGTGACGTCACGTGCCAATGGTCTAGCCATCCACCCCCAACCCCCCCCCCCCCCCAAAAAAAATGTTTTTATTGTAGAACTGCGCCTGGCACATGTATTCAAGAAGTCGGACATGTATCCGGGAACCTCGCTTGAACTTTGTATAGAGATCAGTGGTTGCTATGCATCGCGAAGGGGAAACAAAAACATCGGGCACCGTGTAATTAATAGGATGAAGGGGAAGAATCGACAAAGATGTTTCCTTCCTCCATGGGCCAACTCAGCAGCGTAGCAAGGACTATCTCCATAGGGGGGAGAGTTGGGTGCTGGGTGTTACCATGTGGGGCGCTGACAGTATTATTCCTAATAATACTATTATTTTCTGCGTTTAAGAAATTACTGGGGGGGGGGACGACTATTTTTGTATGGGTGGCGTGTGCCCCCCCTCCAATACCCCCCCCCCCCCATACCCCCTAGATATGCTGCTGGGCCAACTCCATATAACAATAAACTGCCCTATCTGTCGTGTCGGCAAATGTCCGAGTGGTTAACACTCCTATCTCGTAAGTGACGGCGCTTCCCTGTACGTTTTTATGGGTTTATTCACTTTTCGTTTTTGTTTTTTCTCTTCTTTCTTTTTCAAAAAAGTAAGAATTTTTTTGTATTATATATTTATATAAAATATTTATTTAATTTCGGAAAATAATCATTTTCTTTTTCTGATTCATCTCTCTGGAGGATTTTTTAAAGTGAAATAAAGTCCGAAATTGCATTTGGTCCGATTCTCATCTCGTGAAAACAAAGTCAGAATGACAATGAAGGCATGGAACCAGACGAAATTGGTTATGGGAAAAATGTCTGACTTCCCCAAAACACTCACTGCGCATGTTCAGTGCCGGTCAAAACTCAAATAGCTAAAATTAATCTGATGCTGGTTCACGGTCAAATAACCACTGGTCAAATAAGCAGTAAAAGCAGAAGCCTATATTATACAAATATCATGAACATGAGCCTTATCGCAAATAACATCTGGTTGAGACATCACAATGGTCAAAAGGCATTGTGGGAAGGAAACAGGAGCAATGTTTGCGCCTTTTTCCTTCCCACAATGCATTTTGACCATTGTGACCGCAACCAGGCGGTATATATTTGCGAAGGTCTATTGGGAAAGATTTTACTTCAATACCCCATCAAAATTTATCAGCAAAATCTTTGAAAATTATCATCCATTCATGTTGCGAATTATATACACATGGCAACCTTTAATTTTGAGACTTTTTTCAGGAAATCTTGGTGCAGTATACATGTATAGGGAAGAAAGTTTGCATTTCTGTACAGTAGATGTTCTTCGCACAGAGTTTCTATCTCAATGTTTACAGATTTTGCTGACATAAATCTTGAACTAACAGGTTGTGCCACATGTTTAGACAGTTGTTATCGAGAAGGATTGGCTATTTTCCCAGATTTTTCTGTTCCTGACCGATTTTGGTGGGGTATTAACCCTAACCCCTTGGGTAACTTGACTAGAAAGTTTCCTGGATCCGCCAAAAACCACCTATTTTGTCATGCACAAAAAGTTGGTTTTAGTGACTGCTCAATATGGAGGTATCCTGAATCCATCAAAATCCTGCAGTACCGCTAGGCTTACAATCCTCAATCCATCAAAATCCCCCAGTTTTCAATATGGAAGTATCCAGAATCCGCCCAAATCCCCCAAAACAGGGGTATGGATTTTGATGGATTCAGGTAGGTTAGGGTTAAAGTAAAATCTTTCCGAGTATTGAGTATAAATCCTCTGTACCAATTAAATCTCCACCTTCATCTTGTGTATTAATTAAACAGTTTGTGTGTGTTTCAATCTGTCATTTGATAGGTTTTAAGCTGTACAGCAGCTGGGTCGATTTTGGCCCTGAGAACAGGAGGGTTTTAAACTGATGATCTGATGATGAGTCCAAGCCAATACTGTACTAAAAAGTGTGAACTATTTTCATGAATATGTTTTCATGTATTATCAATTCACAGAACTTCTAAAGCAGCAGGAGTATGGTGGACAGCATTTACCGAACTCGTTCCCTCGGTGTAGCAGCCCAGGGTATTCCTGACCAGTATGCCGACGGTAAAGCGGCAAAAGTCTGGGAGTTCTACATTGGCAGCCGGACAGAAAGGACAGACAACTACCGGCATTTTCTGGTGGACCTCCTGAAATCCAGGAAGTGCAATCACATACTCGATGTGGCTTGTGGAACGGGGTAAGCTTCTATGAAATATTCAAATTAACATTTTGAGAATTTACAGACATTTTTACCATAGCTTGAATTTCAGGGGAAAAAAAATCTTCTACATGTATGACCATAGGACCAACACTTCAAGAAATGTACTAGATCTTCAAAAAATGTAGATCTGCTGTGTCCATGCTCTTGGGGTATATCACCCGATTAAAAAAATACTTTTTAAAAGTGAACAAAGAAAACTGGCAGGAGCGGAATTCAAACCTGCGACCTCCGGAATACCGTACTGGCGTTCTACCAACTGAGCTATCTTGCCCTATGTTGGCGGTCTCCCAAATTGTCAGTATCTTTGTTAGGGTGGGCGCTAGTCAGAAGTCATAAACCCATAATGCCATGTAGCCAGGGATCACACCCAATTTTATGATGCAACCTGGGAAGCGACACTGTGGGGATCACTCGATGAGGATCGACTTTTTAACTTATAATTCATTTGACGAGCATGGTAATGAGAATACAGCAAAGTACTCCTTTTTTCAATCGGGCAATTGAAAATCAAGTGAAGGCAATCAGATTTGCAAAGTATGATGTTTTGATTTACGCAGACCATTACAACACAACTAACCAGGACAGTACCATTCAAGGTCCACAATTGTTTGAATTGTTTTTCTGATGCAGAATCGACTCTGTCATGCTCCTTGAGGAAGGATTTCACGTTATGAGCTGTGACGCCTCAGATAAGATGGTGCTTCATGCTTTCCGGGAGAGATGGGCCCGACGCAAGGAAGAGTGCTTCGATCAGTGGGGTGAGTTGAGTTGAGTTGATAATTAATCATAGATCAAGGCTCAAAGACGGGGTTCATTCTGGAATTTTAAAGTAAAAAAGACTTGATATTTGAATAAAGTATCCTTAATAGTTCTGAAATTGTTTGCATTTAGTTCTTAGTATGTTATGTTGCGATTGGCTCTGCCTGTAAGACCGCGTTCCCACTCGAATTGGGAAAAGGTGGATCAAGATCCGGCATTTTGGTGTGACCGTTGTCTAACCGCAACGAAACCGCAAGTCGCGTTCCCACTTATGCTTGATCCACCTTTTCGAACGGAAGTGTAGAGTCCAAAAGGTCACCGAGTTCGGTATTACGCACGCGCTTGCTTGCTGAGCGCGCGCTGTGTGGCTGCGTTGCATGCTGGGACGGGTCAAATACATGTGCGATGTTTTGATGTTCGAAGTTTGAACATGGAGGAAGAAATCCAAATGCTTCTCGGTCTGATTTTGCCCATGGATGCGGAGAGCAGTCCAAACTTAATCGTAATATTATAAGTACTGGCTCGAATCGGATCGTAAAACGTATTTTCTTCAAACTTTGCTACGGTTGTTGTTCTATGACACGCTGCAGGCTATACACTAACACGGAATTATTTGTGGATGGAAAAATAAGTAAAATTACACGAATGAAAAAGGTTTAGAAGCGGACGACTTTCCAGTACGGAACGAAAGGAATACACATGTACGCTGAATGGATGCATGCACGCTTGCATCGCGCACGCGTGGTGACACATTTTGTATACAGCCCGTAGTTCAGTAGTTGTTTATTGTGCATGTCGTGCACGTGGGAAATTTTCACATGAGCTACACGCCTAAATGTATTTCTTCGTTCATCAGACCGCAAACTTTTCGCGCTACTCGTGCACCAGCCGGATGTTGACAGGTCAAATTGCCGGATCAGATCCACCTTTTGCGTTCCCACTTGATCGTGATCCACCAATTGCAGGATCTGATCCACCAATTGGGGGATCTGTATCCTGGTCTTTAGATGGATCAAGAAAGGTGGATCAGATCCTGATCCACCTTATAACGGTTAGCGTTCCCACTTACACAATTGCAGGATCTGATCCACCAATTGGGGGATCTGATCCGGCAATTTGGCAAAAGGTGGATCAGATCCGGCAATTGGTGGATCTAGTGGGAACGGGGTCTAAGTTTCATGTTTGCTCGTGCGTTGTCTTGGAAAATTTGATCTTTACATCTGTGCTACCATGGAAATCAAACAGAGAGACTATTTATTAATTTATAATCCACAAGCTGCCATGCTTTGTACATGTCATGTCACAAAGTTTGCTTTTCCGGTCTGCAAACATGCATGACATGGCGTGTGCAAAACATGGCAGATTGTGGTTCCTATGGTTTTCGTACCGACATTGAGCCCAGAGTTTCTGCATTTACCAGTGAGATTTTGTTACTTCAAATATTTCAATCCTTGAAAGATTTGTCAGAGAGTGTATGTATTGAGAATGTTTTGAATCAATCGGAGACTGTAAAAAGGAGCAGTGGCCTTCAGTTCGGGCACCATACGGATGTAATGGGGGTTTGCCAGGAGGACGTTGCAGTACTTGTACACAGAAATGTCCAGAGGACTACTTTTCAATGGCATTTGTCTTCCGCATTGTCATTTTTCTCTGCAGAAATTGAGGTGGCCAACTGGCTGACCCTACCGGAGGACATCCCGAAAGAGGGCGCCGGCTACGACGCCATCATCTGTCTGGGTAACTCCTTTGCCCATCTGCCAGACTTCGAAGGCACCCAGGAAAACCACCGGGTGGCCCTCAAGAACTTTGCTACAATGCTGAAGCCCGGCGGGATTCTGATCATCGACCATCGCAACTACGATGCCATCATCGACACTGGGAGGGCCCCAGTTAAGAATATCTATTACAAGGTGAGTTTTGACATAAACTTTGTCCTACAGCTGCCACCAGGGAGTACCATCTTGCGGTTAAATTTGGAGGCATTTCAACTTCAAGCCCTGTAAGAAATAGACTGACTACCTGTCCTACTTAAGTGGGTTTCTCTACAGTCTGGTACCCAATATTCCTTCCATTACAGTGTTTAGTCTTTTCCCACAAGTCATTCTGTTTAATATGCACATTAAAATTGGGACAGGTTTTGTTCATTGAACCAGTCCAATTTTAGATTGTATGGAGATGCTTGACAATTTGGTCGCATGGTTTCATTCACTCTTGCTAGAGGGAGTAGAAAACGGCTCTTGTATGGTTTAGAAGGAAGTTCATAACTCTGATTAACATCAAAACTAAGACCCCAAATTTTGCAGGTGAAATCTTCAGGGCCTCATCTTTGCCGTGTGAACAATTTAGAGAATTTGAGTAGCTGTAGGGTAAATAAAGTTGACCTGAAATTCTGCAAGGGAACTTTTCCAGCTTTTTATTTTGCTGATAATTAAGGCCTCAGTCTATTTGGGATCATGCGAGAAGTGTATGCATGCCCTGGCTCATGCCATCTGTTTATAAAAACTTATATTTCAGAAACCTGTATTATTTTTAAACATTCGGACTGCCATATGTCGAGCAAATTTAAGTATGGAATACAAAATATCTGTACTCGGATTTGGCACTGCAGTACGAATGACTTGATCGGTTCATAGTTTGCATTTGTAAGGGTAATGGCAAATGTCACATTGAAACAACAATTGATGACATCATGAAATCCGCTTCACTTTCTCATTCGTATAAACCAGCCTTTATCCCGTTATTTCTAGCCTGTGACTTCTATCCTGTAACTTCTATCCTGTGACTTCTATCCTGTGACTTCTATCCTGTGACTTCTATCCTGTGACTTCTATCCTGTGACTTCTATCCTGTGACTTCTATCCTGTGACTTCTATCCTGTGACTTAAAGCCTTTCGTCTTTATTTGCATCTGTCTGCAGGGTAACTGCATCAAAGATATCCAGACGTCTGTACTGTATATCAATGGCCGGCCATCCATGGTGACGCTAGACTACTTCATCGCTATTGATGAGATGACCAAGAATGAAAAACTCAGACAGAAACTGGCCATCGATGAACCAGTCTACAAGTAAGATATGGTGCTTGTTGACACTGCCAACAGAGGGCAAGATAGCTCATTTAAAAGAGTGCTGGTATAGTATTCCGGAGGTCGCAGGTTCAAATCCCGCTCCTGCCAGTTTTCTTTGTTCACTTTGAAAATTAATTCAAAATTACCTAGTCAGTTTCTCTTGCAGTTTGATTGATGAAAGTTGATTCAAGACCACACTTGGATTAAAGTCACAAAAATAGGTGAAATTGTTTCGTGAATGCCACTTAAAATGTGAAACTCCTCAGTCACATATTTACGTGGGGTTTTAGTTTTCAGTGATTTAAGTTGTTTCTGAATACCACCCCAGTTCTGTGAAAGTTGTCGACTCTATTTGACTCCAATATCGGAATTGCAATCGCGATTCTATTTTTGTTCAAGAGTCACCTTTCAAAAATCGCCAACTCCTACTTCCATGCAGACAGTTCCAGGCACTGCCAAACGATTCTGAAAGTTGCCAATGAGATTGCAGATTTGCCAAAGAGAGCGCATGCAGTACTTTGCAAACCAGCTTTTTCGTCCACAGTATAGAAGCTAAGCCCTAACTGCAGTACATATTTGGATTTATACAACACCTGAATAAATCCCAGCCATCCGATTGGTGGATCTTCGATCACGTGCATTGAATTATTCGTCCCATCGCACGACGCGAGCCCGCACCGCCAAAAAAAGTTCTATCACATGGTTCTATCAAACGGTAACGCATTTGATAGAACTTCCCCGCTGCTGCAACACGGCTGTCATTGTACTGGTTCCCGGTCCCTCCGTTGTCCTTCGGACTTCAAATGTATATTATATACATATGGGGACCGGGAACCAGTCTGGGCTGTCATTCACACAAAATGGCGGACGGTGTTTCCGAACCGCGGTTTGTTTTCCTAACAGACGAAGAAATATTGGAACTCGTAGGCGATGCTGACGCTGCTAACACAAAGAGACAAATAAAATATGCAGTCAAACGATTAGAGGAATTTGCAAGACACGCAGGAACAACAATTAAAGCTTTAACTGATTCGGAACTGGACCAATTTTTGTCGCGGTTTTATGCGGGACTGAGAAGGTAAACGGCCCGTTGTTCACCAAGAAATCCATGCATGCAATCTGTCGGATTTATTCAGGCGTTGTATAAAACAAATAATGAATGTTTCACATTCGTGCAATGGTAAGAATTGCCGAGTGGAATGAGACATTCCATCTGTCACCTCATGAAATTATTCTTACCATCGCACTCATAGACATTCATTATTTGTATAATAGTACATACATGATATATTAAGTTCTCCAAGCCTACCCCTGGTGTAAGCCAGTGGAGCCAGACATGCAATATCATATTGGTTTCTTGGATCATTCATCTCAGGTTTCGTCTGTCGTACTATCCCCACCGTCTGAACGCCTTCACCGACATTCTCAAGAAAAGCTTTGGAGAGAACAGCAAGCATACCGTCTATGGTGACTTCAAGCCATTCAAGGAAGGGGATTGCCCATCCTACTACATCCACGTGATTGAGAAACCATTGGAGTGAATCCAAGGAGAACTTGAGAAGACATCTTGCACACTGAGACAATTTTGTATCATCCCTCAGTCAGGCCAGCGGATGTGCATTCTGAGGAGGTATAGCTAGAGGGGTAAGGTGGTCGGAGTACATTGTTTAACTAACTTTGATTTCATTCAATGCATTTTCTTAACTCTTTAAAAGTATAGTTATTTTTGTTGTATATTTATTTATTCTGGGAACAAATTTTGTACTTAAATTCTGTTAAAGCTCATCATGATTAAAGGGCTGAATAAAAAAGGTTAACTTTTATTGACACCATTTGCTCCAACAGTAAAATAATGTGCCACGCTGCGGTCACACAGTCCTCTTGAGATTCCAAACACTTTAATGCTTTCATCAAATTCTGCAAAAGTTTTCCAAAAGTTTTTCAGCTTTGGAAAAAGATTGCGTTGATAACATTGAAAGTGTTAATTAAGGCTAAAGCCATGTTCCCATTGGACTTTTCCTCATGGTGAGTTACTGTGACTCAATGTCAACATTCCTTTGCATAATCTTACACCTGTTACCAGTTGGACTTCTGTTTACACGGATGGACTGTTAAGTTTGCAATATGCAGCTGGTGTATCACATTAATCTATACAGTAATCAGTGTCCCTGACTACCACAGCCTGTTAGTTTACATCACGGTTGTGGTAAGTTGACAGGGACGTTACCGCGTGTCCCCATTGGGCTTAATTTTGTCATTCTATAGAAAAGTCGCCGTAGATTGACCAACAAAAAGTCCAATGGGAACAGGACTTAAGGCTAAAGCTGTGTTTCCATTACACTTATTTTTGTCAATCTACTGCCAGGCCGAAAGTGGTCGCGGAAGATTGCCACACGGCCGCGGAAAGTCATTAGGAACTGCACTGTAGAACTACCGCCACCACGCGGAAAACCACTGTGTAAACAATGCAACTTCCTGTTTTGCGTCAACTACACAGCAATTGTTGCTAGTATACAAATAATGAATGTTTATGAGTGCGATGGTAAGAATAATTTCATGAGGTGACAGATTGAATGTTCCATTCCACGAGGCGAAGCCGAGTGGAATGGGACATTCCATCTGTTTACCTTCTCAGTCCCTCATAAAACCGCGACAAAAAGTGGTCCAGTTCCGAATCAGTTAAAGCTTTAATGGTTGTTCCTGCGTGTCTTGCAAATTCCTCTAATCGTTTGACTGCATATTTAATTTGTCTCTTTGTGTTAGCAGTGTCAGCATCGCCTACGAGTTCCAATATTTCGTCGTCTGTTAGGAAAACAAACCGCAGTTCGGAAACACCGTCCGCCATTTTGTGTGAATGACAGCCTAGACTGGTTCCCGGTCCCCATATGTATATAATACATTTGAAGTCCGAAGGACAACGGAGGAACCGGGAACCAGTCCAATGACAGCCGTGTTGTGGTTGCGGGGAAGTTCTATCAAACGCGTATACCGTTTGATAGAACCATGTGATAGAACTTTTTTGGGTGGTGCGGGTTCGCGTCGTGCGATGGGACGAATAATTCAATGCACGTGATCGACGATCCACCAATCAGATGACTGGGATTTATTCAGGTGTTGTATAATTATCGCTAGCATTTATGCGAAAATAGTGGTATGGTGATAATGGTTACCTGTCTCCTTGTGTATAGTACACTAACATGTGATTACATGCAGTTGCACTAGCACTTTGTGGCGAAGCAAACCGACCGATGACCCCATACATGCATACAACTACATTTTTCGTCCATTCGCAGCTTGGAACATTGCAAATTTCATCGATTTTGTGAGGTTTAATTGGGTTAGATGTCAGTGAAAATGTTGGGGAAGGCAGAGATCACCAAATTACGATCAGCCCAACAGTTTCTGCATGGCCCTGGGATTTCTTCCTCTTGAAACTACCAACTGTTGGGTCGGCTTATCTCTTTTCTTTTCTTTTTAAGGAGTTTTGAGGAGGCTTTGGAACTCGGCAGTTCATTTGACGACGATGCAATTTTCCATAAATGTACTAGAATAGACTGATCTCTTTGTGTCAACGTGTCCGGTATGGTAGCCAACTATTCAATGCAATTTTAGCACGAAACATTCCGCTAGGTCACCGCGTCTATCCTGTTTAGGTCAAAGGTAATTGTGCACGGTGCCCACAATGTGTGACATTCTGCCAGCCTCGCAAGACGAATAAACGTTCTGTCGCGGTTATAAAAGTCCAAGTGGGAATGCACAGTAGAATTATGCGAAGACATGTCGCAGTAAGTTTCCGCGAGGCCGCGGAAGAAAAAGTCCAATGGAAACACGGCTTAAGGTAGGTGTTTGTTTGGCTTGAGAATTAAGCACACGTGATTCTCAAATCTTAATGTCAAAAATGACTGACCTGTAATGGTGTTTATTTGACCTTTGACAATGGTGTCATTTCATTCGTTGCTCTATATTTAATCATTTAATGTAATCTTTTCAGAAAGTCAACATGTTATTGCGTCTTGTATTATTTTGAAGATGAATGATATGCAGCTGAACTTTGCAGGAGTTGGTATACTGGAATATTGGAGGGATTGTACATACTGAAGTTAAAAGGTGAAATGGGATGACTACATGTGGAGAAAGTTGAGAATCTTTGCCATTGTATAAGAATAGCTATATTTTATGAAATATGTTCTTTAATATATTATTTAGTTGTGCGATATACTTCAAGAGATACAGAGCCATCGAGGAGAAAAAGTCTCAGTAACAGTATCTGTAGTTTTTGTAGAGCAAAGTTACTCAGGAGGAAATCTAAAGAAGGGTAAGGCCTATAGTTTGAGTTGGGATAGGAAAAAAAAGTTCAAACGATCAGAGTTTAGACTCAAAATATTGTCAAGTGTTGCCCGTTTTTATTTCACAATAAAATGGTAAATGGTCAGCTGTCATGCTGAGTATGTAAATACCAGCATTCGTGGAGTAGACAAAGAGTCCACGATTGACCGAACATCCACGATTGAAAATAGTGTACAACACATATAGCAGGCCTTCCGAAAAAGTTAAAGTATAAACAAAAGAGGAACAATAGGAGGTCCGCGATTGCCGGTATTTACACACTTGTGTGAGTTGCCATGGGTACTGCCATCTCCCTTGAATAGACAACAGTTTTTTTTCTCCTTGGACTTTTGAGCAGGAAGTACACCAGTTTCATGTATTAAAAATGTGAACATACGTTTTGGACTCCAATCACTCTGTTATTTTGAAAAGGCTTTTTAAAAGAAGTTGAAAGTGCTTTGTGATTTATCTCAGCAGGGTACTCGGTTTGTCTTTCTGGCTGTTATTTTAGATTTGGTTTGATGGTTTTCTTTCGGTATTTTGAGATTGCTGTAGCATTGGATATTGAATGTATCTGTGGGATCAAACTTTCAAACATAGTACAATTTTTTTTTTTTTTGCACCCAAAGTTTGTGATTTTTTCTCTATCTCGTATGATATCTGCATAAAAGACTCATTGGCTTTTGCCTGGGGCCAGTTACAAAAAACTTGCTTAGTAAAATCTAGTTACCGGCGAAAACGCCATGTGATTGTCATGCTAAGCATACAACAGCTAAGTACTAGTCCCAAGCATAATTATATAGATACCCCCCCCCCCCCCCTTTGTCCCTATGCCCTAAGTACACTCCATACTATTGTTACCTACATGTAACACATCGCCCTAGTTTTCTGAAAAGAATTCCTGAGATGTTGGGAACACAATGACGAACACAAAGGGGGGTCCCTTTTCCCCCATATATCGCGCTTCATATGATTATATAAATTACATTGAGTTTGGGCTGGTAACCTGATTCTATTCAGGTGTGAAGCGCGATATGGGGGGGGGGGGGCGAGGGAAGGAACCCCCTTACTCATGTGTTCGTCATTGTGTTCCCGGAATCTCGGGAATTCTTTTCAGAATTCTAGGGGGAGATGTGTTAGGTAACAGTCTGGAGTGTGCTTAAAATATAGGGACAAAGGGGGGGGGGGGGGGGTACCCTTTTCCTCCCATATCATGCTGGGTATCTTTATTAAGCAAGGTTTTTTTGTGCTTAAGCAAAATGGTATGCCGAAGTAGCTCTATGAAATTGGCCCCTGAAGTCAGACGGGCGAAATTTGAAATATTCTGTTTGCTTTTTGTTTTGGTTTGTTTTTCGTTGTTGCTATTTTGCTGTTTAAAAAGACATCATGACTTTTCATGCAATAAAAGTGTGATAATAATAACTCGTAGAATACATTCTTCAAGGTGTAAAACTGAATGTTCCTAAATGTTCCTAAATCCTGAATGTTGCTGCTGTTTTATCGAAAAGGCTGCACCGAAAAAGAATTTAGATGTGTTATAACTCAGTGGCGTAAATCCGTTTCGGCGATTGGGGGGGGGGGGGGGGGGGGGGTGGAGGATGACCAAAATCCCGACCGACCAAAGAAATTTGAGAAGTGGGGGGGGGGGGGGGAGGGGAGACCTGGGGACTAGGGCCGCTGTTCATAATACAAAGATGCACACTCATGCCTTATGCCTGACAACACGACGAAAAGATCGACGATAAATTGGCAGCCGTATGAGTAAGCTGCTCCAACGCAAGCCGTCGGACGATAAGATCACCGCAAAACTCAAGTTTTAAGCGGCCATCCAACGTTGAGGAACTCGAACACACTCGCGTTAATCCGGAGATCTGGAGTACTTTGCAATCAAAGACTAGGTCTACAGACATTAAACTCCAGAAAGTAGACAGGCTCTGCTCAAGGGCAGAATGCCCATTGTTCTAGGCATGTAGTCCTTAATAGGTAATGCAAATGAGGACCAAAAGGCCCTGATTACAAAGCTCTGTGATTCTGTGGCCATAATTGGCTACGCCAGGTATGAACTTAATTACGTTGCCGGGAATTCATCAAGCCTGACCTAAATCAGCAGTTTGCTAATCTTTGTTCCGTAGACCCCTGTAACTTGGCTGCTGTTTGGAGATAATCTCTCAACCATGCAAAGACATTCAGGAGACCAACAAACTGGGCAAAATATTGGCAAGCGTGCGGGGTCTTTCTCTAACCCGAAACAGAGCTACGGAAAGCAGCACTACAGACGAGACTCCAAGTCGTCTCGCCGGTCAGGCCAGACCCAACAGGGTTTAAACTCCTCGCGCCCACAAGCATGGCAGAGGAAGGAACCAACAGACGGGCGACGGTCAGACATGACCAAGTAATATCTAGCAACCTAAACAAATTCTCAGAAATCCTAATTCCTAAAAAAAATCTGTTCAGGCCTATATTCTATATAAAAATAAATTGTCAAAGTGAACAAAGAAACTGGCAGGAGCGGGATTCGAACCTGCGACCTCCGGGTTACCGTACCGGCGCTTTACCAACTGAGCTATCTTGCCCTATGTTGGCGGTCTCCCAAATTGTCGGTATCTTTGTTCGGGTGGGCACTAGTCAGAAGTCATAAACCCAGAATGCCGTATTGCCAGGGATCACACCCAATTTTTACGATGCAACCTGGGAAGCGACATTGTGGGGATCACTCAATGAGGATACGACTTTTTAACTTAGCGCCGGTATGGTAACCCGGAGGTCGCAGGTTCGAATCCCGCTCCTGCCAGTTTCTTTGTTCACTTTGAATATGTATTCAAATTTACCTAGTCAGTTTCCCTTATGGATTGTTTGACGAATTATAAGTTTATGCCGTTTTTCTGAAGAATACGTGTTTCCTACTGGTATTCTCACAATTCTGTAGATTGTTAAGATTACACAGCTTTGCACTGAATGATTATCCTCGTTTTTCCACCACCGCAGACGATTGTAATGCGGACACTTCGTTGGACAACACTTGGTAATCGCATATATGCACATTGAAAATAAGTACCGCCAAGCTGTATTAGGAACGCTCCTAATTCAGATCAGCAGTTGAAATTCATAACATTTGTTTTATATATACTGTTATAAGAGCCTAGAAAATTCTAGAACATTCTCCCATGTCTATTGTTTTAAAATCTTGCTGAGAACTGTTAAGTCATCAGGGGATCCTTGTTGGTTGATGAGAATGGCTTCGCATCCTGCTGAATCGTGTCATCTGCAGGTGATGGCTTTCCTGTGATAGCCTGCAACTTGGTCAACCCCATCGCATGTCCAGCCCAAGCGTCAGCCGAAATCCAAATCCAATAGGAGGTCACAACGCAAAAAAGGGATAGAGAACAGCCACGCGAGCCCAGACGATGAAGACCCCCTTGTCCTTGCCACCACTCCATCTCATATGCCAAGATCATCTGACCTTGACCCAGAGGCAGTATACTGGAGACTCAATGGTTGGACGAGGATCGAATGGTATATTCGATCCTCGTCCAACCATTGAGTCTCCACTGGATAAAAAGAAGATTCCTGTAGAGAACTCGGCTTCTTTAGCCACCCTACTCCGGCTTCACCTCATACGGGCGAGTTGTCACCTCTCCTCTGGACAACTACATGCACCTTGTCTTTCCATCTTCGTTTCCCTTTGGTTCAATGACTCATTGGAAAGCTAATGACTTTTGTAATACTATACAAAATTAGCAATTCAATTCTGAAAATTGTTTTTTCGGAGTACCACACCCAAAAAAGCACGCACATAGCATCTAAAGCTAGTCCGGGAGCCCAGCGGGGTTTAAAGGGGCTGTGTCGTCACGATCATAGCAGGCTTGCGGCTGTACACTGAATCCCGAACTGATGAACGCAGCAGATGAACCCAGTAACTGCAAATAATACCCCACGACCGCGCGCTGACCTACAGGGCTCGCGCGCGCTGACCCACAGGGCGCGCGCGCCAGATCAGATTACAATTGCAATGACTGCTGCATGCACGATCCTGTAGTTATGATACATACTGCATGTACAAGTATTTTGTATGTGTTTGTGCCACCAAAAATATACGATAGGCCTACAGTCGAACATAGTCCGTGACACCCCCACCCGCCAAACGCCAAAATGTACCATGACAGAACTAAACGAAAATAAGTAAATAAGTAAATCTGTATTTATAATTGTAAAATAAATAATGCACCAGCCCCTTCCTATACAAAAATAAAGTTGTAGGCCTATGTATCGAAATAAATTTCGACTAAAATCGGCTGTGCGTGCAATGATGAGCAAATCAAAGTAAAACAGCTATACTGATGCCGATATTGAGTCCACGACCTTGTGTTACATTTGACGGCAGGAATTTATGGAAAGTTACATCATAAGAGTTATTTCAACACTATCAAATAATAGACACAATAATAACAGGTATTACCAATAAATAATATACGCCAAACAAATGAGATTTCACCAGTGGCGAGTAAATCCGTGTCGAAAAGTGGGGATGATTATTGAATTTGTCAACGAAGTACTGCATCTTGAACTTTTTCTCAACGGGGGATACCCCTGCCCTAAACACCGCTTGAAATTTGAAACATCACTTTGTGTACAATTTTCCCCTTTTTAAATTTACGAAACAAAAAAGAAATACAAATCGGCGGGCCCCTGAACTCCTTCCCCGTGTTTACGCCACTGGCGCACAGATCCCCACATCACTATGACAAAGATGACTACCGAAGAAACAAAGAAATAAACACCCCGACAAATATTCAAACAACCCTAATTTTCACCTGTTTTGCACGAATTATTCGCTTATTACTTTTTATGACATGAACAATTCACATACCGAGTACATGGATCGGATGTATACTGTACATGTAATGCATGTACTGTACATGTTGACTATACATTACATGTAGACTTGATGTGCGGAAATGTTGTTTCACACAGCGAGTTGTTGACAAGTGCCATTGGAATAGCGACCAAGTAAAGTTGTTTCAGCTCTATCAACTGCTTAAAAAAATGTACTTCTAAGTTCTAGATTAAATTTTTTTTTTTCGCTGCTAAAGAACTGTCTGCAGCCACTACCCCTCTTTTAGTAGCATGATCATTTTGTTATTAAAGTGACGGGTCAAAATAAGCCTGAAGCTTTTTATCGACCTAAGTTTACAAGCAAGATACGAACAAGATACACCCAGATGAATGTACACATAATACATAGACCCTTTTACGGATACCCCGCCTGTGGGATTTTGTTGGATGTTCATTAGGAGTGTCTCCTTCTGAATCTGTGTAGACGTCACTGTGATTAAGGCTGGACTTTGGTCGTTTTCTTTTTTGAGTTTGAAACTGCGTATTACTTTGTGCCTGGCTATATACTACGTCAAAGGTTGATCGCGGATGATCGTCATGATTTGTATGATCTTGAGCATCCATTAGGGTTTGTTGCGAAAGTTTATCCCATGATATGTCATCAGAAACTGAATCTGAATCTGTGGATAAATCGGCCATTACCGATATCTAGAAGGGAGTATTCCAATACACCTCGCGATTTAATGATATTGCTTACCTGTGTCCTAAAAGGTAAAGTTAGTGATCAAGGATCAGCCGTTGATGAGGGGCAAGGAAGTTTTTCCGATTTTGTATACTTTGCGACGTCGACATAGAACCGACGCCACACAAAGACCATGGTGAGAATTCTATATTGTAATTGTGGGACTGACTGTATAGAGTACCGAAGTGATGACGTCATCAATACAATGTTTGGAACCAGAATACATTCTAAACTGCATTTGTTTGGAACCATTGCCGCGGCAACTGACGTCAGACTTTGGTACTCTATACAGGGGGCCTATACAGTTGTCTACCTAGTCTTGGTTCAAGACATTGTTACGCATATACGCGATAACCGGCCGCCGCGAGAGGGCGTTATCACGACAAAATATTAAGCACGAACGGCCAGTAATTAAACAACGTCTTGGGAATTTCGTAGAAGCCGTGTTGTGCGCACGCACCTGCTTAGCCCAATAATTGCAGCGCGCATTATGTAGTTTGCACCTTCCAATTCCCCGTCGTATCTCCCTCGCGTCGATCGTCACAGTTGCAAGACTCGCATGCGAACACGAGCGGTGAACTTGACACTGCAGCCGCTAGCGCATAGCCGGCAAAGCATAGCAGCTTCGATCGCGAACGGCGCCCCTTCGCCAGTATAGATAGCTACCAGACTATTGTGCAACTTAATGGCAGCTCTTCTTCGTATGTGCGCGTGCGTGAAGAGAAAATGTTCCTCATTTTCATACAGAATTGACGCATGCGCACTAGTTTCCCTCATTTTTCAAATTTACAGTTATAAAGCCATGATTCTTAACCCCTTGGGCACGGTATTTTACGGGAGACGTCGGGGTGTTGCAGCGGTTCTGGCAGCCAAATCGAACAGCTACAATGTGTTTTTGCAGTTAAGCATGACATAAACAATCATCCAACAATAGATTGAAACTGCACAAACGGCGGCCAATGGCGTCATCCGGCCGCATAATTTTGTTTCCAAGGAAGGTTAGGGCAGTTATCATAAATGGGCGTATCTAGACCGCTATTACCATCATGCATATTCATGATTAAGTTATTTTTTATAATAAGCATCGCACGCATCATTCACACAACAATATAAGGTTGAAGTAAAAATATTTGGTCCAGTTACTGTTGTGGCTATATTGGTAGAGCATAAGGCTTTGGACTACAGAGGCCTGGGTTCGAATCCTTTGCCCGATTTATATTTCTTTTTCTTGTACTAATTGTGGTGTGGAGGATTTTATTTCAAGGGAAAACAAGTCTGAGAACCTGTCTAGGGGAAAAAATTACGCCATCCGGCCTGGTGGCATTTTTTTGACGCCATATGGCGTCATCCGTACGCAAGGGATAATGGTATTCATTCAACCATGTTCGGGTATTGTACTGCCGCCGTGTGGTTTCTTCTCTGTTTCAATAGGTTTAAAAATTCTCTTGGGCAGTAACAGCTTAGTAGCCGAGTGGTTAAGCGAGTCGTTCATCGAGTCGTTTATCGGCTCTTAAGCTGAGGGTTCGATTCCCAGCTTTTCAGTATTTCCTTTTTCTTTTCCAGAAATGTGATTGTCATTATTTATAAGAGTATTCGTTTACCGTCCCCAAATACCAACTGTACTGTGGCGTGCGGTCGATTAGCAGTGCAGTTGGGACCGCTCGTGAAGTCCAGGTAAGCATCTTCGTACAGGCTCATGGCACGTTTGGCTGGCTCGGCAGTCATTGCTTAGGGTGCAGCCATGTTCCTCCCTTTTACGGTGCTAGACCTTCGGGTTATATGGATGAGTGGGGAAGGAGGTGTGATGGACCGGGGTCTGATCTGTGATGGACCGGAATCCGAGCCCTTAAGAGTCCTACATGGGAGCCGGTAAGCCGGAGTATGGGGCCCCGGTGAATCGCGGCACCTGAAAGCTTGGTCAACATCACATAACTTTTTTGTTTAAAAAGGCATAATACCAGAATGCATATTTGATTGATTAACTCTAAGGGTTTCCGGAAAAAAAAACAAGTAATGTTTTTTCTAACATTTCTCTATTTATTATTATATTTAAAAGTAGTGTACACGATTGGTAATCGTCCAATTTGTTTTTACTGAATTATTACGAAATACCTTACTCGATTGTAAGTTAATAGTAGTCTCAATCATCCTGTGAAATTACGGCACTAATTGTGCTGTCGTTGTCAAGAAAAGTAGAAATTGATATCGTTTTCCAACGATTTCCAGCTGGAAAACGTTGGAAAACTGCCCTTAAAGGGACACATTGCCTTCAAATGTCATGAAATTTTGCTGTTTAGAAATGTTCCCTTACCTTTGATAAGAGTTGTTCATGCAAAAAAAACACGTATAATGTGTTGTAATTAGTGAGCAATGATTACAAAACAAAAAATTGGCCGCTTACCCCTGACATCTGACCCGCGAAACATAGACTTATTTCCAGTACTAAATACCACCGTCTAAATAATGCGCAAAATACGCTGTAAGAGTCTTTAGGCTGGCGCCGCAGCCAGTGACCTTGTGAATCTATCAGATGATCGCCAGGTACAATTCTCTACCTCGCGACACATATCGCCAGTGCATGCTGCGCGCCGTGCCACAGTACATCAAAATGGATCAACAGAACGTACTTCAACCAGATGCGACTGGAAATACGACTGGTGAACACAGTCCGCCATTTTGTGGAGTCAAAAATTTGGTTCTACAAAATGGCGGACCGTTATTTGTCACGAAATTAAACAAAAACCACGCAATTTGAAGGGATAGTTATGTGAATCTTTATATTCTACTTTTAAAAAAGCTTCCCAACCATATCCATTTCAGTTTTATAGCCTAAATCGCAAAATCCAAAGCAACGTGTCCCTTTAAGACTTAATAGTGGAGTATCTATGGGGGACCCCCCGTGCACCCCCCCCCCCCCCCCCCAGAACTAATCCACACCAACTTTTTCTGGTGCGTTTTAAGGTCCTAAAACACATTTGGGATGTTAACAGTGAAAAAAACCCGATGCTCTGGCGATATCCAAGATGGCGGCCAATATGGCCGCCAAAAATGGTCAAAATTGGGGAAAGTCATATATCAGCCAAAAAATATGATAAAAACATTGTTTTTAATGTTAGATATATGTTTTTGACCCTTACAAATTCATTTCTGGTATTCTTGTTTTGCTATCAGGCTTCAAATTCAAGATGGCGGCCAATATGGCCATCAAAAGTGGTCAAATTTAAGAAAAATCGTATATATCAGCAAAAAATTATGATAAAGGCATAAATTAAATGATTTGATATGTTTTTACCCTTACAAAATACTTTCAAGTATTCTTTTATTTTGCTACCATTCACCAAATTCAAAATGGCGGCCAATATGGATGCCAAAAAATGTGAAATTTGAGAAAAGTCATATATTGGCCAAAAAGGTAAGTGATGAGTGTAAGTAAAAGTTGACATTATGTAGGCCTATTTGAAAGTCATTTTAAACTCATATCTGGCTTTTTCTGATTTGTAAACATGTTTAAAATTCAAGATTGTGGTCAAAATTACCGTAATAAATTAAAAGAATTACAAAATACATGTATCAGCAAAATATTAAAATAACCATGAACAGTCACTTGATGTTTTGAAAGAGAAAATAATACATATGTATACCAATTTTTTCAATATCTGGAGGTATCTCATAAAAAGGCTTAAGTAAAACCTATAGACATTCTATATTGCGATTGTCCACCGCTTTAACACACACTTGGTAACACTACTGTTAAAGACAAAATAATATACCCATTATGTTTTTACAATTGGAGGTATCTCAAATAAAGGCAAAAGTTAAACCTATAGACATTTTATATAGCGATTGTCCACTGCTTTAACACACACTTGGTATTGTGAAAGACAAAATAATATACCTATTCTGTAATACATCTGGAGGTACCTCAAATAAAAGCAAAAGTTAAACCTATAGACATTTTATAATTATAGTGATTGTCCAACGCTTTAACACACACTGGTTATTGTGAAAGACAAAATAATAAACCCATTCTGTAATACATCTGGAGTTATCTCAAATAAAGGCGAAACTTAAACCTATACACATTTTATATAGCGACTGTCCACCGCTTTCACACTTGATATTTTGAAAGAGGAAAAGCATTGCAATATCTACATTTCATATAGAGATTGTCTACTGCTTTGAATATGACATAGCATTAGTCACCGTCATAGTCGTCAAGACCTGAACAGTCAGATTTATTTACATCATCTTCATCGATATCGACATCTTCGTCATCTGACGTTTCCTCCTCTGTGACTTCAGCCAGGATGTCTTCAAGACGGGATTTGCAAGACGGGATGGCAAGATAGGTCCCTCTGACCACACTGGCTCAATGAAGTCTCCACATCAGGTCCAGCCATTCTCTGTAGGGGGTGGAATTTCCGCATCAGTCCCACCAGATCCACCCTTGCATCCTTGGACAGGCAGATTCCCACCACCTGTGACCAGCTAGGTTCTAGTGTCTCCGGAGCTGATTTCGGGAAGATTCAGCAGCTCACCCTTTCCTCCAGCAACCACGCCAAATCAAGAAACTCCGGAGTATCACAAAGCGCAAGACCAAGACCAGTCCCAGCCCTGCTTCCACCCAGGTAATGGGATCACCTATATCCCCACTCCCACAGCCCCGACCCTGGCCATGGGATTTTCTATATCCCTCTACGCCCCCAACCCTCCAGCCGAATGAGATGCTCTGTACCCTCCAACCTGCACCACACCAAACCCCACCTTCGCTCTCAAGAATCCTTCATCACCCGGCACATAGTCAACCTGAGCCAGCGTACCCTGTCCGCGGAAGAGACCTTGTCCCTTGTCCCTCGATCATCCCCTGTAGAAGAGATCATCCAACACACCGAACCCACCCTCTGCCATCTTGACAAGCATGCTGCCGATGAGATCCGTCTGCAGATCAATCAAGCCCTCCGGAAACACAAACCAGCCAAGCCTAACATCTCCAGACAAGACCGGTCAGCCATCACATCACTGCACCAAGACAAGTCCATCCACATTCTTCGAGAGGACAAGGGTAATGCCACTGTCGACAGGGCCGAGTATGACTGCAAGGTGGCGGACATCCTCAACTCGGACTGCCGTGAAATCCGGAAAGACCCTACACCATCCATCGAGAGGAGGCTGCAAGGCAAGCGTCTTTCTCTCCAGCGTTCCGGCAACATCTCTCAGTTTGAGCAGACCGCCATCGCCACAGCAGATCGCCATCGCCACAGCAGATCACAGACCTAGGGTTTGGCTCCTGTACATTGACACCTTTATCATCTGGCAGCACGGAAAGTATAACCTTTGGCTTTTCTTGGAACACCTCAACGGGCTTCACAGCAGCATCCAGTTCACCACACATTTCTTGATGTTGAGGTGTCCAGAAAGCAGGACGGCAGTCTTACCCGCAGTGTCTACCGCAAACCCACCCAAACCGACAGATACCTCCACAGCAGTTCCTTCCATCACCCCAAGATCAAGACTTCCATCAACTGGGCCCTCGTCCGCAGGGCATACAACGTCTGCGACAAGGAACATCAAACCCAGGAACTCCATCACGTCACCACAGCACTGCAACGCAACGGATACAAGCCCAGCCAAGTCAAGACACAAAACCCCAGATCCACCCCCGGCCAAAGGGTCGCCTGTACCCAAAGCCAACTAGTTAGGGTCCCTAGTCCTGTTACTCTCCCCTACTTAGGCAGTACTTTACATCAAATCCAGCGCATCCTCCACAAGCATGGGATTCGAGTCTACCACACAGCCCCCATAAAGATCCAGAATCTGCTGACTTCGCACAAGGACCGGTCAGACCCAGAGCGCAGGCCAGGAGTGTACAAGATCCCCTGCCAATGTGGCAAAGTGTACATCGGCGAGACTGGCAGGGACCTCCCCACCAGACTCAATAAACACAAAGCCCATGGCAGAAAGGGAGACTATGAGAAATCATCCATAGTCAAACACTCCCACACCGAAGACCATCAGATCAACTGGAGCCAGGCCGAACTCATCACCAGCATCGAACGCTGGTACCCCTGCCGCATCAGAGAAGCCATTGAAATCTTCAAGCATAACACGGTTCCCCAAGACATCGGTTTCTCCATCAGCGACATCTAGGGCCCCATCCTTACCTCCCAGTCCAATGGGTCTCCTATACCCTAGGATAACTTACATGTAGTTTAATTCTCCAGCCTATGGGTCCCCTATACCCTTGGCAACCTCCCCCTTCGCTCCCTTCCTTCAGAATGACACGCCTCAATGATCATCAAGCATCCCCAAGCCCTGCAGGAGTTTGCATCCTTCTCACGCTTAATCGCTTCTAGACACCATATAAGCCCGCTTCACCGTTGGAATCCCTCAGTCTAGTGACGACAGGTCACTAGCATACTGTCCGTAACGTTGATGAGTTCCCTCCGGTTCTTTTCAGAACACAAACTCACAAAAGAGATTTAATACATGGTTCTACCGCAAACCAGTTACCTTAGGTTTAAGTTTGCCTCTATTTGAGATAGCTCCAGATGTATTACAGAATGGGTTTATTATTTTGTCTTTCACAATGCCAAGAGTGTGTTAAAGCAGTGGACAATCGCTATATAAAATGTCAAATACTTTTGCCCTTATTTGAGATACCTCCAGATGTAAATTACATGGGTACAAAATGTATATTAATTTGTCTTACAGTACCAAGTGAGTGTGTGTGTTAAAGCGGTTGACAATCGCTATATAAAATGTCTATAGATTTACTTAAGCCTTTTTGTGAGATACCTCCAGATATTAAAGAATTGGTATATGTATTATTTTCTCTTTCACAATTGCAAGTGAGTGCTCATGGTTATTTTAATATATTGCTGATACATGTATTTTGTATTTCTTTGGTCATTTTGACCGCAATCTTGAATTTGAAACATGTTTACAAATAATTTTACTTATACTCATCACTTACCTTTTTGGCCAATATATGACTTTTCTCAAATTTGACCATTTTTGGCATCCATATTGGCCGCCATCTTGAATTTGGTACATGATAGCAAAATAAAAGAATACTTGAAAGTATTTTGTAAGGGTAAAAACATATCAAATCATTTCATTCATGCCATTATCATAATTTTTGGCTGATAAATACGATTTTTCTCAAATTTGACCACTTTTGCTGGCCATATTGGCCGCCATCTTGAATTTGAAGCATGATAGCAAAACGAGAATACCAGAAATGAATTTGTAAGGGTCAAAAACATATATCTAACAATTTTATTTGTGCTTTTATCATATTTTTTGGCTGATATATGACTTTTCCCAATTTTGACCATTTTTGGCGGCCATATTGGCCGCCATCTTGGATATCGCCAGAGCATCGGGTTTTTTTTACTGTTAACATCCCAAATGTGTTTAAGGACCTTAAAACACACCAGAAAAAGTTGGTGTGGATTAGTTCTGGGGGGGTGCACGGGGGGTCCCCCATAGATACTCAACTATAAGTCAAGGCGCGCGTGGCTACCCGAACAGTGGCGCGCCCCGGACATGCTGCCATTCGGAGCGCGTCACGCGTCCAGGTAGCCACGCGTGCCTTGACAAAAGGCTATCATCCGCCAAACGGCTGGAAAGGAGCGCCGTTTTTCTCTCTTGTTTTCGCCATCCAACAACGCAAAACTTTGAACAGGTTAGTAGAACGATATTTCCTGTAAAACACTAACCCCCAAATCCGCCCATTTTTGAAAATTGTAACAATGACCGATCATGTACATTACCTTTAAGGACATTTATTTTGCAAGCTTCGACTTCTCAGAATATGCACCCATGTCTGTGCCCGCAATAATTTTTTTATTATTTTATTTATTGGGTATTTAGTATAATTATTGTGAAGGGAAATTCGATCATACGAAGCTTCGATAGCGAACGGCGCCCCTTCGGCCAGTAGTATAGATAGCTACCAGACTATTGTGCAACTTCATGGCAGCTCTTCTTCGTATATGCGCGTGCGTGAAGAGAAAATGTTCCTCATTTTCATACAGAATTGCACATGCGCACTAGTTTTCCCCATTTTTCGTCGGGAGATTTTACGAAATTCCCAAGACGTTGTTACTGGCGGTTCGTGGCTATTAAAGGGGTTGTGTCGTCACGATCATAGCAGGCTTGCGGCTGTACACTGAATCCCGAACTGATGAACGCAGATGAACCCAGTAACTGCAAATAATACCCCACGACCGCGCGCTGACCTACAGGGCTCGCGCGCGCTGACCCACAGGGCGCGCACGCCAGATCAGATTACAATTGCAATGACTGCTGCATGCATGATCCTGTAGTTATGATACATACTGCATGTACAAGTATTTTGTATGTGTTTGTGCCACCAAAAATATATGATAGGCCTACAGTCGAACATAGTCCGTGACACCCCACCCGCTAAACGCCAAAATGTACCATGACAGAACTAAACGAAAATAAGTAAATAAGTAAATCTGTATTTATAATTGTAAAATAAATAATGCACCAGCCCCTTCCTATACAAAAATAAAGTTGTAGGCCTATGTATCGAAATAAATTTCGACTAAAATCGGCTGTGCGTGCAATGATGAGCAAATCAAAGTAAAACAGCTATACTGATGCCGATATTGAGTACACGACCTTGTGTTACATTTGACGGCAGGAATTTATGGAAAGTTACATCATAAGAGTTATTTCAACACTATCAAATAATAAACACAATAATAACAGGTATTACCAATAAATAATATACGCCAAACAAATGAGATTTCACCAGTGGCGAGTAAACCCGTGTCGAAAAGTGGGGATGATTATTGAATTTGTCAACAAGTACTGCATCTTGAACTTTTTCTCAACGGGGGATACCCCTACCCTAAACACCGCTTGAAATGTGAAACATCACTTTGTGTACAATTTCCCCTTTTTAAATTTACGAAACAAAAAAGAAATACAAATCGGCGGGCCCCTGAACTCCTTCCCCGTGTTTACGCCACTGGCGCACAGATCCCCACATCACTATGATAAAGATGACTACCGAAGAAACAAAGAAATAAACACCCCGACAAATATTCAAACAACCCTAATTTTCACCTGTTTTGCACAAATTATTCGCTTATTACTTTTTATGACATGAACAATTCACATACCGAGTACATGGATCGGATGTATACTGTACATGTAATGTATGTACTGTACATGTTGACTATACATTACATGTAGACTTGATGTGCGGAAATGTTGTTTCACACAGCGAGTTGTTGACAAGTGCCATTGGAATAGCGACCAAGTAAAGTTGTTTCAGCTCTATCTATCAACTGCTTAAAAAAAATGTACTTCTAAGTTCTAGATTTAAATTTTTTTGTTCGCTGCCAAAGAACTGTCTGCAGCCACTACCCCTCTTTTAGTAGCATGATAATTTTGTTATTAAAGTGACGGGTCAAAATAAGCCTGAAGCTTTTTATCGACCTAAGTTTACAAGCAAGATACGAACAAGATACATCCAGATGAATGTACACATAATACATAGACTCTTTTACGGATACCCCGCCTGTGGGATTTTGTGTACAAAATTTAGCGCGAACTATCCCACAGCGACAAGACACGTTGCAGTTTTGCTGTGCACATTTACATGGACAAGCACCCCGTGTGCCGAGTCGTCCTCTCTGGCAAGAGTTTCGGCATGTACATGTCATAGGTTCTCCAGCGTAAGGTTCTACTTCTATATCGCCAACCTCCAATTCTATGCAACTTTCAGACAAATATTCCATGGCACTTGTGTACATGTGAATGAAATTTTATGAAATTTGTATTTGAACGGTTTTTTTCTTAGAGAACTGAGTGCCACGATGTGTGCTACTTGCTTATAAGTATACGTGTACACGTATGTGTATTTCAGTACGCAGACGCTGGACATGCGTGCATGTTCCAGGGGGTGTAGTTTTCAAAAGCCAATTCTCAGAACAGCCATAACAAACGGATGGAGGTTAAAAATAGCACATAACCGAAATTAAGCGCAAGGGGGCGCACTCCAATATTTGATTCGTTAACGCGAGATGGCGCGACGACACAGCCCCTTTAATCATAATTTTGAGTGCAAAAGGTTTGAAGCGTGGGATATGTAGGAGTGACCAAGACAACTCCAAAATGGGATTTCTTAAGTTTGGCCAGTGGTGCGTTGGGAGGGGGCAGCCCCTTATAGTCCCCCAAAAATTTGATTTAATCATAATGTTGAGTGCAAACCAAATTTCTTCATGGATTCACAGTTTTTAAAGAGGAACTAAAACGGCAAAAGAAATTTTGACTTTTTTGACTTATCTGATAGTTTATGCCTCCCCAAAACTAATGTAACAAGTTTCATGATTCTGAAAAATCAAAAAAAATGTTTTTGAGCATTTTCTTTCTGAGCCACTTTGACTCGATTCAGAAAAGGCCGAGGTCAACTGCGTGCCGTATCGCGCGAGTATTGACGTATACGTGTAGAAACATATGACGTCACTGTATTATACGACAATGTTTTACGTAGAGTCTGTACGTATTTTTTTGTCTAAGGCTAGTATTACTTGCTGTGCTTTTTGCTCATGATTCAGGAGTAAACATATTTTAAAGTGTTGACATCTTTGTGAGACACATTTAGAATTGGGGTTGTAGGCTTGTTCTTGCTGAAAAGCTAGTTATGAGTCATACTTTTCTTTGTTTGCAGTCGGCTTTTATTGGTGAGTTGTGTGTGAGCTGATGCTATACTCTAGTCTGGCGACTTTGCTTATGCAGCCCTCATAAGGACCCGCACCTTCTCAGAACCATACACACAATTTATGTTATAAGGTACCAGACTCAATCGCATGCAGAGCATGCGGTGTACAATGCATGTTGGGTCAAGCGAGCGTGGACAGGGAGACGGCCGGGGCTCTGGCTGCTCAAGACGGCAACCGCAGGCGACGTCGTCGCGGTGGTGCGCGTGAGTCCGGGGCACGATTGGAATGCTTGGTGCCTAGAGTTGGAATGGCTCCAGCCTTCAAACGGAATTGTGCCTTCAAACCCAGCTGAGTTTTCATACTAACACTATCTTCTATACAGTCTTTGGCGAAATGTTCTGCACATATTTTCGACCATTTCGACAGCCCAAAATCAGATATTGTATTGTCTACAAAGCGGACCCACTGTCGCCTTTGAGCTTCATTCAGCACTGGGAATCGCAGTAAGGTTAGGTCAGGGTTTTTGTCGCTGTTCCTCGTGCAACCCCCAACTACACACGATCGAGGCATAATGATTATCTCAGAACCATGCTCATACTGAAATAATATCAAAATTGGACAAAATAGACGGGAAAATAGAGGAGTTAGATCGACAAAAACTCTTCAGCAGCATCAACTCCATGTACGTACATGCATAGTGTTTGGCTGTAGCATCAACCGACTCTACACGTGTACGTCACGGGGTCACGTACATACATTTAACATACATAATGAGCTTTCGCGAAACAGGATAAATGGTTCAGAATAACAACCCTTTTTTTTAATAAAAAATTTCCTCTCGTCTGCAAACTAGTCTCCATCAGTTAAAATAGTATTTAAACTGTCGGAAAAGTCCAAAAAGTCAAAAAGAAATTTGCCGTTTTAGTTCCTCTTTAATGTACTAAATAGGATTTGCATACTTAAGAACAATAAAATTAGTGCTAAGTCCAATTAAGAAGGTCCTTAATTAGCACTAATTACTCATTTAATCATAATTATGAGTGCAAGGATAAAACAAGTGTCAGTGTGTACATTACACCTTGCTGGAGCGAAATCCGCCTCTTAAGAAAGTTTCAAGTGGTGCCATCCCTAATTAAGAAAGGGTCAAAGGTCACCAGGGGTCAATAAACACCAATAATTATAACATTGAATGCAACTTGCATTCATGTGTAGATCAACAGTTTATCACAGACCAATTACTGATAACATGCTCAAGAACACGATGTGTGGTGCAAAGTCCAATTAAGAAGGTCTTTAATTAACACTAATTACTCATTTAATCATAATTATGAGTGCAAGGATAAAACAAGTGTCAGTGTGTACATTACACCTTGCTGGAGCGAAATCCGCCACTTATAAAAAAAGTTTCTAGTGGTGCCATCCCTAATTAAGAAAGGGTCAAAGGTCACCAGGGGTCAATAAACACCAATAATCATAAGGTTGAATGCAACTTGCATTCATGTGTAGATCAACAGTTTATCACAGACCAATTACTGATAACATGCTCAAGAACACGATGTGTGGTGCAAAGTCCAATTAAGAATGTCTTTAATTAGCGCTAATTACTCGTTTAATCATAATTATGAGTGCAAGGATCAGTGTGTACATTACACCTTGCTGGAGCGAAATCCGCCTCTTAAGAAAGTTTCAAGTGGTGCCATCCCGATTTAAGAAAGGGTCAAATGTCACCAGGAGTCAATAAGCACAAATATGAACAATATAAGTGCAACTTGCATGTGTGGATCAAACGTTTATTATGGACTAATCACTTATTACATGATTAAGACCAAGATAATTATGTCGTACAAAGTCCAATAAAAAACTTTAATTATTAATAACATGTTTAATAAATGAGACGAATGATAATTAAGAGTAAAATGATAAAACAAGTGTTAGTGTGTACTCAACCGGATAACCCCACGCAAAAACAAAACCCTCCACTTAAGAAACGTTTCAATATCACAAACAATCATTAACTTGAGCACAACTAATTACCTCTACCCTCTCAATCAGGAATAGATGTACATGTAGTACGTACGTAATGTGGGGAATATGAGATCGTCGGAGGTTATTGTAGCCTTGTAACTTTGCTGTAGTTTTTTTAGTTGACGACGGTCAATATCAAAAACTTTGTTGTGATGATGCAATTAACATCGGCTGATGGGTTACTTGATTTGACCGTTGAGATGTGGCCCGTATCACACAATGAAAATTCGTTATGGGGATGCAGTTTTGTTACAACATGCACAAGGAGGAGTCTCGAAACATGATGCTAAACGGAAATTTGTTTTCTCCTGAGAAACGAATCGGTTACCAGTAACAATCTAGTAACGCAGCCGCCATGATAAAAACTGTTTATTATCAGACCTATCAAAGTGATATGTCCATTATCAATTACTTGCACTGAATTTCTGTGTGCCATGAAACATGACTGGGTGTACGGTCAGCCTATCACAGATTTAGGCAGCAGTAAACAAAACCGAAAGGACGGGGTGTGTCCGAGTGTGCTACAACCCCGCCGTAACACTCAGCAATCGGTAGAACGCTGCACCCATCACCGTACAACTGCACGTCACGATCGGGCATCGCAAAATTAGGCCAAATTAAGATCAGTTGCCGGTAACCATCGACGTAGGCTACCCTCGGTTCTTCCAGCGTGCAGAGGTGAGCGGATCGGTCAAGGCAGGCGTTTGTTATCCCGTCACAGTCGTCCACAGCGTATTTCTCCGGTGTAATGAAGGGAAGCAGGGGATTCTGCTTCAATTCGGAACAGTAAAGGTTCGGACAGCAAGCTACACAAGCGCTGGGATCTGGTCTGGGTGTGTTTGCTACGACACTCTCGTAGCATTCTTCTCCTACATGGATACCACAACCGTCGTCATGCAGAATGAAGTCGCGGTTGGGCTCTGCATAATACAGAAATATGGTAAACGCCACGCCTCTTGTGGATACCGCCTTCAGTTCGGCGAGGGTGCACATGTGAGAGGCCAGGTCAGCGCAGGCACTCGCCATCCCGTCACGGTCATCAACAGCGTACTTCTTTAGCGTGATAAGGGGGTCACGAGGAGGCAGCTGAGGTCCCGGGCAGCAGATGCCGGGCGAGGGACTCACCATCGGCAGGCCGTGTTGGGTCACGCCACTCCCGCTCACCACGGCTTGGCTATCAGCTACAGCATACCACAAGTTGGTGTCTCTGGGCAGTATTTCAGCATACCCTGTGCCGTACGCTTGCTCAACTTCCCACAGCTCGCAGAGGTGCTGGCCGGCCCTCTGGCAATCGGCAGAGGCCAAGGCCTGGGTTTCATAAGTCGTCTTTGTCAGATCAGGAGGATCTGATGATTAAGGAAATACAAATTGAGATTAGTTGAAGGATATAAAGTACTCGAGACATCCCTTGTCATCAATGGACGATACCAAGATCAGAACCGATGCCCGAGGCACCGGGACCGACCGAGACCGAAAACCCCGCGGACTGTCCCAGGCGAAGACTGGGACCTTTGTGTCCGTAGACATGTCCTAGATACCTTGGAAAAATAAAGTGCCTTGCTGTTTAATTAAATTTTATGCAGGTACATAGCGCACGTATCAGGCAAGAAGCTTCAGCAGTGCCTTTGGCAACGCGTGGAAATACGTACACTCTCCTCACATTTCTTTCAATTCCATTTGTTTTTTCGCTGTTTTATTTGAGGAAAACCTTCAGAATCTATAGTGGTACGAACTCACTACGAAGTTACATCTTGAAAGAGTTTTCGGAGGCAGAAACGAAGTGTTTCGTTTCTTGTATGAAGGCCCTTGTATTGATTGTATCAGTAGACTTGGCGAGATTTTTGAAAAAGTGACACGATCGAGGCATTTTTAGTAGGAGCTCTCTTACATAATTGATGGTGTTAACGTTGATGTTCGCAATAACAAAATATCTGTCAGGCCCGTTACATACAGATCCTGGAATTTGAATTCGCAATTATATATAAAAACTGAAAAATCAATGCCACACTCTTGCAGTATTTTGCGGACTGGATTTTGCAAGAATGTTAAAATTTGAATGATGCCACTGACGTCACTCGGACTATTAACACTGTACGTCATGATCTTTTTAAACCGCGGTAGCTACCTGACCTAAGATTTAGACGTCAGGGAATCTTCAGGTCAGGGAACCAGACTAGACGATGTTACTGGCGGTTCGCAACCTCGTTCCCATGGTGTCGAGCAGCGCCCTCACCGACACCACAGCTAAACGAGGTTGAAAATAATGTAAGCCATGGGAACGAGGTTGGGCGGTTCGTGGCTATTCGTGATAACGCCCTCTCGTGGCGGCCGGTTATCGCGTATATACGTAACAACGTCTTGAACCAAGACTAACAATGGCCTCGCTACTCACGTCACACGTACGGGTCCGGGTACGTATACACGTACGTACACGTATACGAAGCGCAAACAGCGACCTCACGCGGCTATATGCTGCAAAATGCAAATCAGTTGAGTCCGCTCACAGCCTTGGAACAACCGTCCGCTTTGGCTTATTTTTTTCTTTATTTTTGGATCGGATTTCCAGAGAGACGACCTCGTATGCGAATAATAGATGATGTAGGCGGGGCTAATGTATGGGATGTCCAATCCCCAGAGAGAAGCCGTGACGTCATCAAATGTGGCATATTTATAATCCTCGAAAGTTTGTGTTTTCTGTGTTGTTCTTAAACTTAGCACCGCCGCCTCATTTTTTACAGATTTTGCTGACATAAATCCTGAAATAACAGTTTGTTTCACATGTTCAGACAGTTGTTATCAAGGAGGGTTGGTTATTTTCTAAGATTTTGCTGTTCCTGATCCATTTTCGTGGGGGTTTCAAAGTAAAATCTTTCCACAATTAAGTCAAAATTAATGCCGGTCACACGCATAATGGGCACATTTAAGGCTTAATATTATTTTGTTGTAACTAGATTTGTTATTAACATTGTTTGTATGAACATCAGTTGACTGTATACACTTTTATAGTGGAGGTATATAGAAATACAGCACAGTGAATATTTTGGATATTTGTGTTATGAAAAAAAATTGCCATATTTTGCAGTCTAGCATTATACATGTTGATGAAGGACATTAGACTTTATGTTTAATTTTGTCTTTGTAAATTTAGGGGTTTTGCTGAGGGAAAGTTGAAGCCTTCCGTTATGAGTATGCCTGCTTTGCACTACCACGAGCACCTGTGCCACTATGGAGTCACTGTTACTTTCCAACGCTGCCATCGTATCAAAGCCCCCATCGTATCAAAGCCCCATCAAGTTTGTTGTTCAAGTGCGGGAGAGAGACATTTTCCAAACTTTTGAATACAAGTACACTAAGGATTGGATGGAAAGGGGTCTTAACACTAAAATAAAGCCTGTGTCTGCCTCTGACACCTTTTGGAAAGTTCCATGCCCAAACAGATGATGAAGTGAAGGCCTATGTCATCCATGCCTTCAAGAATGTGGATTTCAACTCTGTGGTGGTTGTTTGCAATATTGGACTTTGGGATGGGTGCCGTATGTCAAGGAGCTACACACTGTTGTCCAAGAGAGCAGGCAAGCTAGAAGAGACTGCAAACAGTGTTTTATTGGAAAGATCATGACTAATTCCATTTTAGAAAATTATCAATTCAATTTGAACATCTATTTTTCGGGGTGCAACACCCAAAAGCATGTAGATTATATCGTAAATCTGTTCATTACATCTGCCACGCTTGGGCTATTCAATATGATTTGGATCTGGGTCTGGGTACTGCATTATTACATGTGTTAATCATTATTATACAACACCTGAATAAATCCCAGCCATCCGATTGGTGGATCGTCGATCATGTGCATTGAATTATTTGACCCATCACACGACGCGAACCCGCACCGCCAAAAACGTTCTATCACATGGTTCTATCAAACGGTGCGCGCGCATTGATAGAACCAAAAGAACTTCCGTAATTTCACCGTCACTATTGCCTGTATTGGTGGCGCTACAACAGGGCTGTCATTCACACAACAAGGCGGCCGAGTTTCCGCAAAATATTGGAACTCGTAGGTGATGCTGACGCTCCGAATACAGAGACAAATCAAATATGCAGTGAAACGATTAGATGCATTTGCAAGACACGCAGGAACAACAATTCAATTGAAGCTTTAACTGATTCGGATCTCGAAAAATTTTTGTCGCGGTTTTATGCGGGACTGAGAAGGTAAACGGCACGTTGTACACTAAGAAATCCATGCATGCAATCTGTCGGATTTATTCAGGCGTTGTATAAAACAAATAATGAATGTTTCACATTCGTGCAATGGTAAGAATAATTTCATTCGGTGACAGATGGAATGTCCCATTCCACTCGGCTTCGCCTCGTGGAATGGAATATTCCATCTGTCACCTCATGAAATTATTCTTGTCATCGCACTCATAAACATTCATTATTTGTATACTATACACCCTGTGAAATTGGAATGTCTTTGCTGACTTGAAGAGTGAAGACCCACACCAACTTGAAGAAGACTCAAGACCAAGTCATTATTACCGTGGTAGAACATTGGAATTTTTGTGGTGTCTTAAATTAATTAGTATTAGACTTGTTTATCACTCATCCCAGTATAGACAGCTGGCCTAGTTTTGAGTAAATGAATTTGCTCACATGCATACATGTATATTTCTGGGTATGTTTTCTGAAAGTTCACAATTCTATTCTATGCAAAAGTTTATGTAGCACTTTAGTGACTAACTAGGGTAAACATTTCCATTTATTTTTGCCCAACTAAGGCTATCCAACTGAGGCTATCCACCTAAATTCATTTTATTCTGTAAAATTTGTTGTTGCTAATATGCTACACTTTATTATGCATATTGCTTCAAGAATTAATCCTATGGCATAGGCTTATAGAAAGTTTATTTCAGCTTCTCATTACTTGATTAATAATCGCAGCATGTTAATTTATTTTTTATTTTTTTATTTTCTGGATCACCTGTAGGTGTTTACTATTTTAGTTGTATGTACATTGATTTATATAGGGCCTATTTGAAGGAAATTGTCCTTGGCCAGTAAATAAAAACCAGGGTCTGTAAACTCTGATACATGTGTGTGTTATAGTGCATTGCCTCGACTGTACAGGTTGATTGAAACCATCTGTCATCACTTCATTACATGTCAAAACATTCACAAAGGTAGTAAGGGGATGGTGATACACCTAGTTCATGTTTTTAAAGCCCTGCGTTGTTTTTTTCTGAATGGGAAAACAATCTTTGAGGAGGTGGAAGGTCAATAAACTAAATATTGGGGGGGGGGGATACCACAGATCCAATCGATCATTAAATTATGGATGTATTGTGTCTTAATCGGTCTCCATTTCCCAATTATATTCTAGTTTAAAGAAACTGAATTTATGAGATTTAGATGCCAAGGTTCATTATTTGCGATAAGATCTAGATTCCTGTAAAAGCAGCCTGACGATTCATGTTTACGTTTTACAGTACAACAGACTGACGTTGGATGAGTCAGATACTTTATAATCATTATTCAGTTTCTAAGCAACAATCAAACAATCCAAAAATGACCCTCGGAGGTCAACTTGGTGTATTAGCATAATGAGCACCACCCCCAGATCTTTCGCACGCGAATGTTCCAAGGCGTTAGACGAGCACAGACCGATTTGCATATTATTCACGTTGCCGCGTGAGGTCGCTGTTCGCGGTTTTTTTGGCAATGAGCACGAGTCGAGAAGCGCTAATCGCCGGGCCGCCCGAGTCGAGGCTCGCTCATCATCACGACCGCTAGCGTCGAACGCCTTGACCAAGGCTATATTCGCAGTTTCGTGTGAAGTACCATTTTTGAATAAAAGTTTGCGGCATGTGAATTATGAAAAATTCATATATCCCGACATTCTTAAAAACGGTGCCTTTTTAAATGAATAATTGGAACAGAAAGTGTGCCCAGGACGGTGGTAATTATGAATATGAAAGAAAAATACGAATTTTTCAAAACATGCGCAGTACACTTTTTCTCAAAGACGGCATTTCACACGAAACTGCAATGAACCGCATTTCCAGATATTCTTGAAAACGATGCCTCTTTAAACGGCTAATTGGAACAGAACCCTTTCTTGGAATAAACCCTTGCTGAAATTAAGTGTGCCCAGAGGGTAATCGTTGACAATATAAAAGAAAAAAATAAATTTTTCAAAATATGTTCGGTACACTTTCTTTTACACAGAGGCTATTTGTCTGAACCGAGAGAAATCGGTGTCGAGAAAATGGAGAAATCTTTAAAAGGGGCCCTCTCGAAATGAGCAATTAATTAAATAACCCATAAAACAATGCTAAAAATATGATGTATCGATTTGGTGATATCTATTCTAAAATTTGATGCAAAATTTGTTTGGAAAATTTTTTGACATTTCGTTGCATAAATCTGGCGATTTGGTTTTAAAAAACTCCTTTTGTTGCATGGGTTCTAGTTTTCAATATGCGGCTGCCCTAATCTGCCGAATCGCGGGCCCTCGCGGGGAGGAAATCGCGGGCTGAATCGCGGGCTAAATCGCGCCGCCGAGCTTAAATCGCGGACCAAAGCGCCGCGGGCTGAATCGCGGGCTAGCTTCCGACAGGTCGCCATGCAGTAGCGGCGCCTGACTTTAAAAATTAGGGGGGGGGGGGGCGGAGACTGAAAAATCCCCAGATTCCCCGGCCGTCAAAAAGCGGGGGCGCGGGGGGGAATGGCCATGCTATAGGGCTTTTTCCCAGAGGATTTCCAGTCTTAAATAAGCGGGTCACAATGCAATACCGGTACAACTTTTACTACGAGTCTTTTCTTTTCTTTGGTACTTTTTTCTCTCTCTCGGGATTTTCTTGGGGGGGGGGGGGGGGCGGAACTGGGGGGGGGGGTGGTGGGCAAGGCCGACGCTTGGGGGGAAATGCCCCCCCCCCCCCCTTGCGCCGACACTGTCGCCATGCAAAGACTTGCTTAACGTCCGAATCAAAGAAAGGTTCAGGTGTAGTTCGGTACTCGGCAAAACCCTGGCCGAACACTGTCAAAAAGATCGAATGCTTTTATGGAGGCAATGAGATGTCGGATAAAATTCGGCTGTTTTATGTCGGGAAAAATACATACGTGAAATGCATTCGAATCGCAAAAACATGTTAGGTTTGTAAAGTTTCATTCGGTTTTGGGAAATGCATTTGAGTTACAAAAACACGTTAGGTTTGTAAAATTTTATTGGGTTTTGGAAAAGCATTCGAATCAAGGATGTTCGGTCTGTAAAATTTCATTCGGTTTTGGAAAATGCATTCGAGTTACAAAAACACGTTAGGTTTGTAAAATTTCATTGGGTTTTGGAAAAGCATTCGAATCATAAGGATGTTCGGTCTGTAAAATGTCATTGGGTTTTGGAAAATGTATTCGGTCGGTAAAAAACACGTTCGATGTTTCAAAACACGTTCTTTTAAAAAATACATTAGATTTAAAAACACGTTCGATTTTCAAAAAACATTCCGTTTAAAAAAAAATATGTTCCAATCTTTTTTACTTTAATTCTGCTTCGTACCCACCCACCCATGGGCGTCAATCCTGGGGGAGACAGGGGGACATGTCCCCCCACGTTTTGAAGGGTGGGGGACACAATATCAAATGTCTCCCCCCTCCCCCCTCCCGTGTTTTTCAACTCGTGTATCTCATATAGGGCCATATATGTACTGTAGCAGAAAAGTGTGAAAACTTAGCGGAAAGTGTGCAGACGGAGCATAGCGCTCAGCGATATCTACGGGGATAGTGCGTGCTGCGCTTGTGGACAGCGCGTACCGTCGCTCGTGATTGGGCGCTGGGCACGAGCGAAGCGCGTACCCAGCGACGCAAGCTTGGCAGCGAGCTAGCTGTGAAGACGTACATGTACAATGTAGGTTTTGGGGAAGTACGACGGTGTGGTCTCGCTGTGTGCATGTGTGGATAGCTTCATGTATGTGTGTACATGTATATACATGTATGTGGCGTGCACATACATGCGGATGCATGGTGCATGATTTGCCTTGGGCTGCCCCTCCCCCCCCCCCCCCCCCCCCCCTCGATATTTGTCAGGTCGCGATCCAGCAAATGTGTCCGACGGGCAGAATTATCTAGATAAATCTGTCCCCATCTAGGTTTCCCCCTGCCCAACGGTAAACGCGTCCATCCGGTAAATTTTATGGAACGCCAAAGAGGCAATACGTGATCATCGAATAGGTGATGAACTTTTGCAATCTTGTATGACTATATCCAACTTTACGGTAAAAACACCTTTAGGACAATACCTCAGGAAATCCAGATTGCAAAACAGATTCTTTCAAAAATCTGAAATCCCGAACAAAAATCCTGAAATCAGGAAAAATCCAGAAAAAATCTCATCCATGTGCTATATAGTTGAGTCACGCCGGCCGCAGACTGCACTGGGTTTTTCTACTACGTAGACATGTTCCTATCCTTTCTACACGCACAGTCTGTGTGCGCGTACGATTTTGTTAGAATCGTAACGCGCAAAATCGAGTATAGGAGCGGTTTTGGCCCCATTATGCACTCGCGAAATTCCCGTTACCATACCGTCCAGCTAACACATTATGCTTTTATAACATTATGAAAAGGTCTTACGGATGTTATATATAAAACATTTTAAAATAACATTTTAAAAACCTTATAGAAATGTTATGATAAACAGAACAACATTTTAATAACATAATTTAAATGTCTCAAATTTGACGTTTTATCGAGTATGTTAAAGTGATGTCATCCAAATGTTATAACCGAATGTTTTAATTTAGTTTTCATGAGGGAAAGTTTGCCATAAATGTGATATTTTAAAAATATAATCCAGATGTTTTATAAATATCATAAAACGTTACTAAAACATCTCCTGAATGCTTGAGTCCACGGTACTATCAAAAACGTTTGAAAATGTTATAAATGCACTTCTATCTAATGTTTAAAAGTGGTTTAACTTAATTAATAAATGTCAGTGCATGTGATATTTTGAAGACGTCATTATAATGTTGCCACCTTATTATCTGTAAGTTTTTATAATGTTCTTAAAACATATTTTTAAAAATATAATACTATGTTTTACAAATATCCCTAAAATGTCATACCGCAGAGTTGACAACATTCATAAAACATTTTATAGATGTTTGAGTCCATGGAAGAATCAGTAACGTTAAAATAATGTTTAAAAAACACTTCATACTGATGTTTAAAACTTGTCCGAATTATTAAATATATCTCAGAACATTTTATATTTAAAAGACATCATTATAATGTTACCAGTCGTATGTTTTTATAATGTTCTTAAAACATATATTTGTATCCTTAAAAACATGTTGCAGAACTATGTGTAAAATATTTTGCCAAATTATTGATAACATTCTTAAAACATGTTATAAATATTTGAGTCCACATAACTATTATTAACGTTTTAATAATGTCAAAAAAGCATTTCTGCCTGATGTTTAAAACTTGTCTTAGGTAAAAAATAAATCTCGGGCATTTGATATCAAAACGACGCGATGATAATGTTACCATCTCAACATGTGTATGTTTTCATGATGTTCTTAAAACATCTTTTAAAAATATGAAACCATGTTTCACAGATATCCCTAAAATATTATGACAAAGAGTTGACAACATTCTTAAAACATGATGTAAATGTTTGAGTCCATGAAAGAATTAGTTAAACGTCTAAATTGTTAAATATATCTTAGAGCATTTTATATTTGAAAGACATCATTATAGTGTTACCACCTAAATAGTCGTATATTATTATGATGATGTTCTTAAAACATATGCGTATAGCATACAAAACATTTTTCAGAAATATCTTTAAAATGTTATGCCAAATTATAGATAACATTCTTAAAACATGTTATAAATGTTCAAGTTAAGAAATATATGTACATGTATTAGGTAATAAATATATCTCTCGGGCATTTGATATCAAAACGACGTTATGATAATGTTACCATCTGAACATTTGCATTTTAAAAATGTGTTTAAAACATCTTTAAAAAATATAAAACCATGTTTCATAGATATCCCTAAAAATGTTATGACAAGAGTTGACAACATTCTTAAAACATGTTATTAATGTTTATAGTGCATGGAAGAATCGGTTAAACGTTTAAATAATATGTTGCTGCAAAAGTACTTGTCTGAATTGTTAAATACCAGTATATCATAGAGCTTTTGATTTTTAAAAGACATCATTATAATGTTACCACCTAAATATAGTGGTGTACTATTATGAAGTTCTTAAAACATGTGTGTATAGCATTAAAACATGTTTCAGAAATATCTTACACAGGTTATGCCAAATTCTTGACAACATTCTTAAAACATGTTATAAATGTTCGAGTCCACAGAACTATACTATAAACGTTATAATAATGTTGTAAAAACATTTCTGCCTGGTGTTTAAAACTTGTCTTAGATAATAAATATATCTCGGGGCATTTGATATCATAACGACGTCGTGATAATGTTACCATCTGAACATTTTAATGTTTTTATGATGTTCTGAAAACATCTTTGAAAAATATGAAACTATGTTTTACAGATATCCCTGAAATGTTATGCCAAATTCTTGACAACATTCTTAAAACATGTTATAAATGTTCGAGTCCACAGAACTATACTATAAACGTTTTATTATTGTTGTAAAAACATTTCTGCCTGGTGTTTAAAACTTGTCTTAGATAATAAATATATCTCGGGGCATTTGATATCATAACGACGTCGTGATAATGTTACCATCTCAACATGTGTATGTTTTCATGATGTTCTTAAAACATCTTTTAAAAATATGAAACCATGTTTCACAGATATCCCTAAAATATTATGACAAAGAGTTGACAACATTCTTAAAACATGATGTAAATGTTTGAGTCCATGAAAGAATTAGTTAAACGTCTAAATTGTTAAATATATCTTAGAGCATTTTATATTTGAAAGACATCATTATAGTGTTACCACCTAAATAGTCGTATATTATTATGATGATGTTCTTAAAACATATGCGTATAGCATACAAAACATTTTTCAGAAATATCTTTAAAATGTTATGCCAAATTATAGATAACATTCTTAAAACATGTTATAAATGTTCAAGTTAAGAAATATATGTACATGTATTAGGTAATAAATATATCTCTCGGGCATTTGATATCAAAACGACGTTATGATAATGTTACCATCTGAACATTTGCATTTTAAAAATGTGTTTAAAACATCTTTAAAAAATATAAAACCATGTTTCATAGATATCCCTAAAAATGTTATGACAAGAGTTGACAACATTCTTAAAACATGTTATTAATGTTTATAGTGCATGGAAGAATCGGTTAAACGTTTAAATAATATGTTGCTGCAAAAGTACTTGTCTGAATTGTTAAATACCAGTATATCATAGAGCTTTTGATTTTTAAAAGACATCATTATAATGTTACCACCTAAATATAGTGGTGTACTATTATGAAGTTCTTAAAACATGTGTGTATAGCATTAAAACATGTTTCAGAAATATCTTACACAGGTTATGCCAAATTCTTGACAACATTCTTAAAACATGTTATAAATGTTCGAGTCCACAGAACTATACTATAAACGTTATAATAATGTTGTAAAAACATTTCTGCCTGGTGTTTAAAACTTGTCTTAGATAATAAATATATCTCGGGGCATTTGATATCATAACGACGTCGTGATAATGTTACCATCTGAACATTTTAATGTTTTTATGATGTTCTGAAAACATCTTTGAAAAATATGAAACTATGTTTTACAGATATCCCTGAAATGTTATGCCAAATTCTTGACAACATTCTTAAAACATGTTATAAATGTTCGAGTCCACAGAACTATACTATAAACGTTTTATTATTGTTGTAAAAACATTTCTGCCTGGTGTTTAAAACTTGTCTTAGATAATAAATATATCTCGGGGCATTTGATATCATAACGACGTCGTGATAATGTTACAATCTGAACATATTTATGTTTTTATGATGTTCTGAAAACATCTTTGAAAAATATGAAACCATGTTTTACAGATATCCCTAAAATGTTATGCCAAATTCTTGACAACATTCTTAAAACATGTTCTAAATGTTCGAGTCCACAGAACTATACTATAAACGTTATAATAATGTTTTAAAAACATTTCTGCCTGGTGTTTAAAACTTGTCGTAGATAATAGATATATCTCGGGGCATTTGATATCATAACGACGTCGTGATAATATTACCCTCTGAACATTTTTATGGTTTTATGATGTTCTGAAAGCATCTTTGAAAAATATGAAACTATGTTTTACAGATATCCCTAAAATGTTATGCCAAATTTTTGACAACATTCTTAAAACATGTTCTAAATGTTCGAGTCCACAGAACTATACCATAAACGTTTTAATAATGTTGTAAAAACATTTCTTCCTGGTGTTTAAAACTTGTCTTAGAAAATAAATATATCTTGGGGCATTTGATATCATAACGACGTGGTGATAATGTTACCATCTGAACATTTTTATGATTTTATGAAGTTCTGAAAACATCTTTTAAAAATATGAAAATATGTTTTACAGATATCCCTAAAATGTTATGCCAAATTCTTGACAACATTCTTAAAACATGTTCTAAATGTTCGAGTCCACAGAACTATACTATAAACGTGATAATAATGTTTTAAAAACATTTCTGGCTGGTGTTTAAAACTTGTCTTAGATAATAAATATATCTCGGGGCATTTGATATCATAACGACGTCGTGATAATGTTACCATCTGAACATTTTTATGTTTTTATGATGTTCTGAAAACATCTTTGAAAAATTTAAAACTATGTTTTACAGATATCCCTAAAATGTTATGCAAAATTCTTGACAACATTCTTAAAACATGTTCTAAATGTTCGAGTCCACATAACTATACTATAAACGTTTTAATAATGTTGTAAAAACATTTCTTCCTGGTGTTTAAAACTTGTCTTAGAAAATAAATATATCTCGGGGCATTTGATATCATAACGACGTCGTGATAATGTTACCATCTGAACATTTGTATGTTTTTATGATGTTTTGAAAACATTTTTGAAAAATATGAACCATGTTTTACAGATATCCATAAAATGTTATGACAACAAGAGTTGACAACATTCTTAAAACATGTTCTAAATGTTCGAGTCCACAGAACTATACTATAAACGTTATAATAATGTTGTAAAAACATTTCTTCCTGGTGTTTAAAACTTGTCTTAGAAAAAAGATATATCTTGGGGCATTTGATATCATAACGACGTCGTGATAATGTTACCATCTGAACATTTGTGATGATGTTGTGACAACGTTATAGTGACCTCAATTTGCATGTTGACCCCAAGTGGGCGTGGTAAACCTTGGTGAAACAATTTTGTCACTTTCTTTCAACATGAACGTTATGTTTTGCGTAACAGCGATATGTTTTAGGGTGTTTTCATAGAGATAATTGTGTAATATTTAACTATTCAAAGTCTCAAAGAAACAAATTTGCCAAAAAAGCAAAACAAAACAAATAGAAGAATTTTGACTTGCAAACTGTGACTAAAGACGACGGTGATATTGGGCATATATATACCATTTAGGGACGTACTTAAAGTGGAGGAGAGGCTTCCTCAGATATTTAATTATGTATAGTATGTATACATAGTATTAATATATTGTATAGTATGTTAACCAATATTAATTAAGTATTAACTGATATAAAATCATTGATTTTCAGGAGCAGAATTGCCGAATCTTGCTAACATATAAACCGTTTCATTAATTGCAGGAACGATTAAGTGTGGGAATGGCATAAAGTGCATACAGATCCATAGAGCTTGCAAATTACTGCTCCAACACGTAGTTCAAACGTTAATTAATACAAATTATAATATGATTTATGTTTACGTAACATTTGGGTGCAATTGCCTAACATTTCTAAGATATCATTATATTATTAAAACAATGTAAAACAATGTAAGAGCTGAATGCCAGTCACAAGCAACCCAGCTAACACATTGATGTTTTGATAGCGTGGTATAAATGTTATGTGTAATGTTGTGATGATATTACGAAATAATGTTATGGCGACATGGTCTTACAAACGTTTTAGTGATACCTACATGACATTAATGAAAAAATGTTGGTGCGATGTTTTCATAACGTTTCAAAATGTTCACAAAACATTTCCCATGAAATATTTTTACGATGTCAAATTAATATTTCATGGGCAATGTTTGTAAACATTTTGAAACGTTATGAAAACATCGCACCAACGTTTTTTCATGAATGTCATGTCGGTATCACAAAAACGTTTGTAAGACCATGTCGCCATAACATTATTTCGTAATATCATCAAAACATTACACATAACATTTATACCACGTTATAAAAACATCAATGTGTTATCGACTACGTACACGTACACGTACATGTTTCCAGTACATGCACTAGTGATCGATGCGCGCGATGCGGACGGTAACGGACACGACGGCAGTGCTTGCCGTGCGCGCCGTACTTCAGATTTTTGACATGAATAATCATGAGCTTGTCTGGTCCGACCGACCCGCGCACATGACCCGGCATGAATACAAGATGGCGTCCTCCATGTAAAGACGTTTTGGAAGGTTTTGGAGCATTTGTCATTTTTGAAGACCTCACAGCCGGACGAATTCAGCATTTAGTAAGCCTTGTAATGGTGACAGTAAAAAGTCAGAAGTTAAAAAAGGAACCATTTACAGCCCTATTTGTAGGGCTAGGAGGCACTGCGTTTCAGGATGACGAGATTCGTTGTGCATTGAGACACTTGGCTGCCTTTAGTGCCAAAATCGATGTAGCCCATATATTCGCGCATAGCGCAAAGGTCATTGCGTCACATTCTACGAGGGCCGCGTGGAAACATATTTAGTTACTAATTATTTACTTCACACACGGAGAAAGGTGGTGCGCGAATATTGGTTACGCGCGAATATAGGTGGTCCCACGACTCAAAATGCAACGCTGAAGTACAACATACGCAAACAACTTAAGCGCGTCATGACGGTTATAAAACGCCACGGCCAAAATCATCGGCATTCTAGATAAGCGCACGCGTTTGCGTTATTTGCGCAAAGCAAAAATGAAACGCTCATTTACTGATTGGGCGTTTTGTTTTTGGGCGTATCGGCTTCTGTATTCGGCAACTGTATGGAATTCAAACGTAGATATGCAAATAGCCGTACAAAAGCCGTACAACATGTCGAGTTTTTCATAGGTTTGTACCATTGCTCTCCATTATACAGACCATGCACAAACATGGATGCGCCCAGCAGGCATCACTTTGTACATCGAGTCAGCGCTCTAGTAATTAAATATAGCTCTACGACCCGACAATGACATAGGCCTAATGCATTTTACATTTAGTTAACGGTGTGCGGATCTCTCTGTGCGTTAGAGGCGCGAAAGACTATCATGGCTTTTTTCGGTGGGTTTCAGAAGCCAAAAATTGCAAACGGAAAAGAAAATTAAAAAAATTGCATACCTCCACATCCTTTAGGCAGTCGTGAGTAATTTAGATGTTGGATGACCCATGGCTGGAATAAAAACAAGAGGATCATTATTGGAAATATAAATGTCTTTCCATGTAAATTCTTCCAAATAGCATGCTAGCATTCACTCCAAAACATATTTTAACGGAGTAAGGAGAGGCCAAGGAAATGTTACATAAGGGCCTGCTTTGCGAATACAGTATAGGCCCTAAATAAAAAAAAATCCCGAAAAATTGTTCCCATAAATAGAGAGGTTTAGCAACACGTTTTACGTAAACGCGAACGCGAAAATTGTGTGTTCTTTTGCTGACGTCATCAATTCCAGCGTATTGTTACTCACGTACGTGACTTTCACACGGACGTCAAATACGTGAAAACGGTGAGTTCACGTTGGGTCATAACGTGAGTAATTGCAACATCTTAACAAAAATTGTAGACATTGCAATCAATATTTGTCTCATGAGAATTAAAGCTCATTGAATATACAACATTGAAGATGCATTTTTGGGTCAAACTAAGTCCAGTTCGATGTATTTCTGAAGTTTAAAACAACCCTTGCTTATAAAGCTTTCGTGTTGGAAAACACCGTGGTTGTGCATGATACCCGTCGTGACGTGCAGCTAAACGTTTCATTGCGCGTCCGAACGCCCGCGTTATTAAGTTTAACCGCTGCTCCAAAAATGTCGGGCGCGCTCGCGTTGACGTTCGCGTAATACGTGCTGCTAAACCTCTCTATTATTGCGAAATCCTGCGCATATCGTGTACGAGTGTATGAATGTAAACTTGAAGTTCCATAAATAACCTTTTTAGCACAACAAATCTTTAAAAAACTCATTGCTTGTTTGCGACTAACTGGTTTTTCAACTAAAACTCCATTAAGGAGTTTGTTCTTGACATCACCGTGACATGTATAGCTCGTAATTTTCAGCAAGGCAAAACGAGAAAGAGAAAGATATTAGTCGGAGACTCACGATAGAAGTGACATTTGATTGATACACGAACCATCGGTATCGATGGTTCGTGTACAAATCAAAATGAGCCAATAAGGAAACAGCGCCCATGGATAGACAATAAGAGAGTATACAATCCCCACCCATGGCAGCGATCAAGATCCAGGATTACTTTAGATGCTGTTTATTTACAGTTACGTAATTCATTTTCTTATTCATTTATGAGGAATATTTTTCAAATGGTCATGTAAATGAAAAAGTTTTTTAATCATATATTTTCCTATTGTCTTCTGAGGTTTTTGTAAACATTTTGTAAAATTTATAATGTAACATCTGAACTGATTTGAGGGATGGATGATGTAACGAACTAATGAAATGAAAAGGGATCGTTGTCTGCTTTAAAGTTTGAAAAAAATTAAGGGCATCTGTACTGTATGTTGACATGTTTATGAATCTTTCTTCTTCATTTTACGCAAATCGCCCATCACAAGCCCAAAAGGCACTCGAGGTGTGGGCTACTTAGGAAAGTGTGGAAGAACCAGCCCCTCACACTGAAACAAGACAAGATAATCTGATCTCTTCACAGTGTGAATATAGGGATGGGATGAGTAACTAGTCCACTGCAAGGCATTAATAATGCCTCCAACCATATTAGACGTAGAAGTGTCTTAGCCCAGGACCGGGCTCGAACCCACAACCTGCAAAATTACTGGCAGATCATGAATTCAGTGCTCCAAACCACAAGGCCACGGCACTTCCAAAATAACCATGAACTTTTAAACTTTGTTTACTGTTTACTGTTTTGTTTCGTTCTTATTCAACCAATTTCACCATGTTTTCCTTCATTTTAACGCATGGCTCATTAAATTGAAATTGAATGATCACGCAAATCGTATTCGACAATCCAAAATACATATTCAAATTCACTATCAGAGCATTTTATCATCTTTTAGCTTCCCTCGTCCCTGTAAAAGATGAATTCAAATTAAAAGTATCGTATTGTTCATTCAATTTCGTCTAGACCATGTAGTAAGATCTGGCATTTATTTTGATTAATCGGCAAATATATTTCACCTTTTTTATAAGCATTTTTCCTGTATTCCTGCATGTCCATATTCCTATACAAGTCTGAGTTGTTTCAACTGAAATCATATCTGAAGTCTTTAATTCGTATAGATGCACACCTCTTTTTCTTAATATAAAGGAGGGGAGGTGTGATCATCTGATGGCATCGGCCCAAAAAAAATTACCGAAGAGAAGACTTGTTCCCCATGGTACAACTATTGCCAAAGTACATGCCCTGATGTCTTGCACATGAAGAGATCGTTGGGTGAATCGGAACGAAAAAGAACAGTAAACAATGTTAACATACATGCCTATATTTTTATTTTTTTTTGGGGGGGGGGGTCAAATTTTAAAACGAAGATCAACAGTTAAAAAGAAAATTCCTAGTCCTTTTTATTTCATTAGTTCCTTACATCACCCATCCCTCATATCAGTTCAGATGTTACAATATAACAGTGTTGTAGTCGAGGCCATCACAAGGCCAGGCACAAGGCCAGGCACAAGGCCAGCTTGCAACAGGCACAAGTAAGGCATAAACCATGACAAAGGACTGCTTTTATTACAGTTCATTTGAATAGCTTGAGAGTTGAGACTTTAATTAGGACTGAAGGTCTTGTGCTGGCCTTGTGCTGGCCTTGCAGGGTCTTGGGTGGCCTTGTGATGGCCTCGACTACATCGCTGCAATTTAAATGTTACAAAATTATTGTCCATTATACAATTTTTACAAAAACCTCAGAAGACAATATATAAATTTAAAAATCGTATTAATTGGAATGACCATTTGATGAAAATGATTGTCCATAAACGAATAAGAAATGAGAAGCATGGTCATACGTCATGCACACCGACGTCCGCTAATTTAAATGCTTTAACTGTCAAAGGATGTCACAAAACTCAATGTAAAAATGCAACAAGTGAAGTCTTGAATGCACCAAAACGAAATAGAATGCCCCTGAACGAAAAATGGGTGCTTAAAAATTGAAATTGAATGCCTCAACAGTGAAAAAGAAACCCTAGTTTGATCAGGTGTGTAAAAATCACGCGAATTTGAATGACCAATAGCGAAAAGATCTTTAAAATTCGCAAATTGGCCAGGAAAACCTATATTATTATGTGAAGCCCCGCATACATCACGCTTGCAAGAATTATGCAAACCGGCGGACCAACACTAAACTACGGAAGCGTAGAAGGGCCACAGGAAATAGAAACAATTGTGTTTCTATCTCGCCGCGGCGAGTTACCATCGGGAGGCCGGTGGTGCAAAGCTACCATCCAAGAGATGGTAGCTTTGCACCACCGGCCTCCCGATGGTGCAAAGCTACCATCCAAGAGATCTATACCGGTGCTTCGCTTCGATCTGTTACTGTTGAGTTACTCTCTTGACATGCATTCCTAAATGAGTTATAGAACGTGTTTTGTGGTAAGTTTCATCCCTCTTTTGGAGCTTAAATTATGTGGATAATTTCCGAGCAATTTCCTCGGACAACTGCGCTCGAAGTACGAATATCCACCGCCACAGCGGGCGGAGCCGCAAATCACGCCGTCCCCACGCGGCCGTGGCACGGTGGCTGCGAGCGGGCAACCCGCTCGGACACTTGTGCCGTGGGCCGCCACCCCCACAGCCTCAGCCCCAGCGGGCCGCTCCCAAATCCCTCCGGCGCGGAGGCATCCGGGGCCGCCAGTAGTGCAACCCGTCTGAATAGGTAAAACCACGCCCCTTTTCCCCGTTTTTCCCGGCCTCTCGACCAATCAGAACGCTGGATTTTGACCACGTGACACCTCATTAGCATAAAATTGTGGAGGTGACCCGTACCATGTATAGTAGGGGTGTAGGTATACCGGAGGGGCGTATATATTAATAAAAATAAATGTGTGTATTAAACATTATATTAATTATTTGTACATTACTATACTTATAATATACCTAGGATAATAACATATTAACACAAATAGAAAAATAGAGTTGTAAATGGAGGATTAAGTACCTTTCTCATTGTTTGTGATGTGACTAGAACCCGTGGTGACCTCCGTTGCGAATGGTTTAACCCTGGACACGGATCACGGTGTGCAGCCCAAGGACGGGCTTTACGCGTCACGACATGTCCGACCAAATTGAAACTGTCCGCTCTTATCTTCCAGAAAGTACAGGATGCGCAACTGTATTAGTTACTACTGAATGCGTACGATATAAATACGAGAACCAGTACTCTTTGAACGGTCTTTTTCGAGTTTAAATGTCAATCGGCTGTTGACAAACAGACGTCTTCCCGATAAAATACACTGAGGATAATCATGGCTCCATGGGATAATGTACTCCGTGCATTTCCGTCCATCATCAGCGGATGGTGCACTGCCGGCCGACCCGGCCGTGGTCGTTCGCGTTTCACCCATGACATCAGGCTATACCATTTGGCCGGATTTGCGTTGGGCCTATAACTTTTAAAGTACATTCTCGCTGCATATGGCATTTGTATATGAACTGCACTAATGTAAATTAAACAGTCCAGAAGCACAGCAGCATAATCGCACGGTATAGTCCGATACTGTCAGAGATGTTCACGGTAAATTCCAGAGAGCTAATAATCCATTCCTCCTTCCAGGGCCGGAGTGATGGACAGCCCCACAATGGTATAGATATTCCTCATATCTTATCAGCCCGCAACACCAGTTTCACCATGGAGGTAGTACCTCTATGGTTTCACCATGGTTTCACAAAGGATATCCGACCACACATTGCCACCAGAAACATCAAAGTAAAATTGTACGCAAAAACCTATGACATCTCGTGTGCGCGGGTGGGGGTATGAAAAACACAAAATTTTCGCGTAGCTCACTGTGCAGGAAAATGTACACGTTCATCTGTACTACGTATTGTCCACGTACGTACGGGCCAATCGGAGTAGCACAGTTGGTTCGATCAACCGGTCTTAAACTTTAATCCCCAGATAAAAGCCCCGATTAAAGATAGTGTTTGGTCACATCGAATTAGCTTTAATCACAAAACCTACATGACATTGTGTGTGCACAACAGGCCGGAATGGATTTTCGTGCGTTACCCCGAATATCCCCACAAGTAGAAAAGATTACACCATTAAAAACGTAACTTTGGTTTCGTCTAAAATGTATGGATCATTAAGTTTAACGAACCACGGTTACCTTCCAGGAGCGTGCCGCTGCGCACTTGTTTACTAACAAGATAGTTGTTGACGCATAATGAAGCTATATGCATTTCATTACCCCGCTGGACATTATAAGCGTTGCAACGTTATTGTACGAACAAAGGCGACAAAGATGCTAAGGTGGCATTGGTGACTGTCCACAAACCAATACAGTCGATCATGGCTTCACACAGTCATGGTCTATACACGGAGTCTGTTAACCGTCATATAAACACATTCCATTTGCAATAAAATTTCATTACCCCGCTGGACATTATAAGCGTTGCAACGTTATTGTACGAACAAAGGCGACAAAGATGCTAAGGTGGCATTGGTGACTGTCCACAAACCAATACAGTCGATCATGGCTTCACACAGTCATGGTCTATACACGGAGTCTGTTAACCGTCATATAAACACATTCCATTTGCAATAAAATTCGAATTTATTCAGTGTTTGTTCAAAAATATATGTATATATATTTATTTATGTTTATAAACTGTTCATATATTGAGGATTCCCTTAATCGTCATTTCCATAATTGGAGACATTTACTTTGAAATGGACGAACATTATGACATGTAGTAAATTTACACGACACGATTGGGAAATATTCATCGGTTCAAGCCCTGTTCTTTCAACCTTGGAGGAATCGTAGAGTGTCATATCATTTTTTTTTTTTTTTATAAAAGGAAAGTCCAAAAGTCGGGACAAAGTTCGAAGAATTCTTCTATACACGTGGTGTTGGCGCAATCGGTCACCTCGGTTCAATAGCAAACCTAAATCATGAGGAGGCTATTATTATGTTTGTTTATAGGGCTAAGGTCGACGGCTATATATATAACGCCCTTTCCCGCATTAGGGCGACCGGTCTATGGGGTTTCTGCATTCTAAAAAATGTAACCTAACCCAATCTTTTCCTATTGCTTTTCCTTTAAGGCGACCGGTAATCGGTCGCCCTAAGGCGGTCGGTCGCCCCATACCCAAAGAAAAACGGTGACCGGTCTCCCTATGCTCGAAAACGTCAGTATATATGCACGCCCTTTCGTATGTGTTAACAACATTGCGTAAGAGCTATTAGCAAACTAAATTTTAAATTGATATACAAAAATACAAATGTACAAATGAAATGTAAATACGTAAAACATATGGTAAAATAACTCATTAAACGTAAAAACATACAAAACGCACGAAAACGGTAGACGGAACGATGTAAAAACAAACGACTAAATAATGTAAAACACAAATAAAACTTAAAACTTTTGAATAGGGCCTGCAAATAAAATATTCAGCGTTACAAAAAGTTTCAGACAAAATGTGCCCAATTAGAATAACAAATATTTTGTTTCTCTCTCTCTCTCTCTCTTTGGGTTACTCATGATTTTATACTTATACATGTAGTTGTTATTGTATTATTTATAGTAGTGTACATTTTTCATTTTTGTTTTATATTTTATCTCTGATATTATTTCTTACTGTAGAGTATAAACACTAGTACTTATAGGACCTACACACACTTAATTGGTTTATGTCGTCCCACACAAGACCCAATATGCAAATACAAGTACCCAAAGAGAAAACTAAGAAACAAATAAGCATTAAATAAATGAAGACACCGAAACAAAAAACAAATTGACAGAATTCCATAATTGGTCAACGGGTAATTCAAGTTTCAAGTTTTCTATTTACACTCACTCCAATAACACAAATCTGAATCGTTCTCATTAAAAATAAAATCATATGCCTAACTACGCAAATTATTAAGGATGTGTATCCGAAACGGGTATCCGATACCCGACCGCTAATGTCAGGAACCGGTTCCAGATTATGGAATCAAGTACCCGTAACCGAAATAACATATTACATGCACTTGGTAATTTTGCAGGCAACAAAAACAAGTTTTGAATGTCATTTGTGGGGAATTCAGAATGAAAACCAAGTTACATGGAGAAACAAAACAGATTAACGTTTATAACGCTTGAGAAAATGTAATTTACACCGTAAAGCTATGGAGCTCACTGTACCCCGTGCATCTTGCTGCATTGAATCACCAATGTGGTAGTATTCATGTGCAGACCATAATGCGAACAAATATGGAAATCAATTTCCGAGATTTAATTTTTGGATTGGCTTTCTGTAACGGGTACCTAATTCCCGTACTACACGTATGCATTTTGTCGTGTAATACGCACATACATTCTTTTGTATTTGACAATCGAAAAGATGCTTAGATGTCAAAGTAAACTTTAAAACAAAATGCACAACTAAAAGTCTATTCGTCACTTTTTTGTATAGTTTGAGGTAATATTTAACAAGTCATACTTTAGGAAACATCTATTTCTTAGTCCTGGCAATATAGCACGCAATCTGTCTTGTCAACAAACCGTCAAATAGAAACTTTTTGGTGAAAATATCCAATGCATGTAAACATTATGCATGTGTAATCGTTTACCGGAATTTTAACCTAATCTGTTTTGGCTTTGAACGCCTATAACAATCAATGATAATTACCAGTGTTTTGCCCTGCAAATACCTAAACTGTTAGCGAGTAAAATCGTAGTCAGTGAATATCGAAAGGAACAGTTCACAATAGGTAATGTAATTTCTATTTAACATGTACATGTATTACGTACACGGTTCCGAAGTATTGACATTTTGCACAACTTCTGTACTTTATAACAATTCATGACATTACGACATCGAAAGTGTGTTATTAATAACCATATGGTAGGGTGTCAAAGTTTTGAACTTGGACCCGTTTGGTGTAAACCACCTGATAAAACTTCTTTTCTTCTTTGGTTTCGATGTTCATCGTTTTCTTATTTCTTGATATCTTATAGGGGTCAACGACTTGTACTTTAGAGGGACCGACCTTGTGGACCATTTGAAACATTCGATCAAAATTCACGATCGACTGGTTGCGATAATTTAATGTTATACCGCGGACTTTACAGAAGGTCGTGTTCCCGCTTTTATCCGGTTTAGCCAATTTATAGGCATAGTTTTTGGGTCCGCCCGACACGAATGACGAAATATGGTTGTCCGAATCAATTTCGTTGGTGAGTTCCCCCAAATAATCCCCAATGTCGGGTTCCCGTTCTCCCTCTCGGCTGACATATATCACACTATCGGTGTCGTAATACAATACCCTACGATCTAGACCTTCTAACAGTTCGTATAGTTTGAGCCTGGCCTGTGCCGTTGTATAAGCCGCGATGACTACGTTGGTCCGTCCAGAAGGCTCGACGAAATCTTCAGTATTCTGCCACTGGACTTCAACCATTTCCTCCGAGACAAAATTAGCGCTGCTGATCTCAATATCATCTCTCGTCATCATCTCAAAGTATTCGGAAGGATTGCTAATGTGGGTTGTCTTCGCCATGTTAGGTCGCTGACCAAACTTGCCCCAAAAGCTATTCAGCATAAGTTTAGCCAGTGCCCTCAGCCCGGGGTTTTTCTGGATTCTATCCCATTCTAGCTGGATGCCTTCTCTGTCAGAGTAATTCTTGATGTAGTCATGCTTTTGCTCCTCTGTATGACACCATGCTGGCCAGTCACTCGCTTCCTGCTTCATCTTCAAAAATGCATTGACGTATGAAGCGAACAGCCCACCTTCCTTTGTGTCGGGATCATACATGGAAACTTCCTCAAAATGCCAGACCTCGTAGGTCTCCAAAATCCGGTAGCCCATCTGAAGTGCCTTTTGAAGTTCCATGGTCACCCAAGTACCCACGAGAGCGCGTTCTTCGTCGGTGTGGAGACAAGGTGACTGCTGCATTGATTCGCTGCATGTGGCACATAGTGGAAACATGAGTCGCCCGCGTGTCTTGTAGGGGATGACCGGGTGATACAGCTCTCTGGGAGGAAGCAGTTTACACTTGACCAGGCCCTCGTATTCGCTGATATCACGGAAGTTCTCCGTGATGATGGTGGGGTGGCCGATGGGGTACTTCCCGTACTTATTGATATAGGGGTACAGACTGGTAAAGTCCACGTATTTGATTTTCTCCCCGGGCACAGCTTCGTAGAAGAGTCGGGTGGCGTTGGTGCGACCTCCACAGAATGCATCGCGTGGGATAAGAGGGGTAGGAATCTCCAAGGCCGATATAAACATTTTCATAGCGGTATCCTTCTTGAGCTCGGCATCGAAGTCGCATTCCCACTGCTCGATGTATTGGTAGCCGTGATCGATGATGAACTTGCGTCTCTCGAGCGTCTTCTGATAGAGTTCCTCCATGGTTAGGCCGTTGAAGGGGTGTTTTGTTTCACGTGATAAGCACGTGTGTCCATGATGAATACATCCTTGGAACTCCATGACGGTCTTCATCCCATCAACCTCGAAGTAACCGTCGACTTTGTATTTGCCCACGTGTACTTCTCCATTATTTGCAGCGTGTTGAATATATTGACCGGTTTTATGTGCCATCCATTTCAGCCACTGGAGCGCCTTGACGGACTGTCTGTCGTTTGACCTGTATCCCTGAGGGTGGATGATGCCGATAGTGTCGGGATCCAAGTACTTGGTCCGGTATACCAAGTTACACGCAGAGGCGATGGTGATGCAGTGCTGGAAGGGATCAATGCCAGGGGTAGTATCATCCTCCGTCATCTCTATGAACAGCGCTCTAAAGCGCAGACAGCAGCGACGGAGAATGTCGACATCTGACCGACAGTATTTAATGATTTCCTGTCTGAAATCAAAGGGGTCATTTCGGTGCAGATCGTACCACTCCTTGAATTTTTGCCGGTCGGCGGGTTTCATGGCGTCGGGGTTATAGTATCGCATATCGGGAAGATGGGGCAGGACTTTCTCTTGATTGGCCCTTGTATTAAAGAAGTGGGGGAAGTAGCCTTTAGCCAACTCCTTCAGTCCGAATGTGCTGGGTAGTTTAGCGAGTGCCATGGGGAGAAAATTAAGGGAGTCAATAAACTTCATATCGTTGACTTCCACCTTAATGCTCATAACCTTCGCACCATTTAAAATGACTTCGGGTAGAACTGCATTATCGTACAAGTATCGCAGAATGAAAAAAGAATCATATCCCTTGAAGTTGTGACACAGGACGACGGCTCCAGCATTTTCCTCCCCAAACAGCCATTCACAGAATTTCTTTTGAGTGTCGGGTCCCTGAAACACGTGCTCTCTGTCCCCGCAACGTTGACAAGTGACGTCTTCTCTGTCTAAGCATTCGCCGCATACTTTGTGAGCGATGCATAAATTGGGGTCGTGGATCCCAGTTTCCTGCATACACTCAAAATCAAAGAAGATGTAAGATGTCTCATTTTCATAGTTATCTTCCTTTTCTTTTGGCTGACCGTTCATTTCTTTGGCTGTTTTTGCACCCACGGTAGGCTGCATGTAACACAGATGATCTTGTGGGACGTACTCTTTGCAGACGGAGCAGTATTTTTCGCCACACACGTGATCTTTGCCTCTATGATGCGACCGGCTGATGAACTGACTGCAATCCTTGCACCTGTAGTGTGTCTTGCAAACGGATGTGCCCCGACTGTTTCTCTTCAAATGATTCTGAAAACATGTCGAACTTTTGAAGTGTCGATTGCAGTCACGACAGTAGGTCCACTCCTCCTCCACGCAGTTGGCTTGAAAACACAGCTTGCAGGAGTTTTTGCATCGATGGTCTTCGGGGTGATCGAACCCTTTCAGACACGTGACACAAAAATAGCTGCGGTTTACAAAGGCCGGCATCTTGGTGATAACGTCGTAGTGCCCGTGGTGATAATACAAACATAGCTGTTTGTCTGCTGGTGGACCTTTGAAGATGATAGAGTTTGCATGTTCTTTAGACGCCACCAAAATCTGATATCCGGAAAGAACGCGTTGAAATAAGTTGATTTCCTCCACGCCGCAAAAGGAATCCCAGCCAGCTTGTGAAGATCCTCAGCGAGATTCTGTTGAATCGTACATCCTTTACGGATGGCTTCCCAGCTTTCATGGCCCTCAATTTTAGCTTTTGCTGTGACTATAGCTCTAGCGCAGCACAGTTCATCTTTGTTGATAATTTGTATGATGCATTTTTTCTCTTTGAGGAAGCGTTCGAAATTGACATAACGTTTCTTGGGAATCTTTCCCCCAAGTGGCATGGTCACGTGAGTTATGTTAATATGGAGACTGCTATCCAAGGAGAATTGTTCATTACTTTGGATCACCTGCTCGATTCGAGCCAGAAGTCGTTCCGGTGTCAACTGATCCTTGGTGATGAACGGTAACTGGATGGGGTAGTCGAGCTCGGGACACCTAACCACCATACGCACGAGATCTTTAGGTCCAGCACCAGCCATCAACGTGTCAAACAGGCTATCTAGAACTCGATGGAGAGTTTGTAACACAGCTGTTGGATCATGGATGTCCAGGTTATCCTTAAATGTGACGGTGTAGTCTAATCCCTTTGTGCTAAACTTTTTGAACTCTACTTCTTTCACCTTGGTCACGCTGTAAAGATGGGTGATATCGGCGATATTGGTTGCGTCGGTAATTTTCTGACGTTTGGCTGGGGATGGTTCATCGTCTCCAGTAACACCATAGCCGATTTGCCCTTCATCATGACGACTTCTAAGATGTCGGAGATAGCTGTCACGGCGAGTGAATACTTTGCCGCACACTTTACACTGGTGTTGTCTAGCATCGTCGTGACGGGCGATGTGGCGGCTGTAATTGTCACGTCTTGTAAACGTCTTGCTGCAAACGTTGCACGTATACATCGTTTCAATATCTGCAAAACAGGTTAAGGAAATTAACGAAAGATTTATTAGTCACGTTTGCAATGTAGCTCACATTAAACAAAGTCCACAGATCTCTAAGATGTTTTGTTCAGTTTACACAAGGAAAAGTAAATGACAAAAATTAAAGTTTGCATACATGCAACGCAAAGCATATACATGTGTAGCAGCAACGTTAAGGTTAAATAATTTAATATTTTAACGAGTTTGATGTCTTGTAATGGTCTTTTCGGAGCATTGTTTCACAATCGCTATGCTGGGAGCCTATGTGAAGTCACAAAACTGTTAATTCGTAAGAGTTAAAGTCTCCGCACCAGAAAAATACACTAAAGTAAGTTATAGTAGCTATAGCTAGGTTGCCAATAAGTTAATGCAAATTTACATAAATGAATGAACCGGAAACCACCTGGAAGAAACCGTGTATACTATATTTAGAGTGTACACGATGGCTTTATGATAACCTACCATTCACCACTAGTTAAATATGCCTAATGTCATGCTTTATCCGTTATGATAAAGTCACTGTTTCCCAAGAACAATTCCGATATTTGAACCTCCCCCTCCCCCCCCCCAAAAAAAAAAAAAAAAAAACAGATGTAATAACAGAGATTCTTCACTTATGTTTGAAAAAAAAAATGTTTTTAGTGTGAATATGTTTCAATAATTACACATTATGGTCAGGAAAGTGCGTTATGGACTGAAAACTTTAATTTGAAATTACTTTTGTTAACTCAAAATTCATCAGTTCAATTGCTGCGTAATGGATCCGTGTATATAGGAGACCAATAATATAGATTCTGTGAAAATAAACACATCGCAGACGTATGATATATTTTGGGGTCATAGTGCCGTTATTTTACACCTAAAAACTATAATGCGTTTAGTACTATGGATGTATAGTGCATGGAGTTACCTTACGGGCTTATTCAATTATTTTTTGTTTGAAAAATACAAGATACTAAGAACCAGAGTTCTTTAGATGTGTACAAGCAAATACTACAAAGGGCAGAAGAAAGAACTGAAAACATCGTCTCCAATTCTTGCAATAAAACAAGCAAAGGGTTTCACTAAATTATCAAAATTTCTGAAGCGTTGATATAGACAAAGATTTTAATAAGGAATACATTATAATCATACTTCGTTTGTATATAATGCTGCAGAGTTTCTTACTTATTTACTTTTGCACCATAACCGTATAAGAATAAATTTGGACTACCATGCTAAATAATGGTTGAACTTACCTTTGATAGATTTTCAACTAAGAATAGTAAGGATAGAGTGTAGACACTGTTACTTCTTCAGCAATAGTTCTAGACGTTCCTCTTACCAGGCGATCTGTAGTTGAACTGGTTGTCAAAGCAGGAGTAGCGTGGTTTTATAGTCGACTACAAAAACCAATCTTTGTTGTGATTGGTCAATTTTACAGAGGAAAGAAAATCCAACCCATGATTAGCTCACAATTTTATCTCGTTATCTGATTGGTCGAGAGCGACGACACGTCATGCACGCGGACGTCATGTTTACGGATTCAGCACCCAAAGGTCAAACGTGTCTGGACTTGTTCAAATGACAATTGCGAAAACAGGACAATAATTATGTCAATACAAGTTGTGTGTATGACAGCTCACCATACAGTTGTAAAGCAGGTCTTACGTATATAACGCTGTTTGTAGCGGAAATACAATGACACGCTATCGTCAAGGGCAACTCTACATAATTCATATGTGTTGGGAACTAATGATCATCCTTTGAAACTCTTTGAATCAAATCAATTGAGTTGTATTGAGTCGACCGGCTATACAGAGACACACTATTCCAAACGATGCAAGGTTCGATGTGTATCTTTACCAGGTGTGCTCAAACAGTTTTAAACTGGTTTCCTTCGGAGCCCTGCATACATGTTTAATTAAAATTATTTACACAAGTACAAGAATATTGACACGAATAAATCTATGTACGATCAAGGTTTTCAAATGTTAACTGATCTTGACTCGTCACGTCTGGAACTCAAGAATTAGATCATAACTCAGGAACGTATCCGAACAACGGATAGATAAAAAAGACTATTTCTTGTTGTTCTATATATGAAAAGATATTGCAACACATTGCGCAATGAACATCACACAACCTGCTTTGATGTCATTAAAACTAAGCCTTTACATGTATAAATCATACAAACTTCTGCTTTTATACGTGCAGGAAACGTACCATTACCTACGAATGTGATTTGACTATCGGCGAACATTTTAAATTTATTTACCGTTTGTTGCGCAAGAAATGCACGATTTGAATGTACAAACAAAAGGAAACCGCGGTTCCACCTTCAGATGTAGAAGAGAGGAAATCTGGCGAGTTTTAATGACACGAACATGCATGCGATGGATGTAGAAAAGGGGAACCCCAGCCTTAATGCGTATTTGTTTTCGTTTTTAACCCTAGTTTAATACAGATAATATTATCTCATAGGTATTAGGTGGTATGGACCATGGAATATTACTTTGTATACATATTTAGTTTCGGGCAGTAAATAATAAAAAGCATATTGAAAAAAAAAAACAGAAAGCAAGACCTGTGAGTCTTCGAAAAAGCATGGTAATATCTCTTTTTGCAAATGTGGTAGCTCTGAAAAGAGCTATGTTGTTTGAAATGGATCTCACGATTGTTCTTGTGTAATTTTAGTTTTAGACTGTAATGAATGAATGGAATGTTTAACAATTACAATAAACTTAGTTTAAACATAATGGATTTAACAATTTTAATTTTTTACGAAACGTGTTAGTCTGTTCATCTATACTGATTTTTTTAAATTATTACGGTCTTTCGTTATTGACAGGGGAGCACATGTGTTGTCAGTGGCTGAGTGTTAGGTGTAACTTTAAGCATCTTAGCGAATCCATTATCCATATTTCATTTATTTTGTGTCTTGTATTTGTATTGACCTTTTTATGGCATGATCAGTGTTATCTAATTATTTGTAATCTTATTTTAGTTTTATTTTAAATTTAAAGTTAAAAATATTTTGATAATTGTCTTCTCGTAATAGCCATATTTTCTTAGTTTTCTCTTTGGGTACTTGTATTTGCATATTCGGTCTTGTGTGGGACGACATAAACCAATTAATTGTGTGTAGGTCCTATAAGTACTAGTGTTTATACTCTACAGTAAGAAATAATATCAGAGATAAAATATCAAACAAAAATGAAAAATGTACACTACTATAAATAATACAATAACAACTACATGTATAAGTATAAAATCATGAGTAACCCAAAGAGAGAGAGAGAGAGAGAAACAAAATATTTGTTATTCTAATTGGGCACATTTTGTCTGAAACTTTTTGTAACGCTGAATATTTTATTTGCAGGCCCTATTCAAAAGTTTTAAGTTTTATTTGTGTTTTACATTATTTAGTCGTTTGTTTTTACATCGTTCCGTCTACCGTTTTCGTGCGTTTTGTATGTTTTTACGTTTAATGAGTTATTTTACCATATGTTTTACGTATTTACATTTCATTTGTACATTTGTATTTTTGTATATCAATTTAAAATTTAGTTTGCTAATAGCTCTTACGCAATGTTGTTAACACATACGAAAGGGCGTGCATATATAGCCGTCGACCTTAGCCCTATAAACAAACATAATAATAGCCTCCTCATGATTTAGGTTTGCTATTGAACCGAGGTGACCGATTGCGCCAACACCACGTGTATAGAAGAATTCTTCGAACTTTGTCCCGACTTTTGGACTTTCCTTTTATAAAAAAAAAAAAAAAAAATGATATGACACTCTACGATTCCTCCAAGGTTGAAAGAACAGGGCTTGAACCGATGAATATTTCCCAATCGTGTCGTGTAAATTTACTACATGTCATAATGTTCGTCCATTTCAAAGTAAATGTCTCCAATTATGGAAATGACGATTAAGGGAATCCTCAATATATGAACAGTTTATAAACATAAATAAATATATATACATATATTTTTGAACAAACACTGAATAAATTCGAATTTTATTGCAAATGGAATGTGTTTATATGACGGTTAACAGACTCCGTGTATAGACCATGACTGTGTGAAGCAATGATCGACTGTATTGGTTTGTGGACAGTCACCAATGCCACCTTAGCATCTTTGTCGCCTTTGTTCGTACAATAACGTTGCGACGCTTATAATGTCCAGCGGGGTAATGAAATGCATATAGCTGCATTATGCGTCAACAACTATCTTGTTAGTAAACAAGTGCGCAGCGGCACGCTCCTGGAAGGTAACCGTGGTTCGTTAAACTTAATGATCCATACATTTTTGACGAAACCAAAGTTACGTTTTTAATGGTGTAATCTTTTCTACTTGTGGGGATATTCGGGGTAACGCACGAAAATCCATTCCGGCCTGTTGTGCACACACAATGTCATGTAGGTTTTGTGATTAAAGCTAATTCGATGTGACCAAACACTATCTTTAATCGGGGCTTTTATCTGGGGATTAAAGTTTAAGACCGGTTGATCGAACCAACTGTGCTACTCCGATTGGCCTGTACGTACATGTACGTGGACAATACGTAGTACAGATGAACGTGTACATTTTCCTGCACAGTGAGCTACGCGAAAATTTTGTGTTTTTCATACCCCCACCCGCGCACACGAGATGTCATAGGTTTTTGCGTACAATTTTACTTTGATGTTTCTGGTGGCAATGTGTGGTCGGATATCCTTTGTGAAACCATGGTGAAACCATAGAGGTACTACCTCCATGGTGAAACTGGTGTTGCGGGCTGATAAGATATGAGGAATATCTATACCATTGTGGGGCTGTCCATCACTCCGGCCCTGGAAGGAGGAATGGATTATTAGCTCTCTGGAATTTACCGTGAACATCTCTGACAGTATCGGACTATACCGTGCGATTATGCTGCTGTGCTTCTGGACTGTTTAATTTACATTAGTGCAGTTCATATACAAATGCCATATGCAGCGAGAATGTACTTTAAAAGTTATAGGCCCAACGCAAATCCGGCCAAATGGTATAGCCTGATGATGTCATGGGTGAAACGCGAACGACCACGGCCGGGTCGGCCGGCAGTGCGCCATCCGCCAGTGATGATGGACGGAAATGCACGGCGTACATTATCCCATGGAGCCATGATTATCCTCAGTGTATTTTATCGGGAAGACGTCTGTTTGTCAACAGCCGATTGACATTTAAACTCGAAAAAGACCGTTCAAAGAGTACTGGTTCTCGTATTTATATCGTACGCATTCAGTAGTAACTAATACAGTTGCGCATCCTGTACTTTCTGGAAGATAAGAGCGGACAGTTTCAATTTGGTCGGACATGTCGTGACGCGTAAAGCCCGTCCTTGGGCTGCACACCGTGATCCGTGTCCAGGGTTAAACCATTCGCAACGGAGGTCACCGCGGGTTCTAGTCACATCACAAACAATGAGAAAGGTACTTGATCCTCCATTTACAACTCTATTTTTCTATTTGTGTTAATATGTTATTATCCTAGGTATATTATAAGTATAGTAATGTACAAATAATTAATATAATGTTTAATACACAAATTTATTTTTATTAATATATACGCCCCTCCGGTATACCTACACCCCTACTATACATGGTACGGATCACCTCCACAATTTTATGCTAATGAGGTGTCACGTGGTCAAAATCCAGCGTTCTGATTGGTCGAGAGGCCGGGAAAAACGGGGAAAAGGGGCGTGGTTTTACCTATTCAGACGGGTTGCACTACTGCCGCCCGCTCGGACCTCTTGTATACCACTCGTGCCACGGGGCGACCACTTAAAATGCCGTCAATGAGCACTGCGCAAAGTCGGCCGTTCGGACGTCCCCTATAGTCAAGTGCCCGAGATTCCGTAGGACCGCGTGATGTGCCGGGTTGGACGTCCGCCCCGCTCGCCGGACTCTTCCAATCCGGGTTGAAGTCCTAAAGGCCCGACTTGCACTTTTTCTCTCTCCGGGCTCAGCTCCATCTAGATGGGCCCGCCACCCGTCGAGGTGGGGGGGGGGCTCCTTTCCCTTTCGGGCCACCGTCCGGCAGCGGGGCCTCTCCCGGTCTTCCGTGGCTCAACGCCCGGTCCCTCCCCGACCCCGCCTCCCGGCACCGGAGAAGGACCCTCCTCTCTTCGCGCCTGACATGCGCTGCCCCTCCAGAATCGCCTCCACAGCAACGGGGTATCAGGCACCTGTGTGTAGTCTGTCTCTCTCCTCGTTTCTTCTCTCCCCTTGGCCAAAAGATTCACCCGTCTGCGGCGTGGGCAAATCCCTCGGATCGAAGGTTTAGTTTCAGCAGATCGTAGTGAAGCGGCTGCTCTATACTGGAAACGACACCCCGATCCATACCCAAGTTGTCTAAGTCATCTGGCGTCCCTCTCGATACGGCGGTGTGGGTTCCGCACGCTTGCTTAGGCTGCCGGCTTGATTGACCAGCTTGAGTCGGCAGGATCGGCCCGGCCCCCCACGGAATGTGTCGCTGCGAGGCGCTGACGCGGGTCGCGTCGCCCTCGGGCGGGACGCCGGCGTTTAGCCGTAATCTTTTGGATGGTAGCTTCGCACCACCGGCCTCTCGACCGAGGGCGTGTACCAACGGTCCGAATCCACGGCGAGATGGTAACTCGCCGCGGTGAGATGGTAACTCGCCGCGGCGAGATGGTAACTCGCCGCGGCGAGATGGTAACTCGCCGCGGCGAACTCGCCGCGGCGAGATGGTAACTCGCCGCGGCGAGATGGTAACTCGCCGCGGCGAGATGGTAACTCGCCGCGGCGAGATGGTAACTCGCCGCGGCGAGATGGTAACTCGCCTCGCCGCGGCGAGATGGTAACTCGCCGCGGCGAGATGGTAACTCGCCGCGGCGAGATAGAAACACATTTCTTTTAATTTCCTGTGGCCCTTCTACGCTTCCGTCGTATAGAAACCGACCCGACCTGACTGAAATTATGGAAAAACCGACCCGACACGAAGTTGGCATACCTTTTCCGGTCCGTAGTAGTAGGTTCCGGTCCTCTCAGCCAGGGCCAACGGGGCCATCGACGCTGAAGCCCCGTTCAGCTCACACAGCTTCTCCCGGTCCCAGTATAGTTGATTGAGGTACAGCGGTCGTCCGATAGACAGCTGTTGCCGCAGCGCAGCTTCGACACTCCCGTCAAGTTTAGGTATCCCTGGCCCAACAGGATTCGGCTAGCTCTTCGTAATAAACCTGCAAGCTTTGTTGACTTTGTTAATGACAGCAAGGCTGACCTGGTAGCTGTGACTGCCGTAAACGACACTGCTAATGCTGCTTTGGCTACTCCAGCAGGATACGAATAAAGTTTCATGCTCGTGAAACTCGAACTGAGGAGGCATTGCTCTACTTTACACGGAGAATCTGAACATTCATAAAACAGCCGTTAAGCCAATAAGGAAACAGCGCCCATGGTTTGTGCACTGACAGATGTAGCCAATAAGAGAGTATATACAATCACCTACGATCCCCGCCCATGGCAGCGATCAAGCTGTTTATTTAAAGTTACGTAATCCTGGAGCTTGATCACTGCCATGGGCGGAGATCGTAGGTGATTGTGTACTCTTGTATTGGCTACATCCGTCAGTGCATAAACCTGTTCCTTGCTCTATGCATAAACCATGGCATGGACGCTGTTTCCTTATTGGTTCATTCTGATTTGCACATTGATTGTTCGTGTACAACAATTAAATGTCACTTCTATCGAGAGTGTCCGAGTAATGGAGAGGAGATCGTTTGAATACTCCGAATGGACAATTTCATACAAGCTATACGTCTTTATATTATTTATCGACCGCCCTTTTCGTCAAAGCATCAAGTTACTGTCAATGAATTTTTGAGTGAGTTCTCTGATTTGTTGGAATCAATCATATTACACCCGGATTCAATTATTATAACCGGCAATTTTAATATTCACGTGGATGATTTTACTGATCACAATGCAGTAAATATTTTGGATATGCTCGAGTGTTTTGGTTTGCAATAGCATGTAAGGCAATCCACTCATAGATTAGGACTTATTCTTGACCTTATCATCAGTAGGAAAATTGAGAATATTGTTGGTAATGTCTCTGTTTTCAATGCACATGTTGCCGATCATTTTGCTGTCAGGTGTTGTGTCGAATTGAGTAAACCCCCGTTGACATCAAAAGAAGTCTTATTTAGGAAATTGAAGTCAATTGAGGTTGCTTCATTTCAAAAGGAACTGCAGGATTCCGACTTATGTAATCACCCACCTGCTAACCTGGATGGACTGGTATCTTGTTATACTTGTACGCAAAAGGCTATTTTGGATCGTCATGCACCACTGCATAAAAAGACATTGGTTGTCCGACCTCGGGTGCCTTATAGTTCAGTCAAGAATTGAAAGAATCAAAAGGGCAAAGAAGGAAAGCTGAAAGGAAATGGAGACTCTCCAATTCTGATGCAGACTTAATATTGTACAAGAAACAGAAGAATGCTACGACGTATCTCATGAATAAGGCCCAGCGTGAATTCTATACACACATAAATAAATTCACACCCATGGTAATAATCAACAGACATTTTTCAAAGTCACAAATTCATTGTTTGCAAAGAAAAATATGTCTCTTCCTGTTAATGGTGATTCTTTCCGATTGGCTAATTCTTTTGGTGATTTTTTCCAAACGAAAATCAGTACCATCCGCTCTAAATTGGATAGTGCATGTGTCTCCACATGAATTTGTTAACCCCACTTTTGTTCACTTAATTTCACAGTTTAAATCTGGCGCGTAGAGTATACCACAGAGGTCTAGGGTTATTAAATTGGATTAACGCTGGCTATGGTGTTCCATATGTGCCATAGCTTTTGCAATATATTTTTGGGGGCGTCTTTTTTTTCGGCGTCGCATTTTTTTTTTCGGCGTCGCATTTTTTTTTTTTGGCGTCGCATTTTTTTTTTCGGCGTCGCATTTTTTTTTTTTGGCGTCGCATTTTTTTTTTTTGGCGTCGCATTTTTTCTTTTTGTGCGTTTTTTTGTGTATTTCTGGGCGTCGTAATGTTTTTTTGGTTTAATTTTTTTTTTTTGGCGTCGCCTTTTTTTTTTTGGCTTTGTTTTTTTTTTTTTTGGGCGTCGTAATTTTTTTTTTTGCGTCGTTTTTTTTTTTTTGCGCTGTCGTATTTATTTTTTTTTTATTTTAATTGGGGGGGCGTCGCAATTTTCTTTTTTTTGCGTCTCATTTTTTTCTTTGGTGTCGCATTTTTTCTCTGCGTCGTATTTTTTTCTGGTTCACGTGTCTGTCACGTGACTGTCACATCACTTGATGTTGATGAGAATGTTTAGAATCAGATTTTGTACAAGGCCTCTCGGTTGCAAATGAAAGGATATTATCGTAATCATCTAGCGTGCACTGTGGATAAAGCAACGTATACATTTTAACCGGAATGTTGCGTTACCATCTGCACAGTATTATAGCAGCATGATCGGCATAATGAAAAGGTCAAAGTTTAACTTTCTTGTCACGTGGGATTCACGTGAAATATATCTCGAGCCAAAACACGACGCCAAAAAATACGTCGCTGAAAAAAAATGCGACCCAGAAAAAAAAATGCGACGCAGAAAAAAAAAATGCGACGCAGGGAAAAAAATGCGACGCCAAAAGAAAAAATGCGAAGCCAAAAACAAAAAATGCGACGCCGAAAAAAAATACGCCCCCAAAAATATATTGCAAAACCTATGGCACATATGGAACACCATAGCTGGCCCTGTGTAGCTGTGCGTTCGGCCCTGAAATGTGGCCCGGCACACTCCATTCACAAAATGGGTAAAACAAAACATGTTTGCACGAGGGCATGCATAAACACAGACACTGGTTATAGCTGCAAGTAGGAAACAAAGATATAGTTAAGTTCAGTAATTGTTTAATAATCTCAATTATTTTGGAAAATACATACGTATGTGGGTGTACATGCATATATAATATATTATACTCCCCACATACAAAATGGTACGGCCCAATAAACAAGTGTGCGTTCTTTGCATCACATATTTCTGTAGCTGCCTTGAATGGACGGTATTCAGTTCCAACTTTACATTATTTCAAAATGAAATTAACTCCTCAAAAGAACACAGTTTTAATCCCAGATAACTGATTTACAAATGGATAGTTTTTAAATGTCTTAGTTACAGTAAAATCGAAGAAAATCTGTCTTGTAAACGGGTGATGAGCAGAGTCCAAGATCATGTAACGCGTGGTAAGCAATGGTAGATCGATGTAAATCTCGAACAATGCCTTATTGATCGAAAGTTGTCATTGGCAACTTTTTTCTTTGTGAAAAGTACGCAGGTATTTTTTAACCAATCATAACAGGTTTTACATGTAAGGAAAGAGGAGGATCTAAGCTATTCGATTCCGTTTAACCCCGTACGATTCGATACTCCAGTAAGGAGCTACAGTCAAAAGAGTCGACGCGAGAGCGCTCAATCGGTGCGTTTACACAGAAAAATTATGAAAAGTTCACATTTTCAAAGCCGAAAGTACGTGGATTTTTTTCAAGATAAAATATATATATATATATCACGAGAACGACAAAGAGTTAAATCGTATAGAACCGTTTAACCCGGTGAAAAAGACCGCATGGTTATCAAACTATGACTCGAAACGTCGAAAAAAAGGGTCATTTTACGCGGATTTTCGCCCGGAAATGGGCCTCGCACAGAGGTTTGAGCTTAAAGGGGCTGTGTCGTCGCGCCATCTCGCGTTTACGAATCAAATATTGGAGTGCGCCCCCTTGCGCTTCATTTCGGTTATGTGCTATTTTTAACCTCCATCCGTTTGTTATGGCTGTTCTGAGAATTGGCTTTTGGAAACTACACCCCCTGGAACACGCACGCATGTCCAGCGTCTGCGTACTGAAATACACATACGTGTACACACATACTTATAAACAAGTAGCACACATCTTGGCACTCAGTTCTTCTCTAAGAGTAAGATTATTCGGATGTACACAAGTGCCATGGAATATTTGTCTGAAAGTTGCATAGAATTGGAGGTTGGCGATATAGAAGTAGAACCTTACGCTGGAGAACCTATGACATGTACATGCCGAAACTCTTGCCAGTGAGGACGACTCGGCACACGGGGTGCTTGTCCATGTAAATGTGCACAGCAAAACTGCAACGTGTCTTGTCGCTGTGGGACAGTTCGCGCTAAATTTTGTACACAAAATCCCACAGGCGGGGTATCCGTAAAAGGGTCTATGTATTATGTGTACATTCATTTGGATGTATCTTGTTCGTATCTTGCTTGTAAACTTAGGTCGATAAAAAGCTTCAGGCTTATTTTGACCCGTCACTTCAATAGCAAAATTATCACGCTACTAAAAGAGGGGTAGTGGCTGCAGACAGTTCTTTAGCAGCGAAAAAAGAAATTAAAATCTAGAACTTAGAAGTACATTTTTTTTTTTAACAGTTGATAGATGGAGCTGAAACAACTTCACTTGGTCGCTATTCCAATGGCACTTGTCAACAACTCGCTGTGTGAAACAATATTTCCGCACATCAAGTCTACATGTAATGTGTAGTCAACATGTACAGTACATACATTACATGTACAGTACATCCGATCCATGTACTCGGTATGTGAATTGTTCATGTCATAAAAGTAATAAGCGAATAATTCGTGCAAAACAGGTGAAAATTTGGGTTGTTTGAATATTTGTCGGGGTGTCTATTACTTTGTTTCTTCGCTAGTTATCCTTATCATAGTGATGTGGGGATCTGTGCGCCAGTGGCGTAAACACGGGGAAGGAGTTCAGGGGCCCGCCGATTTGTATTTCTTTTTTGTTTCGTAAATTTAAAATGGGGAAATTGTACACAAAGTGATGTTTCAAATTTCAAGCGGTGTTTGGGGCGGGGGTATCCCCCGTTAAGAAAATGTTCAAATGCAGTACTTCGTTGACAAATTCAATAATCATCCCCACTTTTCGACACGGATTTACTCGCCACTGGTGAAATCTCATTTCATTGGCGTATATTATTTATTGGTAATAACTGTTATTATTGTGTTTATTATTTGATAGTGTTGAAATAACTCTTATGATGTAACTTTCCATAAAGTCCTGCCGTCAAATGTAACACAAGGTCGTGGACTCAATATCGCCATCAGTATAGCTGTTTTACTTTGATTTGCTCATCATTGCACGCACAGCCGATTTTAGTCGAAATATATTTCGATACATAGGCCTACAACTCTATTTTTGTATAGGAAGGGGCTGGTGCATTATTTATTTTACAAAATACAGATTTACTTATTTACTTATTTTCGTTTGGTTCTGTCATGGTACAGTTTGGCGGGTGGGGTGTCACGGACTATGTCACGGACTATTTTTGGTGGCACAAACACATACAAAATACTTGTACATGCAGTATGTATCATAACTACAGGATCATGCATGCAGCAATCATTGCAATTGTAATCTGATCTGGCGCGCACGCCCTGTGGATCAGCGCGCGCGCGCCCTGTAGGTCAGCGCGCGCGCGCCCTGTAGGTCAGCGCGCGGTCGTGGGGTAATATTTGCAGTTACTGGGTTCATCTGCGTTCATCAGTTCGGGATTCAGTGTACAGCCGCAAGCCTGCTATGATCGTGACGACACAGCCCCTTTAAGTGAACACAACAAATTCATATGATGATAACATGAATATTGATGGTAGCTGTATTGCTCAAAATACTTCGAAGTTCTCAAGATTCCGCGAACTTAGTTGTGAATATCATGAATATGATTGATAGTATGTGTGTCAAATCCTGCAGCCTTAATTGGTCCAATTCCTACTAAACTTTTAATAGGCTGTTTACCTACTTTGACACACACATGGTAAACATATCTCTTCAAACCGGTGTTTTTCCTGACAGCTGGAAACAGGCCCTTGTGTCACCATTATTAAAGAATCCTGGCTTGGATTGTGTTCTGAGTAATTAATTATAGACCACTAAGTAACCTTAGTTTTATATCTAAACTGATCGAAAGGGCTGTGGTAGAACAGATTAATGAACACATGGTGTCTCATCCACTGTCTGCTCATAGAAAACAACATATGCTGAAACTGCTAGGTACATAATGACATTTTGATTAATAATGAGTAAGCAGCAGGTGACACTTTTGGTTATATGATTGGTCATTGTTGTAATTTTCAGAAATGGGCGGATTTGGGGGTTAGTAGTTGTAGGAAATATCATTCCACTGACCTGTTCAAAGCTTTGCGTTGTTGGATGGCGAAAAAACGACAGAAAAACGGCGCTCGTTTTCAACCGTCGGGCGGATGATAGCCTTTTCAAGGCGCGCGTAGCTATCTGGGCGCGTGACGCTGGAAATCGTTGGAAAACGATATATATTTCCACTTTTCTTGACAATGACAGCACACCTTGTGCCATAATTTCACAAGATGATTGAGACTACTATAAACTACCGTCTAGTAAGGTATTTCGTAATAATTCAGTAAAAAAATATTGGAGGATTACCAATATACACTACCTTTAAGTGCAGCATTTGATACAATTGACCATGTTAGGCCTATGCTTTTAAGACGTCTTTCTTTAAAGATTGGAATTTCTGACACTGCACTTGATAGGTTTCGGTCATACTTCAATCGGGAAGGTCTCAACGAATTTTTGTGAATGGTGTGCAGTCGGACAATTTTGATATGCCCTATGGTGTTCCCCCTTTGTTTTTAATTTACGCTAGTAAATTATTTGACATTGTAGAACCACACCTGCCAGAGGTTCACTCAGATGTATTTAGCGTTTAGGCCTCGATCGCTACAGATCAAGTCACTGCTGTAGAGGCATTGAATAACTGTGTAAATGCGGTTCGTAATTGGATGTTAAATGATAAATTGATGATTAACGACGCGAAAACTGAAATTGTGTTGGGTCATTGGTACAAAGCAACAACTCTCTAAGATTAATATTGATCACATAATTGTTGGTAATAATCGCATCACTCCTGTCTCTTGTGTAAAGTATCTTGGTTTTTGGTTTTATGAAAATTTTAAGATGAGCGTGCATATAAATAAAACTTGTGATACTTATTTTTATCAAATGTATAATATTCGCAGTATTCGGAAATATCTTACTCGTTGGGATACTCAAGTGTTGGTTCACTCACTCGTTACAAGTCGTATTGATTATTGTAATAGCCTTTTGTACGGTGTAGCACAGTGCGATTTAAAAACTTCAGAGAGTGCAGAATGTAGCACAGCGAGGCTAGTGTGTTGTGAATCAAGATATTGCAATATTACTCCGATCATCCAGAACTTACACTGGCTGACAGTTAAATATCGCATCTGGTTTAAAGGTTCTTTTGTTTGTTTTTAAATCTGTTCATAAGATCTCACCCACATTTGTGATCTTATTCAATTGAGTGAGTCCTCATATTCTCTGAGATTATCTTGCCAGCTGAAGTTGCAGGTCCCACCTTGTAAGACTTCTAATAAATTTGGGGAGAGAGCATTTATGGTGGCTACACGCATTTACGCACGAGTAATTTTCTTTTAGTTTACCCATTGACGCCGAGCTGATAACCGAAGCCATCGTCAGCCGAAGCCTGAGCGTAATGTTTTGGCTGCCATTTTGTTTTGCGTTGAAACCTGAGCCTAGCCGAACCCGAGCCTAGCCCGAGCCTAGCCCGTAGCCCGAAGCCTCAAGCCCCGTTTCGTAAACGCCCTAGTTCGACTAACTCTGATCGAACGCACGCTAGTCGACAATGGTTGGACTAGTCTAGACTGGTTCCCGGTCCGCATATGTATATAATACTTTTGAAATCCGAAGGACAATGTAGGGACCGGGAACCAGTCTAGCACTAGTCCAGTCGACGATTCGCGACCAGTAGCCCACCGAGGTCAACCTCGTTCCCAATGGCTTACTTTATTTTCAGCCTCGTTTCCAATAGTAAGCCCTGGGCCGGCATGGGATGGGAACTCCTTACTCGTGCATGCCCTGATTGGATATTGAAAATACAGCATTAGCTTATTAGCATATATTCAATATTCATATTATCTAGAGAAATTAAAACCGTACAGTTGGTGATTCAACTATATTTCTTGATGAAAGTTTTGCCGGTGTGCCAAAAGTGAAACTTCTGTTGGTATTTTTTAACGTTAGTGACTTTTCTGTAGTATATATTCTCTGAAATTTCGGCAATGGGGACGCCCAGCCCCTCAAAAAATACACCCGTCAAATCTGATTGATACTTGCATCTTGTGTTCCAAAAGCGAAAATCGTGGGACGCACATCTGAAGAGTCAGTGAAAAAAAAGTTTTCCACAATTGCTTTCACAACTCATCTCGGCCATACCGCGTTACTTGATCACAGTGGCGTAGCTAAGGGGGTGCGTGGGGGGGGGGGGGGGGGGGGCGCACGCCCCCCCCCATAAAAAATCGTCGCCTGAATTTCTGTCGAGTTTCACCAGTGGAGAAAACCCGCAGGAGATCTAGAGTGCGTCTCCGTATCTTTGTGAACTGTGTGACAATCGAATCACCAGAGTACGATAATCTCCGTTTTCCCCGGTCGTAAAGACAAGGGCATCGTGAGCTATTTGTTTTATTATTATCACGGCCTTTTTTATTTTATATCTAAATCTAAATCAAATCAAATCACCCAACAAGGTCTCCTCAGCACCATTATAATATATCATATCTAGCCTCGTTAAGATTTTCTGTTTTGTTATTTTCCATCATTCCGGAACTTTTTAGTTCATTCCCCTCGGCCCTATACCAAACAATCTAAATAGCACGGACCTAGTAGTGTACTTTTATCTTCATACTAACACTCGGGCGGTAGTACTGTAGTCAGGGGGTTAGACTATGCATAATGCATTTATTTATGTATTATGCAAACTACATAATGCACGCTGCAATCATTGGGCTAAGCAGCTGCGTGCGCTATGCGCACAACACGGCTTCTACACGAAATTCCCAAGACGTTGTTACTGGCGGTTCGTGGCTAAAATAGTTTGTCGTGATAACGCCCTCTCGCGGCGGCCGGTTATCGCGTATATACGTAACAACGATGCCCCCCGCCTTCTCCCCCCCCCCCCCCCCCCCCCGGCCCCCACCCACCATAATAACGAGAATTCTAATGAACGTCGCATTTTGAATTGACCTCCATCAAGTCCATGTAAGCTACACTTCGCGTTCGATCGAATGCGGTCCAGTCACTCCAGTGTGACGTCGGAGGAAATAGATCTATTCTGAAAAGAAATGAGACTGGGGATAAAACCTCGCCGAGCTTCCCGGCCCCGGCCGCCGCCTCCACATGATCTCGATTTGAATGGGAACAGCCCGCCCCACCCACCACCACCGCCCCGTTGTTAATACAGTGTTTGGTCATTATTTTGAGTAGAATGTGCTAAACTAAGACTAGCCCTACAAATATGCCTGTAAATGGTTCCTTTTTTAACTTCTGGCTTTTTACTGTCACCATGGTGACAGTAAAAAGCCATTATTTACAGTCCTATTTGTAGGGCTAAGCTAAGAGTAAGACCGACATGTTCATATCCAATTTCGGCCTAGGGGAAAGTGTGTAGCTGTGATGGGTAAAACAGCGTTTTAATTGCATGGGTCCCCAATAAAAATAAGCATATGAAAAATCAACCGTGTTTTGTATTTGTATGTGGTGTTTACATGTATTTTTGTGGGAGTTGTTTTGTTTTTGTTTTTCTGAAAAATAAAATGATATTTTGTCCCCACCTGAAATACATTTCTTTACATTTTCTTTTCAATTGAACTGTGCAGGCTGAATTGATAAGCTCCCCAACGCCGCCACTCACAGCACACACACTTTTTGAGAATATATAGGGTAGGATTCGGGGTCTCATTTGGAAAACAAATTCATGGTCGAAAAAATTTCGCGTAAACGTTTTGAAAAATACAATTTTTTTGTTGTCCGTTCTTTTAGTCCGTAGTCTCAAACGATCATTTTTTGGTCGAGCAAGGCCCAGTTCAACTTATACGTCGCCCACCTTTCGACAGCTCAACGTTGAAACACTTTTCTTTCGTTGACCGCACGTTGACGGCGGACATCATTCCATATCCTTGTCGCGTGATCATTAGTCTGAAACTTTCGTCATTTCGTTTCGTAAAACTCTGTTGACGACGAACCACTGATCCGCGAAATTCTCTGTTGCCCCGATGATTCAGACGACAAACTTTCGCACCCGGTCACCAAACTATCCTAAAGATATAGTTATGAGGATGACTCGAGTCAGGAACCAGATTTAACCCACACTCAACTCAGGTGGCCTCTCACGCACGCACGCAAAATGACATAGCAGACATTCCCCAATCATTCATTGCGTGCGGAGCGATACAATAACACCTGTAGATCGTTCCCCCAACTTGGGACAAATGACCGAACAGAAATAGCGGATGGGGTTATGAAAGGAATTATTTTTAAGTCGTCTGGAAAAGATTGCAGTCCATTTCTTTGTATTTGAGGAAGTGATTGCCAGTCATTGCCAGTTTCAGTTAGATGAATTAGTTCCGGCGGAATTAGACTGTTTTTGTGTGACGCGGCTATCACAGCTGCAGTATGATGTACAGTACAGTGCATACATCGCATGCACGCTAGCTGGCATACATGTCCGTACGTACACAACCGGCAAGCTGAACTGTCGATGTCGCACACGGCTTCGATGAAAATGTTAGGGGTGAATCATTCAGGACTGCTGTCATCATTAACTACATCTCTACTGTATTATTCAGTGAGTAATATTAGGACCCGTTGGGGTTATGCTCAGATGCTTGTAGTTTTTATTGACTTAAGTTCGATAGATTTTTGCTCTGTTGGCACAAGTGGTAGTGCGACTGCGAGTGTTTCGTTTGTTTTGTGCAAGCACACCCAATCAAGTCACGAAAGTGTCATGACCGTTTGACGCGCAGAGCCTACACACAGGCACAGTTGCCATGGTACTTCATTACATTTACTATTTGCTTTGAATTTGAAAGACAGTCCTCGAACTGTATAACTGCTATTTTTCCTTCCTTTGTAAAAAATATCCTGATAATCCCTATTCACCACAAATCAAATGTTCAATTTCAGAGCTCAAATCAAGCCTTGCACATGTTGCAGGACAACAAAAAAGGAAAGTGAAGATTTCGTTTTTGTTCAGTGTAAAAAGCTGCATCTTTCTCTGAAATATCCATGAAGAGGAAGATTTATATTTTATAATATAATGCAAAAACAAACTCACAAAATCCTGTGTACGAGCCTGGTGTGGATTTTAATACATGTTTTCCTGTCAGTTTCATCATCACAAATGTTCTTCTTTTTTTTTATAAATGCAGGTGTGTTTGAAAAATTGACAATGCATTTAACAGATCATCTGACTGGGAGTATTTCATCATTTGTGCCAGAACAATGCTTTCAAGAAGTGACTTTCAGACATTAAATCAAAGTTGAGAAATTGCACCTGTGCAGAAGAAGAAATAAAATTTGCTGTGCGACAGTCCTCTGTTGGAGGAGGAAATCTGCCAAAATGCCGTTTGGCTTGCGTCTGAAGAAAACACGGCGGTACAATGTGACGGGCAAAAACTCCTATGTAGTCCGGATCCAGCTCTTGGATAATACCCTGCTGGAATTAACACTGGCATCGGAGAGTCTTGGACAAGACTGTCTGGATACCATTGCACAGCGCTTGCAACTTGAAGAGGTGGGTGTGTCACATTTTTTTGCCTTGCAGGATTCCCTTCCCTCCCCCCCCCCCCCCCCCCACACACACACACACACAGTCATGTAAACGGGTGCAATCGTGGACCTCCCATTGTTCCTCTTTTGTTTATACTTTTTCGGAAGGCCTCCCATTGGTTTTGTACACGATTTTCAATCGTGGACGTTAGGTCAAATGTGGACCCCTTTGTCTACGCCCGAATTCTTTTGTCCTAGGTCCACGATTGCCGGCATATACAAACTCAAACACACACAAGTGTGTAAACACCGGCAATCGTGGACCTCCTAGTCCTATTGTCCCTCTTTTGTTTATACTTTTTCGGAAGGCCTCCAATTGGTTTTGTACACGCTTTTTCAATCCTGGACCTTGACACAATCGCGGACCCTATTGTCCTCTTTGTTAAAGGTCCACGGTCTGAATAGCTATACAAACGCACACACACACACACACACACATACTTTCAAGGTCAACAGGAAGCTTGGCAAACTTGTTAAAGTAGCCTGGTTTTAAGCAATGAGACAGTTCCATGGTTTAATAGTAAGTCTTAAGCTGCAGCTGTCCCTGTTAATTTACGCACTCTCAGTTTATGCCTGCTCACCCATAGGATACACGCTAGAGGCAGTTGTCCAAAGCATAATGCATGGGCAATTATGCATGGGCAATTATGCATTATGAGCAATTTCATTACCATGATGCAGTTTGCTGAATAATCTGTATCAGCAAATTTCTCCATGGTTGAACCTGTGCAAAAAGTATTTTGCTATTCATAACAAATTATTACCTTGCTAGAAGCACATTGTTTGTTTTAGGCTTGGGCGACTCTGCGTTAGAGTCAACTCTATTTGACCCCAACATCGGAATCGGAATGGCGATTCCATTTTGTCTGAGGAGTTAACAGCGTGACAAGTACCCAATACCAGCTTCGGCAGGGATGTAGTCAAGTCCATCACAAGTAAGTCCTGCAAGTCCCTGCAAGTCCATCACAAGCCCTCTAGTCCTAATTCTAATCACAAGGTATTCAAATGAACTTTGACAAAGGCATTCCTTTGTCATTGTTCATCCAGTCACTTGTGACCGGCTTTATGAAAGGACATCTGACTGGACTTACGAAAGGACTTGTGAAAGGACTTGCAGGGACTCGACTACAACTCTGAGCTTCGGTGGAGTGGATTCGAGGCACCAGCCGATGATTCTGAAACTGACTGACTCCAAGAAAAATGTTGACTATTGCCATTCCTGGAAAAGACCGCACACTGCATTTCATGGTGCCAGCTGTATTGTCAAACGTGGCACCATGCAGTGTTGCTCTGCTTGTCCCGTAATGCTACCCGCCCGCCAATCATGTACATTTCGAAAGCCGTGGAGTCAAATCCAGCCAGTGCCCGACAATTCTGATGACCAATCGACATCAAAAACTTTTTGTGCAGAAGATGAAATCCCACCACATCAGCACAAAGAAAGCTGCCCGTTTCGTGTGGGATTCACTACTGACTTGTGTTTGTGCATGATATATGAGTCAATTTCAAATCATGATTTCTGCGCGCAGTCGGAAATCACCCAAGTTTTAAATTGTCTCTTGTCCATTTCATTGATACAAAGTTTACTATCTGCATAGAAATTGAAATATTAACCAGTCACTAAGTCAGGAAAAAGGATACCAATTTCATTTGGGTGATGTCGTCATGTTGATTAATGCAGGTCTTCATTCCATGAGTTATAAATAAGTCTCGCTCCAATTGTATCATGCAGGTTTTATTGTAAACTCCCATTTTTGTTACGGTAGCTTTACACACTTTATGACTAAAAGTATCTGAACAACCTGCGAGGACAGTAGAAACTGGATACAATGTTCGTCTCCACATTGCCATTGACTCCCTGGTCATTTTAAGTGCACACCACAAATAAACACCATCCATTGCTGATAAATAACCTGTCCCAACTTTAGGCTTGAGACAGTGCTGACTAACCAGATAGAAAGCCATTGACCAAGATTTAACTTCATGTACTTCTGAAAGATACATGTACAGTACCTTGGCTAAGGTTAAATCTTCTTGTTAATATTTGCACAGTGTTCGCTGACAAAGTTTAACTCTGTTTTTCAAAGTGAACAAAGAAAACTGGCAGGAGCAGGATTCGAACCTGCGACCTCCGGAATACTGTACTGGCGCTCTACCAAATGAGCTGCATGTATCTTGCCCTATTTGGGCCGTCTCCCAAATTGTCAGTATCTTTGCTCTGGGTGCTAGTCAGAAGTCATAAACCCATTATGCCGTATAGCCAGGGATCACGCCCAATTTTACGATACAACCTAAGAAGTGACATTGTGGGCAAGATAGCTCAGTTGGTAGAGCGCCGGTATGGTATTCTGGAGGTCGCAGGTTCGAATCCTGCTTCTGTCCATTTTCTTTGTTCACTGCAAATTTGTTCAAATTTACCTAGTCAGTTTCCCTTGTGGTTTGTTTGACAAATTATAAAAGTTTAACTCTGTATGTGCAGAAATTGATTAATGCTTTGTTCAAATAATGTTCAGTTTTCTGCCCCAATTTGATGGAGTAGACACAGACAGCTGGTTTTGGGGAAGCGATCCCATCTCATTACAATAACGATCAAAAGTGACTGCAAAACTCAAAATTATGAAAATATCAGCATGCACGATTATTCATTTGTCCTCAATATTGAGAAGGGCGGACAACACTCCAGGGGGAGGGGCGTACGCTCCAAGGGGGAACTCTCCAGGAGAACATTTGCTATTTTCAGGCTCCAGTTTGTAATCTCTGACAACTCCGCCATTTGTTATACAATTTGTAATATACTTGGAACACCAAGCAAGCAATATTAATAAAGTTACCATGTAAAACCGAGTTTGTATCTTTTGACATTTTTATGTATGTTGTAGTTTCCACTACATGTACACATACCTCTCTAGTATGGAGCTCACCAGGGGGTGACCTTGACATAATTCCTGAGATCAGAAAGGTCAAAATGTGTTGTATATCACTTTTAAAAATCGGTTTTCGGGCTTCAGTGTGTAACATGGTGAGAAAGTTTACAATGCAGTAATGTAGTATTGTAAATCTCTTTGCACATTTCCTTCTAGAGGAGCCATTTAGGCCCCCCAAACAATGTTTGGCACTTTTGTTCTGTGCTGATCATATGTAGGTATCTACTTGTAGTCAAGGTTTAATTAATTAAAGTTGGTATTTAAAGTTGGTTTTTGTTTTTTGTTTTACTTTTTCCCAGAAAAAGTAAATTAGGGTGGGGCAAAAAAAGGGTACGTGTACATGTAGGTAAGGTAACCTGCAGCAGAACTACTTTTTTTGGCCTTATCTTCTAAAATATAGAACAGAACAGTCTAGGGATTGTTCTGTAGTGTCTCAAAGTAAAATTTGTGTATTTGTGTAGTTTGCCTTACGTGTGGCAGAGCCAAATTATGAAATCAACTCTAGTGATAGTGTCATGAGGTGGTGGCGGTATTAATAATTTTGAGGCACTGTTGGAATGTCTTTAGAAGCTAACGATATATATCTTAGTATTCTACTTGCTTTTTACATACTAATGCCAATTACATATGTAGGGTATGTAGGCCCACTTGTTTGAGTTGCATACAGTGAATTGTTTAGTCTCGTTTAAAACACATCTTGTACATATGTACAATGTAGGTCTGCTGACCAGCAGGTAGACATTCTTGTTGAGTGTGAGTGAAAAGGATGTGGCATAGACAGCTCCTGAATGTGAAATTCTCGGTGTGGTGTGTCATGTCTGTCAGTCCAGACATAAGGTGCAGTTCATTTGAGGTTATGCCTTTAGAGCAGTAGAGCTAAATTTGTAAATGTTGTGTTTAGTACATGTACTTGCAAATCATAAAAAAGATAAATTGCTCTCATTCCCAGTAAATGACGTTAGGTTTTCATAACTACATGTACATGTACATGATGAAAATCTACCTAAAATAGAAATGATTAAAATCAAACTACATGTAACCAATTACTACATTTAAGCACTAACCAACATACAGTGTATACCGTACAATTGTACATCTAAAATCTGAAAGCATGAGCAAGGGATGCCCATTAAAGTTGCTCAACACAATCAGTAAAATTCTGCTCCTTCATGCTTGTATATTTGTACATGTACTGTAGGTCTAATACATACATGTACATGTAACTTGATGACATTCAGCTTTTTATGATTGCGGTTGGTTGGTAGGCTGCCAGAGTTTAATATCACACAAGTCCAATATACATGTACTTAACATTCACAAGCGCTGCTATTCATTGTAGTGTCTAGACCTTGTGTAGGCGTCTTTGTGGTCATTGAATGACTTTTGGTACCAATTTTAATTTGCTTTAGGTACAAATGTAATTAGGAAAAATAAAAAAAAACATATTTAGAGTCATGTTGTTTTCAAAAAGGATGGAGGAGGCCCTTTTTACATTGTACTTCTAATTTTAGATCCTACCTGGCAGTGTTCTACAGGGTGGGATGGGTGGGCTTGGCTCAGCCTGGCCTGGGTTGGCTTGGGTTGGGTTGAGGGAAGAAAAGCCATAAAAGCAAAATAAACATTTTGAACAATGAACAAAATTAAAAGCTGACAAAGCCAATCAAAAGAAAGTGGCTGCTAAACACTAAAACAGGAATCTTGTGTGGATGTTAAACCTGCTTTTTTTTTTTTTTTTTCGGGGGGGGGGGGGGGGGGGGGTTTGCCTTATTTCTTTTTAAAAACTTTTTGGTGGGGATGGGACTACAATGTAGAAATACTAGTAGCATCCAGGAAGAAAAAAAATAACTGGTTCTTTCCATGTGGGATTTCAGGAAATCAATCCCAGTTAGCACACATGGTACCAAGCATATGTAGGCCTTTGAACTTTAGCAAAAAATGGGTACAGGTAATGCTTAGATGAGGTACATGCCCATAAATAATGGCCCTGCGGATTGCAATCACCAACTACTACCTTGTCAGGATGTTTGTATGACTTGCTTATCGGGTGTCATCTGAGGTCACATAAAAAAACACAAACACAGCCCTGCAACTGGAACAGTCAGCAGACTCCTCTCTGGCTTTTAATCATGATAATGGGCCAGACTGCTGCATTTCCAAGCCAGCAAATTTTCTGAAAAGGTTGTACATGTATTGGATGACCGACTGTTCCGAAGTAAAACATGTGTGCCAACCTTTTTGTGTCCCCTAAACGAATGTTTTGGGAGACACTTACCAGTCCTAAATTCTGTGTGACCATATGACCGTAGCTCTGGGAGAAAGTTTATAACATCTACATGCTTTCATGGATTTTGATGAAATCTATATGCATTGACCCTTGGGTGGGAAGACGCAATTCTTCTTGGGAATGCCGAGGTCAAAGGTATTGCAAAAAAATGGGTCTTATCATATGAAAAGTTGAAGTCCAATTGCAATCAAACTTGGGTTATAGGTGCATTATGTTTACCATCATATGATAGTGATGTGCAAGGTCACTTTACTGAAAGCTTGCAGTCCATTGCAATCGAAATTGGGTCATTAGGTGCATTATGTTAACGGTTAACTGTCATGTGATGGTGATGTGAAAGATCACATACTGAAGTCAAAGGTCATTTGAGGTCAAGTTATAAAATAGGCTTAAAATGTAAAATGAGTCTCATTTGAAAAAATGCAGTCCAATTGCAATCAAACTTGAGCCAAAGGTGCAACATGGAAACATTTATGTGATGTGGATGTTAAAGGTCACATCAATGTCAAGGGTCATTTCGGGCCAAGTTTTTAGTTTAGTTGTAATGTTAAAGTCCACAAATAGAAGTCCACATGTTCAGCAGAAATAATACAGTATTGGTAAATTTTTGCAAATTTGGAACATTCCCTTTCATGTACATACATGTACTGTACTTTCCAAAATTTACAAACTAGTGCATTATTACATTATGTACATGTATGTACATGGACTGTACATGAATATCGTACACATAACGTTACAGTTCGCCCAAATTACCTGTACCACAAATTACCTGCACCACACATTTGTACATTGTGTGGTGCTTCTTGGTGTACAGATCCACATTTCATCATACAAATGAACTGTTAGTGTTAATGTACATTTTGTAAACAAATAACAAGTGAATGGATAATTCCAGATCTGCATGTACAGTGTAATACATGTACACTTTCAGATTGGAAATTTCAATTTTGTTTTATCATGACCAGCAAAATGTTACAGTGGGCCTTGAAAAATTTTGTTTAGACATTTATTTTAACATGTACATGTACTTAATGGAATTATACCTGACAGCAGTACATGTTTTGCTATTTTTTTAAATAAAAAAATGGTTTGTAAACAGTAAAAAAAATCACTTGTAAACAGTAAAAAAAATCACTTGTACTGTACAATTTAGGCCTACAGTATGCAGTGTTACTGGTACATGTGTGTGTTGAGTTGAATAACCCAGAATTATCAAAATAAGAAACCTGAAACGACTTGTGTTACCTGGGAAGCAGTGTGGAATTCGCCAAACATGAATGGACAATAAACACCTCATATTCACATTGATGGCCTGTTTAGTACGTGTACATGTATGCGTGTACATTGTACAGTTTTCAGTACACATTAAACATTTGAAGCCAGTATGAAGCCGTTATTAAATATATAGAACCTTCAATGGCTACAGTGTGTTTGTGAAATCCATGTACCAGGATCATTCCATAAAAAGTGGATATTATTTTTAATTTGGCATACGTGTATATTGAATTTACATGTACATGTACTGTATGTGCATGTAATCATTAAATCTTCCATCCATTGATATATTTTATGTGGGTCTGTTACATCTCTACAGATGTCTATCCATACATTGTACGATGTACATTGTACATATTACTACTGTAGATTGTAGCATGAACCGCAACAAAGATGAATACCGTGACAGTAGGCTATACATTGTACAGTGTGTGAGCAGCAATGCTTTAACCCCTTGAGTACGTTTTTGTTTGTGGGAGACGTCGGGGTGTCGCAGCGGTTTTGGCAGCCAAGCGAACCGCTACAATGTGTTTGTGCAGTCAAGCGTAACATAAACAATAATCCAACTGCACAAATGGCGTCATCCGGCCTGGTGGCATTTTTTTTTTTTTTTACGCCATATGGCATCATCCTATGCAAAGGTTAAACAAAGTTGTACAGCATTTCTCCCTTGAAGTTGTGATCTAATCAAGGTGGTATGTGCATACACACACCCAAGGACCCTGATGTCCTTAAACTGCCTACATGTACATGAACTCTGCCAAATTCCAATCACAGTGACATTGACCCTGTCATTATCAAGGTCTTAACCACAGCAACATTTCTGGCATAACTTTACAGGTTGAACTACATGTAAGTGACCCTTGCCCATTACTCATAATATCATCCCTTTGCCAAAAATTTGGGTCCAATCAGTCCCATGTATTGACATTAACTCAACTTGATTGTTTCGTTTGTGATTAATTTTTTCTGAAGCAGGGTGAATGTATTGTACAGTGTACACGTGTACACGTACGTTCGAGGACAGGAGGAGAAAGAAAATATAAAGGAATCTTTCTTGTCCTCGGGAGTTGGTCTTTTGTTAAAATCGGTCCTCGGGCGTAAAAATACATGTATGTGCTTGGAGTTGTGTTACATTCTGTATATTAAAGGAACAATTAATAGGAAACACAAAGCATTGTCCTCGGTCGTATCTATAGGAAAACACGACTGTGTGTACAACAGACCAGTTCATTCCTCCATGGTTGCAGGTACACATTGTGCATGTCCATATGTATCTTTGTCAGCACAATACATACATGTTCCCAGACAAGGTGATACCGTAGACACCTACTGTAGTATGTATTTGAATCCACTCATTTACATTTATATAAATACATGTACCATGTGTTCAATTCATTTACAAAATGGACATTAACCCTGACCCTGCCAGATGCAGCACAGTGCATCTGTGGTGACAGCTTGACCTTGCTGCACTCTGCACTCTGCACTCTGCACACAAGTCAATGTGACAAAGTATGCAATCTGATGTGTCTGGCAGGGTTTCTAGCCAAAATACCCTGGAGGGTTAGGGTTAAGTATTTTAGCCTCTGAGATTAGGCCTTTTCAAACTAGACAAAATCTCAGTGGTGGCCCCCGGGGCGACGCGGGGGTGAGAATGTGCGACGTTTCGCACTAGCCATTTTCGTCCCGGGGCCACCCCCGAGATTGGTCTCGCCCCGGGTCAAGTCAAAAAGCTCGCTATTGTTAATTGTACAGCTTGGCCGAAAGCGCGGCAGATATATTGTATAGTCGTACAGTTCAATAATCATGGAGAAGACAAGAGTGTAGAAAATATAGCCGATAAGTGTGAAACGTTAATGCCCAACCCCGGGTCGACCTCGCCTCGGGGTCGACTGAGGTAGGTTTGCGCGAAACGACTGTGAAACGACGCGGGGTTGAACTCGGAGGTGAAAACGCCGGAGCGGCCCGGGGTTCAGCGCTCTGGTGTGAAAAGGCCTAAAAAGTCCTCTCAGCTATTAAAGCACCTTGCCCTCCTAACTTTTAACAATTATTCATAATTGCCTACATTGTAAGACAGTTTACCCGTTCCCATTGGTCGAGAACCCATCCTGTGGGTGGTTTTAAACAGCCGATAAAATACCAACCTGTTTTAAACATTGTTTGTTGCAACAAACGTGGCCCCTGAACCAGGACGTCCAGCATGAGCTAGTATTTAAGTCCAGTGCATGTCATGCTGCATTGCGTAAAATAAACGTGTTTGATGTGCCAACTTTATGTAGTAAAAAAAAATAATCAAAATAAGTTGTTTTTAAAGTTAAAAATTGTAAAGTTAAATTCAGTTGCATTTCTAGTACAGAATTGCGGTTTGTGTTTATTGGAAAAAAATTTAAAATTCAGGTGTACACAAAAGACTGCTATGTTTTCCTTGCCTCACTTCTCTGGATCACCAATGGCAATAATAATTTGCATAAACGTCTCTGCTGTTTGGGGGTTTCCATAAGTGCCTTTGAATTTTGATTGAAACCAAAAATAGTATAATTTACTATTATCAAGCACAATAGAGTATTAGTTTTATTAAATATATAATTATTCCATGAGAACGCTGAAATCAAAGAAACTTGAATAGCTATCATGCCCCGCAATGAAAACAAAAAATATCTTTATTGTAACTGATGTGTATACGCACATGCAGACAGGTACGTACAATGTAAATGTATGCATTTTGATACTGCAGATCCCTGAAATGCAGTGGGCAAGCATGTATCCATGGAGGAAAGGCATTACATTTTGTAAGATGAGACTTAGTACTGACAAAAAGTGTTATAGGAAACAGGTGTCACTTTAATATGCTCAAAAGGTGGCATTAATGTGACAAATGGCAGACTGTACATGTATTAATGTATGACAAGACTGTACAATTTACAATACAGTACACTACACATGTGCAGGTTACATGTATTTATTTTCATGTACACCTTTCCATGTTTATCTTTCCTTTCACATGTCTAGACCATGTACTTTGGGCTTCAGTACATCAACAAGGGTTACAAGCTGCGCTGGGTGGACCTGGAGAAGCCACTCAAGAAGCAACTGGAGAAGAACTCCCAAGAGCCCTTCCTGCGATTCTGTATCATGCTCTTTGCTTCCAATGTTCAGCAACTCAGACAGGAGATCACAAGGTCAGTCACATTTTTCCCCAAAACGTCCTACATTGTTGCGTTGGGAGCCATTTATGAGGCAGTTTACTTGGATTCCATTTTTCATCGTTTGTCGTTTGCTGTTTTGACATAGCAGCCATTGTACATTTATAAATTTATATATTTATATTTGAAAAAAATGTCAGAATTCAGCTCAAGCTATTATAGACATTTGTCCTGGGTTATCAATACATTCGATTGTTTTTATTGCTCGTTTTGTAAAAACAAAACTACGTGTGGGTCACCCGTGTGGGTCACCCGCATGTAAAATCTTTGGTTAAAGTGACCTCTGACTTGGACTCGTCCTTTATGAGTTGCGACTTGGACTTGTGGTCACTCCACCTAGTGGAAATTTGTATCGTTTCGTAACGATTGTCGGCCAACAATAATTGGAAATTGTCCCCCGACCTGATAATTCCCTGACTCTATAAATTGCTCTGATTTTTCTAAAGTAGGGTCATTGAACCAGATTACTAGAACAGAATTTTTCTTCTCCCTTTTTTCCCAGCATCTATGCACACAAAACCTTAAACGGGTCAGTGTTACAGTATTTGCTAGCAGTCTTGCATTCAGACTCAATCATCGATGACTTGAATTAAAGTCTGGTTAATCTACAACCCCATTTCACATTACACCTTAACCTGAGAAGTTTCCTGAATATAAACCTATTTAGTCCTGGTACTCCTTTGGTTAAACGGGCTGCCAACCTAGGAAAATTCCCAAAGCTTTCCGTGAGCTACATGTACATGTACGTACATTTTGATGCAACATGTTTTTACAAGAGCAATTCTCACTACACAAATCACCTCTCATCTCTGGCTAACATACCCATTGGTTGACGAATCTGATTTGTCTCCTGACCGCATCCCTGGAGAAGTGTTGTGAGAATTTAGTGTAAGATTTGAACACATGGGTTATTCCATAAATTTGGGGTCCAAAAGTGTGACATTATTTTGGTGTCCCTGTTACATAGTATCCCTGGCTATACGGCATTCTGGGTTTATGACTTCTGACTAGCACCCACCCGAACAAAGATACTGACAATTTGGGAGACCGCCAACATAGGGCAAGATAGCTCAGTTGGTATAGCGCTGGTACGGTATTCCGGAGGTAGCAGGCTCGAATCCTGCTCCTGCCAGTTTATTTGTTCACTTAGAAAATATGTTTTTACTTGTTTGGCAGGTACATGTACTTTGCTTTACACAATCACTCTTGAAGATAGAAGGCATTTAAGAATGTGTCCTGAATTGCAAAATCTTGTAGATGTCACGATGTAACAGGGACACCAAAAATGTCACACTTTTGGACCCCAAATTTATAGAATGATCCACATCCATGGTTGTACCATTATGCTGTGGGGAAGATTAATTTTGAGAAACTGGGTTTTATAATCATTTTGCCTGTATAAATTGTGTACAATTGTGTTGTGAATTAAAATTTAACTTTGAAGAAAAACTGAATATTACATGTAAATCGCATTTTATATTCATGGAGTAGAACTGGTCAGGTACAATGTACATGTATATGTACCAGAGAGAAATTTTGCAGATTTGTATACCATGTGAAATAATAACCCTATAAAAAAATTCTCTAAAAAAAGAACCATTGATATTTGGGATCAGGATGTTCATACTCTCATCAGAACCATGGACCATTGAGCAAAGAAACAGATAGACCATCTCTGTTGTTTCTCACAAATAACCTTCCCCATAGAACAATGCAGGAGCCCAACTTACAAGGTATGCTTGGAATTTCTCCAGCAACCTGATGAGGTTGAGGTCATATAACAGGTATCCACAAATATTGTCTTGCATCAAGGCTACCCATAGTAGCAAGGTTAGGTTTGCATGTAACCCAGTAGTCTCAGGGTTAACGACACCTATAAGAGATAATTCCCTGTGTTGGCAATCGTAACTGTGAAGGTAGTTTTAACCCAGGAAATTAAAGGTATGATACAACATACATACGTGTACATGTACATGTACATGCATGTACGTACATGTACATGTACATGTACGTAGTTGCAGGCAGTGTTCATACTTTGTGAGATTCAACATGTATACATGTACATGAAACAACATACTATGTACATTTGTACCTGTGAAAGTTTGAGCTCAATCCGTCATTTGAGCTCAATCAGAGTCATGAGAAAATGGTGAAAAACCATTCTGTTGTAACAGTGATTTTGTGCATTTTCATACTGATTTTATTTCGATTGTGTAAAACGAAATTTTTGTTACATGTACATGTAGGTCTTCAGGTACAATTTTGTCAAAGATAAGAGGAATGGCACATGTACATGTACACGATATGTAGGCCTACATGTACATGTACTGGTACGATCTTTATAATTATAAATAGTAAGTTTTCAGACTGAAACTAATCAGTTGGTTTCAAATATCCCAGGTTAAGATCAGATGTGGAAAAAGTACTCATCTGTAACAATTTTAGTTATTTAAAGTTAGCTTTTTTCCTGAAACTGTTAAATAAATTGGGCTCTAAAACAAAGAAACAAAAACAAACAAAAGAACAAAAAATTCACCAAAAGAGAAACCAAGAAAGACAAACATCATTTTTTTCTTCTACAATATCTTTAGTTAAAAATGCCTCAGTTCACCAATTTTTTTCCAGCTCATCAGTGGCCTTCAGGCCTGAAAGTTGTGTCAATGCAGTGAACCATATGCTTGCATTCCACCAGTGTGGTTTTGTTATCCCTCATCCTTCAAATTCCAGCAGTCTCTATTCAGTACACTAACCTCTTTGTCATGCATACATTCCTCGTAAACTTTTTTTTATCAGTAACAATAGGGAGGCAGATTTTGCCAGTTGTAAGTGGGCCATGCTGGCAGAGACCATGGGTTGGTTCAGGGATTTGTGGGGTTGTTTTTTTGACATGCAACTCATTCAGCTATGTACGAGCAATCAAGCAAGAGTGCAAAGAATGACAGATTTAGGGGGGCTGCTTACAAAGAATACAGGTTTTGTGAGGCCAACAAACAAAGTCCTTGTTTTCTTGTTTTTCAGTGGAACTTGCGAGCTTCTTTTAGTGTGAAATTGACATTGAAAGTACCTTAAAATTAAGATACATGTACATGTACATAATTGTACACGTACAGTATTGTTCACATGTAGTACATGTTTGCCTTGATGGTTCCTTCCTCGGAAGTCAAATAAAAACTGGACCCAGGATTTCATTATTCAAAAAAAAATTGTAATCGGTCTTCCCTGAAAAGGTTTTAGCCTGGATTTGGAAACACTTTGTCCAGGGTCTCCGATCCAGGGTCTCCAAAATGTTCACCAATATTTTTGGTTAACTGTATTTGCAAAAGGACAAATAAAACAGGGTTTCCAAAAGAAACCATTCTGGTTCACACCATGACCGCTGGACTTGTTTTTCTTAACCTAAACTTCTTTTCTTGTGTCACTTTTGAAGATTATCAAATATATTTACAACACCTCTTTGTTGCTGGTCTCTAAAATAATGTATTTTTCTCACTCATTTTGAAAAAAAAATTGTACATGCAGTAACCCTAGACCTTTGTTTTATTGCATTGTCTTGTATTTCATTTTGTTTGAGTTGACAACTGTACAGTATACCTGTGTACAGTGTACATGAGTCATTTAGATAAACCAATCACATACTTGTACATGTACATGTGGGTCATTCCACAAATTTGGGGTCCAAAGGTGTGTCACTTTTGGTATCCTTGTTACACCTGACCTGTATAATTTCCCATCAAGTATTAAAATTGACATCACGCTATTTTTTACTTGTTTGGCAGGTACTTTGCTTTACATAATCACTCTTGGAGATAGAAGGCATTAACCCCTTGCGTACGGATGACGCCATATGGCGTAAAAAAAAAACGCCACCAGGCCGGATGACGCCATTTGCCGCCGTTTGTGCAGTTTCAATCCATTGTTGGATTATTGTTACACTTGACTGCACAAACACACTGTAGTGGTTCGCTTGGCTGCCAGAACCGCTGCAACACCATGACATCTCCCGTAAAATACCGTGCTCAAGGGGTTAAAGAATATGTAACGGGGACACCAAAAATGTCATACTTTTGGACCCCAAATTTATAGAATGACCCATGTACATGTGTACATGTATTGTACATGTCACATGTAATTGGTTGATAACAGTGAATATTGTGCATGAACTACACATACAGTATGTCAATTACATTGTACATGTACCACCTGTATAAACCACATGGATTTTTACAAGGAAATGTGGGAAATTACCCATAAATTTCCATGCCCCCTATAATTTCCTTAATACTCTCTGAATGGATTAGCCAATCCTGTAAATGATGAAATGGCATTATTTACATAGTTGTGGTGTGACCCCAAAATGCCCCAACCTAGTCTTCTGTTGGGTTGTGGTGGATCTGTTTGGAAAGTAAACAATCTGCATACCAGGAAATATTATTTTTGGTTGAAGTTTGGACCGGTATGTGGTAATTGCGTTGACGTTACCTCATGCAAAACATGTTGAATAATGTTGGTTTTTGGTTCTATTTTAATGTACATGTACATGTACCCCTGTAAAGTTGTATTGTGGTTTTGCATATGACCGGCTCTACAAAAATGGGTGTTACATGTATGTCACAAAATATGAGTGTTGTAAGTTATCTACATACATGTACATGTAGTTGAATTGGTCACACCCTAAGCTTTAATTTGGTGTAGGTTTGACCAGGATGTGACAATTTGTATTCTTGAGATATTTTGACATTTGCATGTACACATATATTTCCAATTTAACGGAAGTACATTTGGAGATATTGCCAGTTAAACGTAGCAAATGGAAAGAAATGAGCAACATTTGTTTTTTTTTCTAAAAATAAATTATAAAAATCTAGATATACATGTACATGTACATGTAATAGAAGCCATTTGCATACATGTAGCACAACATACATGTAGTTCCTTTTTGTAGAGTGGGTCACATACATTTACAATGTAGAACAATTGGGCTTTTGAAAGTGGGCCATTCAATAAATCTGGGGTCCAAAAGTGTGACATTTTTGGTGTCCCTGTTAGATTTTGCAATTCAGGACACATTCTTTAATGCCTTCTACTATATGTACATGTACATTGTACATTGTATCTCCAGAAGTGATTGTTTAAAGCAAAGTACCTTCCAAACAATTTTTTAAATAATGTGATGTCAATTTTAATGATACTTGATAGAAATTACGCTGGTCGGGTGTAACAAGGACACCAAAAAAAGGTCACACTTTCGGACCCCAAATTTATGTACATACTATGTTATCTTGAACTTCACCGCTGTTCTTATATACATGTATTGTGTACAATGTAGCAGATTTCTTAATTAGGAATTTTGATACTTTTGAAATACATGTACATGTACACTGTAAGTTCGCAGTGTACATGTACAGATTGACCTGTTGTTTTATGACAAATTTTATTTCTGTGAAATTTGTTGTGCTGCTGATAAATTGTGTGCATACATGTATGTTTGAATACTGCATGGATGTAACTTGGACTGAGTTTATTGATGACATTTTCTCACACCTATTCCTTTACAGGAGAATGTCAGCCTTGTCTGGAATCTAAAATATGATGGATTCTTGCTGTCGATACAGACGGCATAGGCATCCTCGTACATGATTGTATTAAATTATTGTACACTGTACTTTTTTTGTTTTTAGTTTCTATATAAATGAATTTTTTATATTTTTACATAATTATTCTTAATATTTTAATTGTATTTTAGTAGTTTTGTGTGAGCTGGGGTCCATGGGAGATCAGTGAGTTTTTCAGTGAGTTTTTCACACTGAATGGAACACCCAGGATAAATAAGAAATAAATTAAAAAAATATAAATAAAATACACTGTACCTTACACATTGTACACACAGTCGTACTTCCCTAATACGTCCGAGGACGAAGCTTTGTGTTTCCTTTTGTTCCCTTGATATAGCCAAACCCCATAGACTAAGCACGTATCCTTACGTTCGAGGACCGATTTCAACAAAAGACTCTACGTTCGAGGACTGAAAGGATTCTTTGTGTCTCCTTTCTTCTCTTGTCCTCGGAGATATATTGCGTGCACGTACACACATACATGTACATTATATTTTGATGTGTTCATATTTCTTTTAGAATTTAAAACAGCCAAGCTAAATGTACATGTACATTGAACTTATTTACTACAATTACATAGATTCCTATAGAAATTATGTACATTTGTCACATATACACGTACATGTACAATGTACCACAAGGACATGAGCATGACTGAAACATACACCAACCATAATACACAGGCATGGAGACTAATGGACAATTTCCAGCAGTACACCTGTAAATTGCTCTCTCTGTTCATTACTTTCTTGCATAATCGATGAAACAAGCTTTGTAGATGGATGGCAATTATTATCAATTTCTAAAATGCTTTTATCTGTTTTTGTAGGTGTATCATACATGTACATGTACATGTACATGTACATTCTTTTTCTTGAATAGTCTGCAGTTATTTGTATGGACAAGTATTCGGCCGTAAGTTTATTTTTACAAACTTAAGTTGATTGGGTTCCGGAAGTACTTAATTTGACTTTTGAGGGTCAAAATTTTGATGCTCTAAAGTTTTGTCAAGACTTTCACACAAAAAACAGCACATTTTGAGATGTGTGTGTGTGTTAGATTATTCTTTTTTAAAGATGTTTTCGAGTTCAGTCGTCACACCTTTATAGCCCAGTTGGGTGTATCAAAGACACCTTTCCCTTTTTCAGTGACCAAATTTTATTTAAGTGAAAGAATTGAAAACTTGCCAGGTTTCTTGGAATATCTCTGGGTCAATTTAATATTAAATAAATACCACAGCGGTGTAGTCCTGAGCTAAAAGTGGTAATCCAATACTGATGTTCAAAACTAGTCTAGTCAAACATGTTGGAAAGCTAGGAGTGATCATGCCAAATATACATGCATACAATTAATGAGCGAAGGACACTACATGTAAATATGTAAATGTATGTTTTTTGTAATACCCACAGGTATGTGTGTTGTAAGTACCAGAGTAAATTTGGTACGACAGGTGGAAATAATATGTGCCAAATCCCTAATAGTGATGCATGATTATATACTATTACAGTGATCTGGCAGATACAATGTATATATATACATTAATGTTCCATGTAAATTTGTCTACTTGTAATCAAAGCAACAGTAATGATCTGTTAGTGCTCATTTCAACATTTGTCAAGCATCCAAAATGGTATAAAACAAACGACCTTTTTGAAAATACATGTACAATGTAAGTTCCATCACAAATTGTACTGTACATGTGTTGGTTTTCCTCAATTTCATTTCTTGAATTTTTGTTACAAATTTGCCCACTTACTTATGTGCCTTTTTTCTTTTCTTTTTCAGGTACCTTTATTTCTTGCAACTGAAAACTGACGTCACTGAAGGAATACTACCGTGTAGCCCAGAGCAAGCCATATTACTAGGCAGCTATGCAGTTCAAGGTATTTACTGATTCATTAGAAACATTTGTTGCAAATGTAATATGTAAATAACATGATTTGGTACAGAGCAGTTCATGTACAGTGTAGTTTGTGGTCTACAGTGCATGTAAAAAAAAATTGCAGTTTCAAAAAATGGTTTTGTTCCCCACTCAACAAAATCGAATAAATGTTTTACATGTATTTCTTCAGATACGACAGACGGATCCTATAGATAGATAGACAAACAGATCATATAGCTGAACTTGAAATACCCCTGATGTGGTATCAGTTGAAGAAAAAAATATATACATGTAGTCTGTTTCCCAAGTGAATGCATTTTATTGACACCTGTTCCATTATTGCTTTTGCCAGCTGAGTTTGGAGACTTTGACCCACAGCGACACACGGTCGAATACCTCCAAGACTTTGTGCTCCTTCCCAAGGTAGAGAAATCTTTTGATTTTTATTGTTTGATTTACTTTTATTGTAAATTGTACCGTACCCTTGTAGCAAATACAAGTGTAGTCTAACAGCATCTGGGTGTGTGTGTGGAATGCCAAGGCCTCGTGGTCTTGTGCACCTGACTCAAGATTTAGGTGGTTACAACAAATTGTAGGTTTGACCCAAGCCAAAGGGTTATGGTACTTGTGTCCTTGAGCAAGACACTTTGTATAAAACAGCTTCTCTTCAGATGAGTAAATTGGTACCTGTGAAGGCAGTGGTGGTTATGGTTTTGATCAACCCGATGTAATTAACTATGGGGGCTACATATTTCCCAGGGAGTGGGGGAAGATTTCAGCAATGTTTGATGGGCCTGATCATCAGGGGTAATAATGTTGCATCTTTGTGCCATGATTAGTGGATATGTGCACTAAATCGGTGAACAACATGCATTGTAATGTAAACTACTCCTAGGAAAGTTGAGAGGTTTTTTTCTCTTCTGGTCGGTGTGATTATTGCTGGCATATGGTTTATTTTTTAAGTAGGATGACATATGGATGTACAAGAACTTGAATAAGTGCCAGGCCTGCAGTTACAATTACATGTACATGTACCTCCAGGGACTGTTCTGGTGCCCTAAATTATTTATGTGGCATCTCGGACTTGTACAGCAAATATCAGGGGAAAACATCTGTTTCTTTGAATGCACTTTCCTGTGAAGCACTGTGTTTTCTATGCCTTGGCTCCACTGTTTATTTTTCTTTTACTTTTTTCTTCGTATTCATTTTGATGATTTCCTGTGTTACTGAAATTCTGGAAATCTGTATTTAAAGGACGGTTATAATTTTTCAAGATTAAATGTATTTAATTTTCACAACGTGAAATTTTGTAGCTTTTACAAAAAAATTCCTGATTTCAGGATTTTTTGTGAGATTTGTTTTGGTCCTTAAATTGTTTTTATCATTCCAAAATGACCTCTGCAACCTGAAACAGTCTTCTTCTAATTCTAATGATAAAATCTTTTGCAATTTTGCATCATATTTTAACCTCAAAATGGGAATTTCTTTTCACACTTTTTCTCTTCCCAGGGAATTTATTTCACAAAATGTGAACAAAATTCCCAAAGTGGGAAGACATTTTCACTTTTTCTCAAAAGTGGGAAAACATTTCCTTGCCTTTTCACACAAGTGGGAAAACAGTTTTACGCCTTTTCACACAATTTTGACAATATTTTCACACTTTTTTTCAAAGTGAGAAAATAATTTTCCACTTGAATTCACAGGTGGGAAAAGTTGTGAGAAGTGTGAAATGTGAATAGGAATTCTTTTCACAAAATTTCCCATTCCCATTCAATTGCAATGTACTGTATGTATCGTTGTACTATACATGAATCACAATATTGTACCAGATGAATCCTAAGTAGTTTTTCAGTACAGCTTAAAGACAGAATTGTATTTTAGGTACACTACAGGTACATACATGTACACTATATATTAACACTACTACATGTACATGTACACTGAACATTTGGCTTAATAGTTGTATTCAGTGCTTTCCATTATTCACTATACCAAACAACCACTACATGTATATTGAACCTTTTTTCTGAACATTTTTATTGGACCCCATGATGTTCATGATAGTGATGTTCTACTGTTAAACCAAGGCCTACCAAACGCTTCAACCGCTTTGCCCCTTTGTTTTTTTACTCCAGAACCTGACCTCGGATCCAGAGCTCCTGTTGGATCTGATTCAAGAGGTGATCAATGCCTACACCAATCACACTGGAATGTCGCCAGATATGGCGGAGCTGGCCTACATCAACGAGACCTCTCAACTGGAGGGATATGGTCAGGAGAACTATCCTGCAAAGGTGAGGTTAAACCCAGCCCATAGAGCTATTTTAAATGACTAGAGTGCTAACTGCTAAATCCCTCATGCAGAAGTTTTGAAGCAGCCCTAGGCGTGGCCATGATTGGAGGGTGGATGTGTTGTGTGCGCGACTGAAGAACAATTTCAATTACCCGTTATGTCAATGCTTTGTAAAACAAACTATTTGTAAGCCCTTATCAATTGGTAAACATGCATTGTGAATTAATTTTACCAGAAAATGATCCTGAAAAAAAATACATGAAAAATGGATAATTAACTTTAGAAAGTGAATAGACTTTGGATCTTGAGGTATTTTTTCATGTTGATGAATTCATGTTTTTGCTCTTTTGTTCTTGCTGTGTGTTTTACTCCAGGATGAAACGGGTCGTGAGTTACTTCTCGGTGCTTCTTCCATCGGCATTTTTGTCAAACACCTTAACGGCCAGCCAACAGTCACCTTCAAGTAAGTCGAGATGTCCCCTTTGGGAAAGAACATGATTGATGGGACTTTCTCTCGTCAAGATTTATGTTCTTGACAATGTACAGGGACCTGCCAAGACAAACAAAATGGCTTTTGAGACGATGCTGAAGTAGAGAAAGGTTTACGGATACACCGTGTGAAGTGGCTAACTCTAAAGAAGAGCAGTAGGATTCTGAGAGGAACCTGCAGGATTACCTCCAGTTAAAAGAGCTGCTACATCAGGACTTGTTTTTACATCTAGTTACCTTCCTTAGATTATCAACAAACCTTTCTCTACATGTGTAAATACATTTAACCCTAACCCCCTAGACCCTTTTTTGCTAGGAACCATCCTCAATCATCCGATTGCCCTGCCCCAACAAATGCATTCATCCTCAATCCTCCAAAATCCTCCTCGCTTGAAACACCATTCATTCTCAATCCTCCAAAATCCTCCAAAATCCTCCAAAACTGCAAGGAGGATTTTGGAGGATTGAGGTGGGTTAGGGTTAAACACCATTCATCCTCAATCCTCCAAAATCCTCCTGTATATGGATATAACCTGCCACCTTAAACCAGTTGAAAATTGTCAGCGTATTTGTGTAAGACAAAGAATAAAAAAATTAAAAATTCAAACCATTTTGATGAGCCATGTTTTTTTCCCCAAATATACAGAGGGAGGTTTGCTGTCCAGACTCTCAAGAGAGCTAAATGTCTAAACCTGTTCAGGATGTGGGGTAACCTGACAATGAAAGCCCAAGCATAAGCGTGCACAATTCACTGCCAATGTCAATCTGTAACGAACGAAGGACATTTATTCTAAACTTTACTTGAATGTGCACAATAAAAAAACCGCATCATACAGTTTGTAGCTTTCCCCATGTTCACATGAAAGGAACACACCCTAGTGTGAATGTGCGACAGAAAATCGGGCAGAAGTACCGACACACCTGTGGTTCTTCTGAAAGCCACGCTTTTCCTTTTTGAGGTAGTTATTTTACATGTACATATTTATCCCCAAAAAATTCTCTCTCGTTGTAATCTCCACCATGCAGATCCTCAAATCACATTTAACAAACAACAACAAACATTAGCTTTGCCACTAGAAACCATGACTTGCGTTCACAGAGTGCGTAACAATATTGGTCATTTCCCACTGCCTAGATGGAGTGACATAGTCAATATGGGCCATAATAAGCGTCTGTTTGGCATTGAGACAGTCCACAATGAGGAGACAGTGCAGTTCCAAGTGGAGGATGCAGAGACGGCCAAGTATGTCTGGAGGATGTGCAAGACGCAGCAGCAGTTCTACAAGATATGTCTAGCCAACAGCAAGTGAGTTCTTAAACCACGGTTTGGTTTGGTTTTGTATAGCTTGGTTTGGTTTGGTTTATTTTTTACTCAAGCTTCAAGATTTTGGGCTATTTCCACAAGAACAGAAAATATTTTTGTCCTCTTTTTTTGGGGGGGAAGGGGGGGGGGGGCATGGGGCTTGCAGCAGTTATCCGGAAAGTAGGTGCACTGGTGCAGATAGTAGTTGAGATACAAGTCAGTACAATTTTAAAATCAACCATGAGAGATAGAAATCCATTGATTAAAAAAAAAAATATGTGGAATAAAATTGAGGTTGCACAAATTTTGCTTGCAATTGCTTTGGCAATATTCGGATTATTTTTGATTTTTTTTTAATTAAACATTTTTTGAAAAATCAGTTTTGGGTGTCATAATTTCATAAATCTGACCTGGTCCAACGAAACAGGTGGAAAATTTCAAAAATTTAGGTGTTATTTTCTAAAAGTATGTAGCTCATTTGGTTTTAGAACTTTTGGATAAGTTAGAAGTGTAAAAATGTCAGTTTCAAAGTTGTCTTTTATTGTCTGTTCTTGTAGCAATTGTATCCCGAATAACCTTTCACCTTTGAGATACCGAACTGGCTTATTCAGAATGCCTTTGTGCGACTTCCCGCTCATTTCATCTTGTAAAGGGCAAAAGAACTGCCCTTGCTGAGCAAATCTTGATTTCTGGTTCTGCTGCACAGGCCTGCCTCCTTTGAGGTTTCTCTTGATGGCATCAGTGGGTTTGACAACAAGAGGAAGTTGATTAGCAATAGCTCTTACCGCGGGGGATCCATAGAGAGACGACCCACCCTACTGAGACACTCGGAACTGAACGAGCAGAGCAATGTGCACATGAAGGATGTTTCATCTGATGGTAGGAATTTCCCCCAAAATATTGTTGTTAATACAAAAGTGCTTCTCATATTAACTTTGCTCTGTGTTTGTATAAGATCTGTGGGACACATGTGCGTACCATGTGGCATTCTGCATGTATAGCAGGAAATGTTGTTCTTTATGGGGTACTTGACAAATCCTCAAGTCTTATTGGAATTTTTATTCCCATCTAGGATATCTTGGGTTAAGTTATACTCCTTCAGATCCCACACCTGAGATATCCTGGGCTGCTTGGATGTGTACTCGATGTATGTGGGATCTGGAAGGGGTACACAAAAGGGTAAAGATTGTTGTGATTTTGTTTCCCTTCTCGACAAATTTCTTAGAAGTGATCTGACATAAAGTTATGAGATCTTCTTATGAAATGCAAGTGATTCCTATGACACAAGATATTAAATTAAAATGGTACAAGAAATTATCCTAGTTTTTCCCAATGCAAGATGCATATACAGTGAAATCTTGATAAGTCGAACTTTAGGGGAATGGGTTCCAATTTTGAGTTAAGCGGAGTTTTGAGTTAACCCAAGGTCCCCTTTTTCCCCCAAAGATTACGTACATGAATACCAAGCGAATATCCAATGTAACGGCCGTGAAATAGAGCACAAAATCATGGCATTTTTAGGCGATCTTTGCTTCGTTTTCCACCGTTGCAGGTCTTCCCCTTTAGTGTGGGGGAATGGTCCGACAGACAATAAAACAGGCCCGTTTCATCGGCGTTAAAGATATCGCTTCTGCCAAAACCTTGGGCAGTCCATTGTGTAGCCATTCGTCTGTCATCTCTGTAGTCACGACACAGCGCCCTCTCTCAAAACGGCATGCGCGCGCTCTAAAGAAAACGATCCCGTGCGGCGCGGTGCGGCATGCCTTGAAACGATCCAGCCACCTGCAATACGTCACTGCTGCAAGCACGTGCGACTGTGTGATTGGTCAGCAGCACATGAATCATTGCCAACTGCATCGTGGTTGCGTTGGCGCTTCTTCAAAGGATTGCAGTGACAATTAACCCCTTGAGTACGGTCGGGGTGCCGCAGCGGCTCTGGCAGCCAAGCGAACCGCTACAATGTGTTTGTGCAGTCAAGCGTAACCTATACACAATAATCCAACAATGGATTGAAACTGCACAAACAGCGGCCAATTGCGTCATCCTACCTGGTGGCACTGTTTTTTTTGCACCAAATTCCGTCATCCGTACGCAAGGGGTCTTCGGCCTTCCTGGGCGGGTCACCAGCAGTTCGCTTTGATCATTGTAAGTTGCACCGGAGCGAATAGGCAGCTGCTCCAATGATACTATGGACGCTAATAGCCTCTTTGTTGCTTATCTATACCCGAGTTTAGGTTTATTGATTGCGGTCCTGGGAGATTCCTTAACCTAACAAAAGGATTCCAGTTTCTTCCGTGGCCTAATATAATGCAAGTTTATTTCTGCACCTGGCGATTTTGAGTTTGACTTATCCGGAGTTATCAGTCCAAAAATTTCGAGTTAGTGTGGGCATGTTTATACATGATTTGCTATTCCTTTTACGAGAATAAATTCTTACTTACAGGGTTTTCGAGTTAACCGGTTTTGACTTATCGAGATTTCACTGTACATGATTTCTACATATCAGAGATTTTATTTCAGAAGCCTTTGTGCTAATTCAGAGTCTTCAATTTCTGTAATAGAGTCTATTCATCAGACAGTTGCGCCTGATGGGCAACCCTTCAGCCAGTCTCAACTCAGCCTTGACCACCAGTGGGCCCAAGAGAACCATGGTCACTTCAACATGTCGCAGCTCAGCCTGGAGAGACCGTCCACTGCTGACCACGCCTACACCAACGGCAACCTGCAGATGACCAACCACAACGGCAGCGTGTACAGTATCAACTCGGCCAATCACGTCATCCCCATGCAGGTCTCGCCCACGTCTTCCAATCTCAGCCTAACTGGGAATGAACTCCTCAAGGCCAAGCTCCAGGCTGCCTTGCCCGCCTACCGGCCCAGCCCCGATTACAATCCCAACATTCACGGACACCATGTAATCATGTTGAATCACGACCAGAGCTCAAGCATGGGGAACCTGGGCAGCAGCGGTGCTTACATGGACAGTAGGTTGTACCAACAGCCGGAGTTACGCCAAAGGAGCAACACCCACGATAACCATTACAGACACCAATATCGGCTCAGTTACAATGGCCTGCCTAGCAGTCAGCCGGGACACTTTTTAGAATCTGTTCCCCTCCACCATATGATGTATGGATCGGGAAGCCATGCTGCAATCATCCACACATACAGTGTGCCAGAACTCACCTCCCACCTCCAAACCACAGAAGAGTATATAGCTGCCAAGCTGCTCAAGAACAAGTTCAGACCTCCGCCGCCTTATCCACGCGGCAGCACGAGCACACCGGATCTTGCCCGGCAGAACTGGCAGAACTATCAAGTCAGCAGCAGCAGCCCCGACCTGGTGAGCAGGCGGCTGCAGCACATGCTGATCCATCCCGTCCATGAGGTACACCAAGACCCCAGTTCAATGGGGTCCAATGTGAGTACCTCAAGCGGCAACATAGCACAGTCTCTGCCTATGGAAGCCTTCCAGAACCTACATCTCAGCAGCGAACTGACAAGGCCACAGGACTTTGGCGGGCAGAATATGAATGTATTTGTGGGTCAGGAGGCATACCCCTCTTCCCCTCAACACGGTGCTGGGACCAATCTTGTTATGCGTAACTCTGGAAGTACAAGCCCCACCGAAGTCCCAATCTTACAGGCACCTGCTGGGTACGAAGACCCAAGCAGTGTCTTTTTTCCCGATGGGACATACCCAGCAGATTCCCAAGTGCGAAGTCCAAAACACTTTTCTCTGCGCCCTCCAAGTGAGTTCGCTGATACCAGCGACATTGATTCCAATTTGTCCCCAAATAGTATCGGCAGTCCCCCGCCTCAATTCAAATTGCCTGGACACACCCAGGAAATGTTTATCAGTACTCAAACCACCGTGCCTGAAAACTCAGTCGTAACCTATGCATCAGACTTTTCACCTGTTGAACGTAGGCAGCGTAACTCCACGAGCTCACAGAGCATACCCAACAGGGACAGCGGGTTACAGCAGAGCCCAGGGCCACTCAGCCCCGAAATGCAGGAACTCAACGCCAGCCCATTTGCAATGCTGCACATTGACAAGGCAAACTTGGTGGATCCATCCAGGTCACGCCTGAGCCAGCGAGACTCCGGCATTGTGGAGACTGCCCTAGTTGGTCCCCTGCCGCCTTCTCCCACTCATTTGTCATCAGCTGAACCTTCTCCCAACGGTGGAAACATAGGAGAGTCTTCTGAAGCATCTCAGTTTGTGCACCACAGCCCCAATCAGACTACCCAGGCCACCAACGGTTGCAGTACATCTCGGGAGCTGGAGTCGGATGAAGCTATACTAAGCCCTGATGGCAAGGACAAGAACAGGTACATGGGGCCATTGAAGCTCGCTGCAATGAGCGGTCTGACATTAGTGAGGCCTGGAGATAAAGATGAGGTTGACTGTGATGATCCCAAACACCCACGAGATGCCAGGGTAAGTGTCAGTGTAGGACTGTACATTTTTTAATGTTTCAGTAGTCACGTATTGGTGCTTGGAGTTTATCAAGTATTTGAAAATTTAAAGCATGCAAGTTGAAATTACATTCACAAGCCGGAAAGTACACGCACCTGTTGGCCTTCTTCATGAGTTTGGCATGTTATGTCATTTTCCTTGAATCCACCCTGTAGACTATCAATACACACGTCCAAACACGGGTGAATGCGTGCACCCACAGGTGCATTTTAGTTATACATGTCACGTATTCCCTAAATGTGGGGTCCAAAGTGTCATTTTGTTGGTGTCCCTGTTACACCTGACCAGTGTAATTTCCATCAAGTATAATTAAATTAACTTCACACTATTTTTTACTTGTTTGGCAGGTACTTTGCTTTACACAATCACTCTTGGAGATAGAAGGCATTAAAGAATGTGTCTGGAATTGCATAATCGTATACATATTGCTATGTAACAGGGACACCAAAAATTTGGACCCCCCGCTTTTGGACCCCCCAAATATAATTGGAAACTGTATGTCAAGTATTTTGAAGTTTTGCTTTCTTCTTAAACCAGAGAAAGATACTGGAGGAGCATCTGAGAGATGGTCAGGTCTTCACAGAGTATGAACTTATCCCCAAGAAAAGACACAACGCCATCTTCTACACTGCTCAGTTACCTGATAATGAACAGAGGAACAGATTCAAAGATGTGCTTCCATACGAGGTAAATAACTTGTTAGTCCTAAAACCTCGCTGTAGGTTATCCTTCTCGTTCATAAAAACATGACCAATAGCAAATTTGGACCAGCTATTTCAAGTAAAATCATTACCGTAATTTTCGGAATATAGGCCGCGCGGAGTATAAGCCGCAGCACGCAAAAATCTGCAAATTAAGATTTAAAGTTGGCGTATTAGCCGCACCGGCGTATAAACCGCACCGCGGCGCTGACGACCGACCACAAAAGTCATCGTGCTGCATAGCGCTCGTATGTAAAATGGTTCCACTATCGAAATCACATGCAATCCTAAAGTGTAAGCAGCGCAAGAACGAGATAGGCGGAAAGAAAAGGCGAGTTTGGGTTCAATATCGACGTCATCTTACCTGACTTCAATTTAAGTGTCTGGTTCCCGCTATGATATTCTTATTGAAAATGCAATTATCGAGAGTCGGCAAACAGACAAAGCAATCCCACTGGTGGTATACGAGTATCTGTGGACAGCGCCCTCATTCGACGCGCACGGAGCCCAATAAACTTTCATAAGTCCTCGAAATTACCAATTTTGACGGGCTGGATGAGCGTCCTGGCTGGGTGGGCCGCGCGGCAGTTCTTTTTTTTTTGACGGGGCGGGGGGAATATAAAAGACAATGACAACTTTAACCACTAATCTGAGCTCAACAGTCACCAATTGACCAGTGAAATAATAAACAACATGGATTACACAACGATAAAACAGACAAAAACGAACAGACGCACCACACGATTTGTGAGGTGTGAACGGTACTTATGGTACATTTGCAAGTCTATTCGGTCCCTCTGGATTGGTCTCCTTTATTTCCAACAAGTGAGTAGAGCGAACGTAAACGGCACCCAGGGTTCGAAATTCGTAATCTAGGGGCCAAGGCCATTTTCCTGGGGCACCAAGGCCACTAATGAAGGCACCAAGGCCACTAATGAAGGCACCAAGGCCACTAATGCAGGCAGAGAGGCCAATGACAACAATTGATAAGGGCACGAAGGCCAGATGAAGGTCTTGCTTGCATACTGGTGTATTTGTACAATTAGTCTCTCACGGCATGAGTGAGCAAAACTTTTAGACATGTGGAAGGTGCCAAGAAACAATGAAAACTGAGCTTACGGCTTGCGTATTTGTTTTCTTAACCACTTAGAAATTAAAGAGTAAGGAATGCATAGCACTGTTAAATACATTGCTTTAATATCTTCAGCACACCCATCGATCAATATTAATAAAAAAATGATTCATATTAATAATAACATTGAGTTTGTCGCGGTTTTTCTTTTGCTAGTCAATTTTATCACATTGCTAATCAAATGACAATATGATTAGCATAATTTGCTAATCATTTTTTGTATATAATTTCCATCACTGCCTGAACTTTTAAGTTGTATAGTCATGGAGGAAACACGGCCCGTGCCGGGCATGCCGCGCGACAGCATGAGTGGTTTTACCGTGCGTTGCCGCCATCTTCACTGGCCACGTTGCGTTCACGGGCCATTCGGGAAATCACGGTGGGCTATATCGCTGGCGGAAAAAGCGTCAACGTTGTTGATCTCCTTTTCCAAGTCACGCAGTAAAAATGAGTTTGGTTCCATGGGGGAAGAAATTAGTGTTATCATGATTCATGTCATTCTTGAACTTAATAGCCGACTTGTCGAGTTCAATTTGTCTGGAACGTTTTAATTAATTAAGCGATGCAAGGCATAATTGTCGAATAAATCGCAAACAGAAAACGCTTCGGTTTCCACGTGTCCGAGTCATCGCAGCACACATGCACACTATGCACGATCGTTTGCACGAGGGGAGTTTGTTGTGTTAAGTTGAACAGGCAACGCTACTCCCTCTGGACCCATCGCTAAACCGCACACATGGCTTAGCCGGCTTTGGGGGGTTCGCTGTAGTAAGAGCTACCTGGCTAAAGCTAGCCGCGGATTCAGAGCTTGTTTTTAGGCTGTGACTGGTTCCCGCCCCAGTGAGAAAGAAGAAAAATAATGCACGGACGGGAACCAGTCTGCTTGGGGAATCGAGGTTTTGTGAAGGTTTTTACATGGGGCGCACGTGCTCATCATGCGCACGGGCAATTACCAACGCGATCGAAAAGCGTCGTTTTGTAGGATCCGGCAACGGTTTGGTACTAAAAAATTGAGCAATTTGAGGGCTTGGTTCGGCAAGAAGGGCACAACGGCCAAAGTATTAATGGAGCACAGCACAACTGGCCGTGAATAGTGCATTTTTACAAGGGGCATCACCGCAACTAAGCCTTAATTAGGGCATCGACGGCACTGGCTGCCGTGGCCGTCGTGAATTTCGAACCTTGTGCGACTGATTTTATTCTTCAACTGTTGCCGTATAAACCGCCCGGAGTAAAAGCCGCAGGGACATTTTTCAGCGTGAGAATCAACGTATAAGCCGCGGTCTATATTCCGAAAATTACGGTAGTGTTTTTTGTTTTTTTGCATGGCTAGATTTTACATATGCTAATCAATTTTTTTTTTTTAAGATGACGTCCCATCGTCTTACATTTGCTGTTAAAATCTCAAAAAAAGCAAAAGTTGACTTATTTATTTTTTATACTTCAATACCAATCCCAAAGGGAAAATTCCTCTGCACTCAACTTTAAAGTCGGGTACAAACACCATAAACCAAATCAGAATTACGGTGTACAGAAAAGTGAAACAAAATGGATAACTTTTGCCATGTACAAAGTGTACTGATGTACTGATCTGTCAAGTCGTTTTATTTGTTGTGCAAATCGCATGAAAAACTGAAAATTTCCTGGGTACCAGTTTTCCCATTGACTTGGGCACAGAATCATACTGTTTATCCAAAGGCGGCCACTGATCAGCCTATTGTACATGCACTGGACAGTCAAATTGTTAATTCCGATTTTAGTTATCGCCTTTATCATTCTGTAGATACCACTTCAAAAGCCCAGAATCTCACAAATATTTTCCATTCCTTTCAGGACAAGAGGATAGAGCTAGCCCCTATGCATGATAACAGTACAGGCTACATCAACGCATCCAACATCAAGATCTCAGTAGCTAGGGAGACCTGTCACTACGTGGCCGCCCAGGGTCCGATCAAGAACACCGTCAAGGACTGGTGGCGTATGGTGTGGGAGAAGGGAATACATGTCATCGCCATGCTCACCAAGTTACAGGTGAGTAGGTCATGCCGCTGTGATACCATGTCAGGGAAGGGCAAAGCGTGTAATCTTCCAAATTGACATCATGCCGAAACAAAATCTTCCGTGGATTGTGTTTTCTGTATCACTGGCAAGCTCAGTGGTCGAGTGGTGAATAAAGGTGTCGGTCCTATTAAGCAGCACATTATTGGTTCAATTTCTATCTCAAGTAAGCCTGTCATGTATCTTGTCTCATTGGGTGTCATCCATGGATATAGAGTCCCACTTACAGTGGTGATACGAAAATGACTATGCTGTAGGCTCTCAACACTATATTTCATTCTGCACCTACAGTGTACGCTATGGTTTAATTAAATTGGCAGATTAGTTCTGTATTCTGTAAGCTATTTCTATTGAAGGCTTTCTGTTCCCTCACGCCCGAAATACCCATATCTGACCATTGTGTGCCCATGCTTGGGTGCACGGCGGAGTGCCCACAGCATTCATGAGAATGAATGCATCGTGACTGACTTGTCTTTTTCGTCTTTCTTGCAGGAGGGAGGTAAAGACAAATGCTTCAAGTACTGGCCTGATTGCAGCTCATCCAAAAACACCGTCGAATTTGGACCAGTACGTAGGACTGATACTCTCTGTCTGTGTCTGTCAGTCGTTTATGTACCTGTCTGTCGGGGTATAGTCAGCACACATTCTTTCCCTCGTCCTCCACCCCTCCCCCCCCCCCCAAAAAAAAATACCAAAACAAAGAAGAAAACAATTTTTTCCCTAAACTGTTGCAAAACGAACCAAAATCAACAATGTATCAGGCATGCAACTTTTCCGCGAATCCGCGGATTTCCGCGTTTTTTAAAAATCTGACCGTGAAAAAATTTGCGCTTTAGCTCGTTTCCCACCGTGCCAACCGCGGAATCGTCCACCAACATGACCAATATTGCTAGCGCACATCGTCTGGCTCCGTATTTTGTATACATACATTACATAGAAAGGTGCAGGACACAGACTCCGTACACATTCTGTCGCGTACATGTATAGTCTTGCCGTTGTATGAACTAGTCGCGATAGCGCCCTCAATCGACTGATAGTCTGGTTCCGCATTTTTTTTCTCGCGTCAATGAATACAATACAATACATCGCGATACGGACACTATACCTACATGTACATGTACATGTTTGTACGACGTCGTAAGAGCTTCACGCTGGCGCTACGCGCTCGCATTTTATTTTCTGCGTTTTTGGAAATTGAAGAGTTGCATGCCTGAATGTATGACATATTTTCAGATCTGTTTTCTTTTGATTTCCTCTGAAGGAAATGCTGACATGTTCAAATACTTTCAAGAAGACTTTGACTAATTGACAAATTAGACTAACTGCTTGATCAGACTAGTAATAACCATGCTTTGCATGTTTATAACTTTGCATGTTTTTATTTAGCAAGTGTTTGTAATGTTCTTCTTTAGGGTTTTGTTTGTTAATACATATATGTTTACTGCCAGTTTGTTTATTTGTTCATGAAATATTTCACAGGGCTCAAAGATGATCACTTAATCAGCTACCCAGATTATGCAAGAAATTTAACAAGACTAAATAAGTTATTCTATTGAACACTGGTTCCACTCCTGATAATTTGTCTTTTAGAGGCATCCTTCATATCCCCTCTAGGGATTTGTCGAGCCTTGTGTGGTCAAGTCACCATCCAGACTGTCTCCTGTATAATCGTTTCTTCCTAATGTTTCCCTCTGTGATTCAGTTCCGTATAATTGGCCAGTTCAGCAATGACTCTGGCTGTTACGTAACCAGCGGCTTGACCGTCCGTCACATTCCCTCTGGTGAGCAGCGAACCGTCTGGCATCTTCAGTACACCGACTGGCCCAACCAGGGGTGCCCCGATGACATACATGGATATCTGGGTAAGCTGTCCTTGCACAGATCAGCCATCTGTGCAGGCTTCAGTAGATCAAAACCAACTACTGATTCGGTTGAATTCAAATCATTTCATCTCTAATTGTACAGGACAATAATTTACATAATAAAACGGGGTTCTCCAATCTGGAAAATCAGCCTCGCAGGCCAACAAGCTTGGTCTGTCTCCTGCAATGCTTAAAAAAGTAGCCGCCAAGTTTAAAATTCTGGATGGTACGTTTACAGACGAAAATATAAGATTTAGACACCAATAATCCGAACGTGAATTAAACAAAAGAGAATTAACAAAATGTCCAGCTCTTAAGGCAAATGTTTCCAGATGGGTTCTTTGACAGATAAACTGACAGATAAACTGAATGCACACTTTAACAGCCCATAATTAATAACATCTGGCATAGTTTAAAACAAAATGGCTAAAAACAGCTGCGATCAGCAAGTCTATCATCATTGCTCAGGGGGAAATGTTGCTATCCATATTTCCAGCTTCAAACTTTGTTGCATTCTCTTTCACCTGCAGCTTTTGTGGAGGAGTTCCAGTCTGTTTGTCGCCATGCCAACAGCATCAACGACAAGCCCTCTCCACCGTTGGTTCACTGCAGCGCTGGCGTTGGCAGAACAGGGGTTCTGGTACTCACAGATCTCATGCTAAGCAGCTTGGAGCACAATGAGGTGGGTGGATCATTTTTATTGTACCATAGGGAGCGTCTCACAAGTCGGAATGCTTGCAGTGTTCCGGTGAGCACATTGCCTATTCCAGTCAACCAGTTCAGTATCTCGATGAAGTAGTCCAGGTAAAAAGTTATTCCGGATAAAATTGTTGACGTAATGTCACGCGATGTTACGCGAATGCCCATTCTGATTGAATTTAACACGTGCGCGTTGTGTGACCACCTTGCGCATTCATCGCACGCATTAGTTATCCCGAATGACCTGTGACCCATGTCATTGTGCAAATGTGCAGTTGAAATACTAAACTGGCTTATTGGAAACTCCCGCATTTCCAACTAGGAACAGTTTGTGAACTCCATTCGATCCTGTACGGTAACTCGGGAATGAGCTGGTCAAGTTTTGAATGTGCTGGGAACACAACACATTCCCAACAGGAACACAACAGTTCCCAAAAGTAGTGTTCCAAGAGAGACAAGAACGTTCTGACTTTAGTGATACTCCCTCATTTATCCTGGGTTGCCTGATCAGTGATTTAACATGGATTTCCCTCGGGGCCTAGCTTTGGAACGCAGGAAATTTCCATTTGTTTATCATTAGCTTTTTGGAGTTACTTTCTGACTTGAATGTACATTTAATATACAGACTTTTGACTTTTTGTTTAGCAGTGATGTAGTCGAGACCATCACAGGACCAGGCACAAGACCATTCACAAGACCATGCACAAGACCATGCACAAGACCAGCTTGTTACAGGCACAAGTAACAAGCATAAACCATGACAAAGGAATGCTTTTATTACAGTTCATTTGAATAGCTTAAGACTTGAATTAAGACTGAAGGTCTTGTGACGGTCTTGTGTTGGTCTTGCAGGGTCTTGTGATGGTCTCGAGATTTTGGTTTTTACTGTTTACTCTCTGTGATTCTTTTTTTTCACTGAAACTGCATAAAAAATGCCGTATTATTATATTATTTTTTTAGAAATGGAATTTTTGTTTACTCTAAGTGAATAAATCAATGAAAAATCGACCATTCCGTAGCGCTTCAAGCTTTAGTCAAATCTCACTGAATTTACCAGGATCCTCTGCATTGGAAAATGTTGGTATATTTTGATTACTAAGTAGAGTATTTTTACCTTTTTTTTCCAGGAAATTAATATTCCCAGGATGTTGGAACGGCTAAGGAACCAGCGCATGTTGATGGTGCAGACAGTAGGCCAGTACATCTTTGTCTATCGCTCACTCATCCAATCCCTGAGGAACACGAGACTCATATAAAAAACACTGCGAAGAATGCTGTCCAGTTGTGACAAAAACTTCATGTAAGTTTTGGATGGCACCCATTGTATGGCTCTCATTACCTCAGCTAATCCATGATGTACTTCCAGAATGCACCATCAGAATAATTCTGACATGTCATACTGGGTGGACGGACCTTGAGCTTGATTCGCAGAGATGATTCCAACATGGACCTGAAGCACATAATGGCTGAGAGGCCAGTTTCTAAGACAATCTATGATAGCAATGTGGGATTACCTTCAACATGCAATATGACTCTTAGGAGACTCTGATAGGAAAGGAAAGCACCTGCTGCCTGCCTCAATAATGATCCTTAAAGACCTACTATAACCAAAGTTTATTTCTCTAAAAAAGATTAGTATCTGGATTATGAATTACAAGAAACCAAATTCGTGCTAAATATTGTCATTGTCTATCCATCATTATTAATTAACAGACGAGAGAAAGATGCTAATCAAATATTCAAATTTCGCGCTTACTCCAAGTTCTCCACCTGCTGCCGTCGGCGGCGCGCTGTTAGCCTTGACGTCATCGCGTGTAGTCATCCATACTAAACTCAGATTTGGAAGTTAATTCAACATGTATTCTGTGTAAATACCGCGTACTCATGTATGAACTTGTACTAAGTGCAACGATCGGACTACACACCATGACGTCTCGCGCAATAAATGCATAATGCATGACATGCAAATGGGGGACGTGACGTATGCTTTTTCAGATGATAGGATTTTCAAAAGTGAGCCAATTTGCATTTGTTTGTGTTATTGCTCTCTATATTGACATATCTGTAGACTAAGACAATAATTGCACATTTTTTCAAAGCGTTCTACCAGGTCTTTAATTTTGCACATTCAAGAGGCACCATTGGTAGGCACCTTTTAAGTTGTCAACTTCAATGGGTACCATCAGTTGGCGCCTTAGTGGACACACTCAACGGGCACTTCAGCAGGCACCTTCAGTGGGGTAACCTTAGTGGACACATTCATTGGGCACCCTTGAGTGGCGCCTCCGTTGGGCGCCTCCGTTGGGCGCCTCCGTTGGGCGCCTCCGTTGGGCGCCTCCGTTGGGCGCCTCCGTTGGGCGCCTCCGTTGGGCGCCTCCGTTGGGCGCCTCCGTTGGGCGCCTCCGTTGGGCGCCTCCGTTGGGCGCCTCCGTTGGGCGCCTCCGTTGGGCGCCTCCGTTGGGCGCCTCCGTTGGGCGCCTCCGTTGGGCGCCTCCGTTGGGCGCCTCCGTTGGGCGCCTCCGTTGGGCGCCTCCGTTGGGCGCCTCCGTTGGGCACCTCCGTTGGGCACCTCCGTTGGGCACCTCCGTTGGGCACCTCCGTTGGGCACCCTTGCGTGGCACCTCCAGTGGGCATCTTTTGCAGGTGCATTAAGTTCAGCAAGTACCCGGTGGTCTACAAAGAACATACTTGCTTCCTGCATCTTTAACAGACACCATCATCTGATACCTTCAGTAGATGCAGTTAACATTGTCTCAGCACACGTCTCTCAGTAGCCATAATACAACTTCCGTTCCTGTCTCATGTGTGTAACTCAAAGAGTACCTTATCTGCGTCAGTATTTGGTGGTGGAAAATGTTGGGTACCGTCTGTTGCTAGTGTCTGCACATTGCTGCGTCACATGAACTTGATGTACTGCCCTGGGGCCAATTTCACGGAGCTGCTAAGCACAAAAATTTGCTTAGCATGAAAAGTCTTCCTTGATAAAAACGAGATTACCAACCAGATTCCCATGTGTTGTCTATTGCTTGTGACTGGCATTCATCTGTTGGCATTGCTTGGCATTAAAATATCCCACGGCCTTTTTGGCTGGTGACCTGTATTAACTAAGCAAGACGTTTCGGTGCTCAGCAAATTTTTTGTGCTGAGCAGCTCCGTGAAATTGGCCCCTGGTCTCCTTTCGGTTGGAGTTGGGTTATTTTTCACATCTGCATTATCCAATACCCTGCATGAAATACATGCACCACCCTTGATATGCATTGGAATACATTCCATCAAATGTTTGTACAATGTTCAGTTGTTCTGATTAATGTTTGTACTCACAATAGGTGTACATGTTTAACATGTGCTGTTTTGTCCAAGTTTTTTACAATTTCTTTACAAGAATACAACCTCAGTCTTCCGCAAGCCCTTTGTAAAATCAAATGCAAGTTATATTTTGTGGTGAAAATCATTGGGAATAGACATTTAGTTCAATGTGGTTGCATTTTATGACATAGCCTTTTTGCAGGCCTGAATTTTGATGAAGCAACAACTGCATTATAACATCCAGAATGAAACCCTTCTCAAGTAAGCAATGGCACACTATTTTGCAGAGTTGTAATCGAGTCAGTCACAAGTCGGATCCAAAATCAGATCACAAGCTACATGGGATGAACAATGACAAAGGAATGCTTTTGTTATATAGTGTTTGAATAGCTTGAGACCAGACTTGTGAAGTGACCTGCGATGTGACATGTGATGACTTGTGATGACTTGTGATGACTTGTGATGACTTGTGATGACTTGTGATGACTCGATTAACAACTCTATTTTGTTAGTAAAGCAAATTTGTGGATCATGAAGATATGGCCTTGTTGCACCGACTTGGTTTTTATATTTTTATCAAATGATCTTTAATCTGGGTTTTAAAATGTTGGAAAATAATAACTTCAGCCCCCCCCCCCCCCCCCCCCCCCCCCCAAAGAAAGAGTTTAGGTCATTGAAAAGATGATTTGCTTGTAGCAATTCAAGAACATTTTGTCAAAACCCAAACTCATTTATAGTTTTTTATTTCAGGTACTTTTTTGCCCATTCATGTCCGAAGTATGTAAATCCACAAGAGGCATCTTTGTGTAAAAACATGTGAATACATAAATGAGAACGTGTTATGATGACATTACAGTAAGGTAGTGATCCCTAATTGGCACACATTACATTTTAAGTTATATTAGTGTAGACAAACCTCAATATATAATGTCTCAAATATTTATTTATAAAATCACATTGCGATTTTTGTTGTGGATTAAGTCAAGGAAGTTATGGACCAAACGAGAGAGAAATTCTAGCAATATTTACATTTGGTAATGAGCTACAGTGGTGTGCAAAATTATTTGAACACTTGACATATCTGAAGAAATTGATATTTAATGCCTTACAATGCCTGGTTTACATTTTTCACCTGTGTTAAATAGAAAAGGTAATTGTTGTGAGCATACATGTAGCTCACATTAGTATCTGCCAGTCCTACCATCTTTTTTATCAAATTTTACTCCGATATTTGGTGTGTCCACCCTTGGCAGCAATCACTGTGGCACATCTTTCGGGCAAAGTGTCTATATATTTCCTGGAGGTTCTACACTAATGCTACACTAAAGTCTTCTGAAGTTCATTCCAGAGGGTTTCATTTGAATATGTACATTGGTATATTGATTGCCATTTCATCACAAACAACTAAAGAACCTAAAATATGCCAAGTGTTTGAATAGTTTTGCACACCACTGTAGTTGTAATCCTAATCTTAGTTACAACAGGGGACCATAGGGTTATGTCACTTGGTACATTCAAACTGCAACCAAATTATTTAATGGAATATTTCTCTTTCTAACCTGAAAATAGGTGTATGGAAGTTACATTGTATTTGTTTAGTCTGTCTGTCTGTCGGGCTGTCTGTCTGTCTGTCTCTTCCACTATCTATAGCCACGGTACAGTTATCACATTTGAAATATTGATGCTGAAATATTTTGAGTACAAGTTGAATTTCTTGAATAGTGCTGTTGATGGAGAAAACTTGTGAACAAATTTTATTTGGAGAATATCACTTTCGGTGGTCTTTGGTCATGCACAATTAGTCCTTAAACTAAAAAGATTCCTAATCTGTAACTACGGTCACAATAATTGCAACCAGTATAAAGAGAAAACTTGGAAGAAATGTCACCCCAGAAAAGCTTTACATTCCTTTATGCATCCTGGGTTTTTTATATATATAATTGTGTGAAACTAACAATTCCCCAGAAAATGAATGGAAAAGTTGCAAATACTGAATTCTAACGAGGAAAAAAAGACAACATAATGCTTCAGTCGCTGTGATCTGATAGCTTTAGTTAGAATTGCATTTTTTTTTAAGACCTAAACTTTTTTGTTGACATTTTCAAAAACTTGACGATCAGATTCTCAAAAAAACAAACCTTCAGACAAAAATGTAATCCAAAAAGAAATTCCACCCAGAGCCCTGTGGGAAGATACAGGGTAGTAGTTATGCTTTAATTTAAAGGTAGTGTACACGATTGGTAATCCTCCAATTTTGTTTTACTGAATTATTACGAAATACATTACTAGACTGTAAGTTAATAGTAGTCTCAATCATCCTGTGAAATGATGGCACCAGGTGTGCTGTCGTTGTCATGAAAAGTGGAAATATATATCGTTTTCCAACAATTTCCAGCTAGAAATCGTTGGAAAACTGCCCTGTAGCCGTTAGTCAAGGCGCGTGTGGTTACTCGGACGAGTAGCGCCCTGGACATGATGGCACCAAGGCTATCATCAGCTGCCCGACGGTTGAAAACGAGTGCCGTTTTTTTCGCTATCCAACAACGCAAAACTTTGAACAGGTCGGTCCATTTCTGAAAATTGCAACAATGACCAATCACGTACACTGCCTTTAAGTAAACAAGCAACATCATTTCCAAGAAATTACCATTGCTACCACATTAGAAGACAATTGTTCGGGTATATAATCACAGGGTAGAAGTAGAAGCTTATTTGCAAAGACAGATTGTGCTAAATATATGAAGGAATGGTTTAGCCTGAACTTGGCACAGATTGGCAGAAACGTGTCTGTATAAATTATGTATGTTGCTATTTTTGTATGCCAGTATAGTAATGCCAAATGTATCTTAATGTCGGTTGGACTGCATTGCAAGCCTGGGGAAGGTTCTATTCCTTTTTTTCCTTTTTAGATTGACATTTTTCAATGATCTTTTCCATGATCAAATTTTCTATAAATCATTTTTACAATTTCCCAAATCACAGAATTAAGAACTAAATTTAAAAAATTGAGCTCTCAAATACTGGATACCTTCCAGTATATGACACCCCCCCCCCCCCCCCTTCATCTCACAAAAGTTTGGTGAGACCCTGCACCTGTTGCAAATTATTGTAACAGAAGCAATTGTTGAAGTTTGAACTGTGTGAGGCTGAAATGGGAGATGTGCCTTATTGACTGAACTAAAAGAATGAGTGTGGGGAGAGATGTTGTGAAAGCACACATGCCTACATGTATGTCATAAATTATTGCCCTCGTTTTCTGAAGTAATTCTAATGGTTGTTACTTTGAAAATGTATTCAAAATTGACCTAGTCAGTTTCCCTTGTGGATTGTTTGACTTCTGACTAGCGCCCACCCGAACAAAGATACTGACAATTTGGGAGACTGCTAACATATGGCAAGATAGCTCAGTTGGTAGAGCGCTGGTACGGTAACCCGGAGGTAACGGGTTCGAATTCCGCTCCTGCCAGTTTCTTTGTTCACTTTGAAAATGTATTCAAATTTACCTAGTCAGTTTCCCTTGTGGATTGTTTGACGAATTATAAGTTAATAAGTCGTATTACTCATTGAGTGATCCCCACAATGTCGCTTCCCAGGTTGTATCGTAAAATTGGGTGTGATTGGCTATACGGCACTCTGGGTTTATGACTTTTGACTAGCTCCCACCTGAACAAAGGGTGGGAGACCGCCAACATAGGGCAAGATAGCTCAGTTGGTAGAGCGCCGGTACGGTAACCCGGAGGTCGCAGGTTCGAATCCCGCTCCTGACAGTTTCTTTGTATTCAAATTTTACCTAGTCAGTCTCCCTTGTGGATTGTTTGACGAATTGGAAATTTTACATTTTGGAACAAGGGGAAAAGTTAGTATTCTATTGCACTTTCGGCATCATTGTTTTTTATTTTTATTTATTTATATTTTTTTTAGGGGGGGGGTTTACAACCATGCATAACTAGTGAAATCTTGCATACTCTTGAATATGATTATTACAAGTTTATGTGGCTTGTGTTTTTATTGCTAAATTGAAGTTTTGGTACAGAAAAGGAATCATGCAATGTATTTTTTTTTTTTTTGGTTTTGTTCTAATTTATCACAAATAGCCATTGCAAGCTACAGATGTATCGAGTTTGAAGCATAGTATTTGGTCCAACTTTATGCGCAGTGATTTTCCTATACATTAACACTGTAAGAATAGGAGCGTCCACTCCTGTTGCAAAAATTGAAACTGATTAACTGTGTTACTTATCATCAATTGACTTCTTTGTGGAATGCCTGATCGGAAAGCTCATAACTTATGTAATGCTAACAAATTAGCAATTCGATTTGAAAATTGATTTTTCGGGGTGCGCCCCAAAAAACACGGACACAGCATCTTTTAAAGCACTCGGAGTCTAATCCTGTTTATCCCAGTTAAGAGCTATTTCAAGTGGTACTAATTCCAAGGTTTCATAGGAGAGAGGTCGGGTGATACAGCTGTTGATAACTGAAGGCTATTGTCACAAAGCAATAGACATAGAATTTATCAAAAAGGCAGCAGTTATTTTAAGTACAGTATAAGAATTTGTTGAGTTTTGGGCATGTGACTGTTAATATGGGTATTCATGTTGAACTGCACTCAAAACTACACTGGGGGAATTCTCTTGTCTGTTTAATTGTGTTTAATTTTGTTGGCAGAATGATTTTGGCATAATTTGTATAGCCTTGCCTTCATTATACATGTACTCATTTCTGGTGAATTGTTTTTTTCTTTTTCTATTTACTCATGTTATGTCATGTTCATTTACAACCTAATATAATTAGGTTTTGCTTAAGTTTACTGTTATCGGACACTTAAAAAAGGAACGTGTATGTGTGCCACCTATTATAGTGAAATGCTAATATTAACCATGTTATGATGATATCCTTTCAATATTTTGTACTGGGCTGTAATTGTATATTGTTTCATGATATTCCCTATGACTATTATTATGCTCACAAATAAAGTATATTCCAAAGTGATTGTAATGCTTGTTTGTTGTGTTTTACAGTCTACAGTTGTATTTGTACTTTAGAATTCTGATGCATCTGGGATATTCCAGGCCTGGGTGGATATCCTAGCCTTGAGGCACACCCACCTTGATTATCCCACATGCCCTCCCCCATGCTGCAACTGTACAAGCACCACAATTAAGCTAATTAGCAACAGAGATGCTTGAACATTTCCAGACCATTTTTTATGCCCGTGCATTTTATTTCCCCCCCCCCCCCCCCCCCAAAAAAAAGGTCTGGAAAAAGGTATGCCATCTTTATTAACAATACCCCCTGCCAACAAAAGAAAATAGTACATTTGAAAATTTTGAAATATCCAATCTTTTCAGGGGCCTACATTTTCTTCATTGCATTGCAATACATTGGATAAGAGATCTATCTAGCACACGTATAAACTTAACAATCACCTTGAATTTTCAATAAACTTTATATTTTATAACGAAACCAGAAAAGTCACCCCGCAAAAGTACATTGCACGTCGCGCGCTCGACAGAAATCGGGGCCTTCTCATTTTGCACTTTGCATTTTGAACGTTCATCAACATTAAGAGGGGCCCAATTTACTGGCAGAACGATTTGGCAATCGATAACATAAAGCATTTCGGAATCGAAAACATTGCCGAATCGATTAAAATTGAGAAACGGCGCACTCGTTTATAATTTGTACCCTTTGCGCAAAAAGGAAAGACGAAGATCTTGGAGCCAACTTAAAGGTAGCTTAGAGCGTCGCCACCCACGGTAATGCCAGACTCTCGGAGGTCGCAGGTTCGACTCCTGCTTCTGCCAGTTTTCTTTGCTCACTTTGAAAATTGATCCCAATTATCAGTTTCCCTTATGATGTTATTTTCTATTATATATTTCTGGCAAATAATTTATATAGTTTTTTTAAGTGCAATAAATCTTTTTACTTTATTGTAAAATCAAAAATATTGGAACGTTTTACTTTGGAGTTATAGCGCCCTCTTGTGCTTGGGGATAAAAGATCACGTGATTAGTAAAGAATTTTTGGAATTTAATTCAATTCCTACGCAGGTAGTGGGTTTTCAAGCGCACGTAGACTGGGTGTGAGCCACGGGGTCCAAAGAGCTAGTGGGAATTTAAATCGGTTCACCATTGTTTCCTTCCGGTCGTGTAAAAACGTAACCGACGGCCGGACTATGCATAGCCGGACGTACGTACGGCAAATGATCGTAGCGGCAGCGGTGAAACGAACATCATTTTGGTTATTTTTTGCAGTATTTTTGTTCAGGATTTTCTACGGTCTAACCTCGATGATATTTTCTTAGCCTTGGTAAGTTATGATGTTACCTTTTTTCTGTGTTTTCACGATGTCTTCGTAAATTGATTGGAAAAAACTAACAAAAAAACTTGACGTGACTCACTGATTACTAAAAACGTACACATCTTCCATTCACAGGTGAGTAACGTTTATAATAATACTGCTAGTTGTCTAGTTTCCGGACACATGGTTAACGTTACACGTTATGAAAAGAGTTCCGTATCCGGCCATCGATATTTTGAGGTTTGATAAACTCCAACAAATATAAAAAGGGATGCCTTTTATTTTGGGTGGATTTTAGCAAGAAAAATGTATTTTTTAAACGAAATAGGCCCAAGCCTAAAAAAAATCCCTCTCCCAAATCCCTCTGCGTCGGCTGGCTGCCTGCCCCCTGCATCTCCACTCCTCCTCTGTCCTCTGTGTCACCACCACCCACTATGATGCATCTCTTTCACTCCGTGTTCCTTTTTCTATTCCGTCCCCGTGGTTCGAACCTCCATCAAAATCATGCCTGTAACTGTAGAGAACGTTTGTTATTACATGTACATGGAACACTTACCCGCTCGGACACAAGCGCTTGTTACCATTGGAATCCTTTTATTAAGTTTTAGTCATACTTATGGTGTATGTCGCAATATCTGGCTTCTAAATTATTTAAAATAGGAACATTAATTCATGACGTAGGTTAGAATACTCCAAAATAACACTGGGTGGAACTAGCTTGAAAATTCCAGCTCCAGGCTCATGACATGGGGGATTCGCCGTTTAGAGCTGGAGGCCATCCCATAGACAAAAAACATAGGGTTCACAGCGGTTTTTCTTTGAGTGAAGATTATCTTCCGTTTCCCTGAATATATCAACCAAACACTCACCTAGCCCGCAGAGTAGTCATTCATGCAGCAACTGATCCCCTCAAAATGAGAATACGATCAAGTTAAACCGGAACAAAAGTTGATTTTTTTTGGTGCAACTCGGAGCATGCACAAATGAGCTGTTATGTGTACAAAGCAATGGAGTGGATTATCGATACATGGAGTTATGGTTTGCAGCATGCACTGCGTGCGCACCGCCTTGGAGCTCGCTTTACGACTGCTGTTTGCTGATGCACTGACATTGGCCTGCCACTAATGCGTGCGTTCCTGTCGATTCTCGCTAATTGCTGTCAGTGTACGTAGTGTAGTTAATTCTGACAGAAAAACCAGGAGTTTGTTCTGTTGTACTGGGATGTGCAACCTAATATAGTAATGTTGCTGTGCAGCTCTCCAGGGAATGGACATCTACGTATTAAGCCCCGCTTAATCCGTGAATAAAATTGTGACATTTTAATTTATTTTAGGGAACTCCATGGACATGTGATGCATCTGCATCCAGCAATCAATAACAGAGTTGTACTTGAGTCCCTGCAAGTCCTTTCACAAGTCCTTTCGCAAGTCCTTTCGCAAGTCCTTTCGCAAGTCCTTTCGCAAGTCCTTTCGCAAGTCCTTTCGCAAGTCCTTTCATAAAATGAAAGAGACTGGGATTGCGGGTAACACCATGTGAAATAAATCTCTTCTAGGAAGAAGTGTGGTTCTGAAAAGAACCGGGGTAAGTGTGTAACTCAACGTTTCCGACAGTGTGCTCTGTCCGTTCATAAAGCCGGTCACAAGTAACTGGATGAACAATGACAAAGGAATGCCGGGACTTGTGATGGACTCGACTACAGCCATGGGAAAGATGTTAGTTTAATACCCCCACAAAAATCGGTCTACATTGACGCGATTGACCCAAATTACGCGTGCCTTTTCATTTTTCCGGCTGATGTGTACACGTAGGACTACATCTTTTGCACCAATCAAACTTCCGACTGTATCAATAATAAAATATGCCAAGATTGCGACCAAAAGAGGAACAACGCACTGGAATTTGGAAACTTGCCACATGCACCGCACCGCGGTGAAACAATGCAAAGCGCATGCGTGGTGTCCCAGTGTAGCATGACCTCGCACTCGGGCCGGATGTACGCTTTCCTGAGCCGCTTTTACCGACTCTTGCACTGTCCGCACTGGACTTATCGTCTCGGGAAAAGTTACCTGGTCAGTTTTCCTGGGCAGCAGTTGCCCGGTAGAAGTAACCGCTGGACTCAGGAAAAGTAACTGAGAGGAAAACTTCCTAGGCTGTCCGCACTGGACTTAAAATGGGAAAAGTACCCATCGTCTCGGTAAGTTTTACCAAAAAAAGTCCAGTGGGGACAGGGCTTTAGATGTATAACACAACCCCATAGACTAAGCACGTATTTTAACAAAAGACCGACTCCCGAGGACAAGAAAGATTCCTTTGTATTTTCTTTCTCCTCTTGTCCTTGAACGTACATGTATACAGTACATACATTATAGTATATGTACATACATTTATGTTTTGTTGTATGTTTTGTTTTTCTACACCATCTTACGTTTACTACATTGTATTAAAATACATAGCATTGCTGTAATTTAACATCAAGATGGAATTCGGTCGATTCACAACTCGGTGCGCCGCCAGCTAGCGGCAAGCCGGGGAGAGGCCAAATTAAGCAGTGCATCATGGGGAAAAGTCGACATCGAAAAACCGGAAGTGGGTATCGCCAATGCATCGACCGTACTTCTTACACCCCTTCTCCGCTAAATCTATCAACTCCCCTCTCTTCTTTCCTGCACAAGGTTTTCCCCACATTAGTAAAAATTGCTTTAACTCATCCACTCTCATTCGCACGAAATCCATACTGCTCTACTGTCCACCATCTAACACAACGCGATAGACGCGATGACGACCCCGAAAGTGGGAAATCGGCCTTTTCCCGGCTTGCCGCTGGCGGCGCACTTAGTTGTGAATCGACCGAATTGGTTTTTCTAACTAAATGAACAAAGAAAACCGGCAGGAGCAGGATTTGAACCTGCGACCTCTGGAATACTGTACCGGCGCTCTACCAACTGAGCTCTCCAAAATTGTCAGTGTCTGTGTTCGGGGGGGGGGGGGGGGGGGGGGGGGGCGGCATGGCGCTAGTCAGAACTCATAAACCCATAATGCCATATAGCCAGGGATCACGCACCACTTTTATAATACATGTACAACCAGGGAAGCGACATTGTGGGTATCACTCAATGAGGATATGACTTTTTACAGACATCATCAAATAAAAACTTTGCATTGGCAATGATGTAAAGTACATATGTAGCCCAGAGATCGTCTTGCCTAATTTCTGTTGTTTGATTAGCAATATCTCATCTACATACATTGCACCTACAAATACAATCTTATTCCTTCCCCCTCCAAAAACAAAAATAAATAGAAATTTAAATTATCAGAATAATAACTACAAAAAGTAGAAACACTGGGTAAAATGGTCACATGAGCTCAAATAGAGTACACGGAAGTGATGACGTCAATGCAAGTTTGGAACCAGAATACTTTTGTTATTTTGTGTCAGTGTGTTTGCATGACTGGCTATTAAACCAAGGAACAGTCGAAATCTCCATTTGTTTAGAACCAGTTGTCGTGCCAGCTGACATCACACTTCGGTATTCTATTGTAGTAGGGGGATAATAGTGTGCATTAATCAGATTGGGAGTTGATTTTTTGCCATCTTTGCTGGAAGTGGACAAGCAGCTGTTTAACCCAAATGAAACCGTAAACCTCAGCCAAAGTTTGAGTGCAAGCAATTTATTAAGATACAATCATGTTTCATGAGCATTGTACGTGCACGGGTCATTCCATAAATTTGGGGTCCAAAAGTGTGACATTATTTTGTGTCCCTGTTACACCTAATGTGTGTAATTTCTATCAAGTATCATTAAAATTGACTTGTTTGGCATGTACTTTGCTATACATTGTACATAATCACTCTTGGAGCTACATGTACAAATGTAAAAGGCATCAAAAGCCGTGTCCGCATTGGACTTGTTTTGGTAAAACGTACGGAAACTGTTGTCAACTTGACCAAATTAAGTCAGTGCGGACACCCGGTAAACTTTGCAATTTGACAAGTATCGATCGTCGGTTGTCTGTTTATCCTTCCGCAGCGGCAACATTTACAGGGCCAACCATGTACATTGTACGTGTACATGTAGCAGAAGAATTATGTGGCAGTTCTACGTCGCTGAAAAGTCCAGTGCAGCCAGCCACTGTAATGTAAAACATGCATTTTGATCATGTGCTTTCCGTGCTGGACCACTGCAAAGATTACGTGGCCAAGGACTTTTCCTCGAGCCGTGCAATCCAAGTGCGGACGCACGGAAGAATAACCACAGTGGAATGTTAACAATCGCGCACGGTAACTTTTGACAATAGTTAGTCCTGAATTACAAAATCAAAATGCATGTCACTATGTACATTTAGCAGGGACACCAAAATACCAAGCTTTTGGACCCCAAATTTATGGAATGACCTACATGTATAATACACACACATGTACATGTACATGTACCATGAGAATTGTCAAAACATGTTTTAAGACAAAGGCAAGGTTTATTGTAGGTTGTTATTTTTTCTAAAATGTTTTCGCTGTTCTTTGAGTTGACCATAGTAGGCATAGAATTGCTTACAGGCAGATTTATGTCCAGTCAATCATCTGACAATGCAAGTGCAAGGTTCACAAGCCTAGGCAAGGCTTTGGCAGGTTGGATTTCTCTGACTGATAGGGAAATCAAATGGGTGTGCAGGTGTTACTGGCCAGAATGGTATGCACTTCCTGTCCTGAAAGGGATTTAGTCGGGTTTTAACTTTTTATTGCAATCTTCCCCTTAATTTTTTGCTCTTTACTTGTAGAAGCACATTGTACAAACATTTGTTTGTGCGTGTACAATGTATGTATAATGTAAGTGGTACACTGCCAAAAATGGTTTTCTTGAAGTGAAAAAAAATCTTATTTCAAGAACAGTTTTCTTGTCTTACTCCCTAAAAACGTTTTCTAGGGATTGAGATAAGAACATTTTTCTTGAAATAAGAAATATTTTCTTATATTAAGAAATGTAAGAAAATCATTTTTGGCAGTGTACTTGGTGAATGTTTACATGTTGCAGTACAAGATACAATTTTATCAGTGTGGTACAAGGATTATTTTTCAACATCCTTCCAAGGGATTAACACTATTTAGCACAATCTATGTAGAGTATTTCTACATACAAGTTACTTCATACCAGCTCAAGTAACCTTTAATTCGCGTACATGTGTGCAGTCACTCAATTTAACAAAAGGTAGTATACAACATTTGCAAACATCAAAAAACAAAACTACTGAATTATTACAAAATACCATACTAAACTGTAAGTAAATAGCAGTCTCAAGCATCCTGTGAAATCATGATACCTGGGGTGCTGTCGTTTTAAAGAAAAGTGGAAATTTATATCGTTTTCCAACGATTGTCAGCCGACAAATAGTCTAGTTTCCCCAACCTGATAATTTCCTGACCATATAAATTGTTCCGTTTTGTCTACAGTATGGTCAGGGAACCAGACTGCTAGAACATAATTTGTTTCTTACTCTGTTTTCCATTATCTACATTGTACATGTACTCACAAAAAACTTTAAACAGGTCAGTGTTGCAGTATTTGCTAGCATACTTTAAAATACTAACGCCCAAATCCATACATTTCTTAAAATTACAGCTAAAGCAAATGATGTACATGTATACTAACTTTAAAACTTGTCACAGGTTGAACCTCAAGATTTTGGATCATGAAAGTACAAGAGGCTCATCATAGTCAACAGGTTGTCATTACAACCTGCATCTAAAATCCATAACGGATTGTTCACAAAATGCATCATGTGCACGTGTATTTGGCCCAGATTCATCCAGTCTGGATTTCGTCTTCGATTTATAAGTACATAGTGGGTCGAACCATCTGTGACCTTCAGAATGATTTCGTTTACCATTGAAACTAGTTTCAGTTCCTGTGATCATGGACCTTATTTTTGACAGACCGTGAATGGATCAATTTTTTTTTGTCTGGCAAATCAAACATGCCCTAAGTCAAAAAACAATCAGGAATAAATTGACACAAAGTAGTTTCTGTGTTTACCCAGAATAAATACATACAACAGTAAGTGTTTTGTACTTCAGGTTTGACGTATGAAACCACTTGAGTTGTGCAAATTTAGTCTTATTTTCAAACCCCCAGCAATTATTGTTTAAGTTGCCTGGGCTTGTACTATTTATTGTATTTTGACATAACAAAAATCTGTGAAAACCTGGTGATAATGAGACACTGGAACTTCGGTAGTTTGTTGTGACTAAAAACATAGCCTGGGCAGACGGCGACCTTACAGCCCTCTTGTCAGTGAGAAAAAAAAGATTGATAAAGACCATTATTAAAATAACGCTATGATATTCATTGTTTTGCTTTGGGAATGAAACATATTCAAACCTCTCCAGTGACCTTGCTTGTCGCCAGTTTGTCTGATGAAGGTGTTTTTTTTACAATACAAAACAATGATTTTTTTTTTAGGGGGCAGTGGCACTTAAGGCAGTTTTTAAGTGCATACATGTACATACATGTGCTGTTTGGAGGATCAAATCAACTGATTTTTAAGCATTGCTGTTAACCCTAACCCCCTAGTGTGCATACCGCAAAATCGTGCTAAAATTATAGGATTTGGGACTGTTAGAATTCATGTAGGCTTGTTCATTACCTGAGTTCTAACCATTTTGACTGATTTGAGCACAAGGCAAGACAAAAAGAGAAAAAAAGTGCTGACTATAATAAGTGTTTAACTCTGGTTTTTGGCCCTCATTGAGTGGTGAGTTTAAGAGTGAGTATAATGCCTAAAAAGGAAAATCAATCTTTTTTGGTAAGACCTATTGAATCTGGAAAACCAAAAAATCTGAAAAACTGTAAGCACCTCAGCTTTTAAGCTTCGGTGTGGAAGATTTATTTGGAGAGTTGATGTGAAAATGTCTTTGAATTTTATTGGGTATCATAAACCATGAGTCACTGATTAAAGACCCTGTGTTGAAATGCTATGGCCCTCGAGGGGATATCGGTTGAAGTTACTGTACATTACAATGTTGTTACAAACTGAAAAAGAAAAGCACAAAACAAAGCCTGCATTCTTGTAGGAATAAAGAGATAAAAGTTTGTTCCCTTGTTAAAAAAAACTGAAAGATTGTGCTTTTAGAAATTTATTTCTTTACCTTTACAAGATCAGCCGTCCGTCCGAGCTGGGAAACGTCATGAAGTATTGCTCACAGTATTACTACAATGCATGTCCTGTAGTGGTAACATGTGTATGTACATGTACATACAATGTAGGGATGGACATGTACTGTACAGTGTGTATTTTTCTTCCAGCAAACTAACATTCTTGATCCATTCTTGGTCAAGCCATTGAAACAAAAAAATGTATACTTTTTATTAACCAAGGATGCACGTACAAAACTGGCAAAGAATGTATTGCCCTCGCTTAGTTCCAAATGCATTAATTAATGTACAACATTTGCAAACATAAAAAAACACAAACTACTGAATGATTATGAAATACCTTACTTGACTCATGGAGGAAGGAACTTGACTGTAGTCTCAAGCATCCTGTGAAATCATGGTACCAGGTGGAATTTTTGTATCAATTTCCAACGGTTGTCGGCTTTGTTTTTTTCAAACCAAACTAAAAGAACGGCTTTTGTCTTTTTGTTTTCCCGGCATCTACATGTATGCATGCAAAACTTTAAACAGGTCAGTGTTACAGTATTTGCTACACCCAAATCCATCCATTTCTGAAAATCTTAATGAAAGCATTACCTTTAAACACAGAAAACTAAAGTGCAGTCGCACTAACAAAAAGATGGATATTTGAGAGCTTTGTTTTTAACTGTTGTGGTACAAGTGCTGTCTTGATGCAACTGCTATCAGCTCAAGGTGAATTTTGATCAGTTGTTTTAAAATAGAGATAGGAAGTCATGAAATGAAATGAACTTTAAACATTTTAATAGTAAATCATGTTTGTACAAGGGATGCACACACACACTACATTTTCCCACGTTCCACGAGCAATGTGCCACATGTTTCCATGCATTTTGATGGGTGGCATTTTCATCACATTCTGTCAGTTTTGTGTTGTATGTTAAAGTTAGTGTACTTGATTGGCCATTGTTGCAATTTTCAGAAATGGGCAGATTTGGGGGTTAGTATTTTATAGGAAATATCGTTTTACTGACCTGTTCAAAGTTTTGCGTTGTTGGATGGCGAAAAAAACCGAGAGAAAAACAGCATTCGTTTTTAACCGTCAGGCGGATGATAGCCTTTAGTCAAAACGCGTGGTTACCTTGACGCGCGACGCGCCCCAAATATGCCAGCAACAGGGCGCGCCACTCGTCTGGGTAGCCACGCGCCTTGACTAAAGGCTACAGGGCAGTTTTCCAACGATTTCCAGCTGGAAATCGTTGGAAAACGATATAAATTTCCACTTTTCTTGACGACAGCATACCTGGTGCCATCATTTTACAGGATGATTGAGACTACTATATTAACTTACAGTCTAGTAAGGTATTTTGTAATAATTCAGTAAAAGAAATTGGAGGATTACCAATCGTGTACGTACACTACATGTAATGCTGCATTGTTTTTCAAAATGCCATTTGAACAGTGGATTGTTTATTCACAAACACAGGGCGATTCTTGTGGGTATTCAAACCTTCTTGAAGGGTGTATTATATGTACATGTTTGTGCTAGTATCATTTATACCAATGTACAAAATGTACTTTGTACTCAGAGTTCACCAAAAATTGAGATCAAGATGAATTGCTGTTGCAATATATGATATCAGCTACATTTACATTAGTTCACATGATCCATTACTTTAGCATCAGTGAGATTTGGGTGCATGGACAGAAGCTGAATGATACATTGCTGTAAGTTTAAAAAAAAAAAAAAAAATTATTTGCCCTATTTTAAGGTTCACCTCAATCTGAATCTGGGGAATTTTGGGGTTAGCTAAAGTTTCACTTTGACTGACAGAGATTGATAGTTAACCCCCAATCCTGAGGCTGAAGCCTCCTAAGGGCGTTTTACACTGTAGAAATAAATCTTGTGGTTGATGTGGGGTTGAAAGTTTCAAGCACAAGCCAACCCCACATCAATTCAACCCTGAGATTGGTTTCAACCCTGAGATTGGTTTCAACCCTGAGATTGGTTTCAACCCTGAGATTGGTTTCAACCCTGAGATTGGTTTCAACCCTGAGATTGGTTTCAACCCTGAGATGGGTTTCAACCCTGAGATGGGTTTCAACCCTGAGATGGGTTTCAACCCTGAGATTGGTTTCAACCCTGAGATTGGTTTCAACCCTGAGATTGGTTTCAACCCAGGTTGAAGTTGACCCTGCTCTGGACCAGGGTTGAGATTTTTCAAATTGTGCCATTCTTACAAGGGACCAGTCGGAAATCGCATTCCTCCGTTTTCAGCTACAGGCGATTTTCGTTTTGAGCTACAGGCGATTTTCGTTTTATTGCTAAAAATGCTAGTTTATGTAAAATAAAATCATACTGTGTTTTTGGTTTTTTTCATTTTAGTACAATAAAATGTTTTAAAAAGAGATTTTAGTAAATGAAGGACAAACTTTATCGCTTGATTTCTACAATAGTGCTGGATCATCTAATAAAACTAAAATTATCATAACTTTTTAAATACTGCTCTGATTGTAATAATTCTATCATCATTTTAAAGGTTCATGATGTGTTCTTTCCAATGGTATATAAATCATAAAATAAATTTTTGCGATGAGAGACTGTTCTCTGTTGAGAGTGCCACAATTGTTGCCCTGATTTGAAAACGGTAGTTTTTAATAAGCAAGAATGTTTTTGTGCTAAGCAGCTCCATGAAATTAGCCGCTGGTGGATTTTGAAGTTTCTGGGAGGGTTAGGGTCAAGGACTTAGCTTTTTAACCCAGCTGAACTAGCAGGTTGGTGATGCAAGGCAGATTTCAAACTTCAGTGGCTGAAGGTCAAAGTTAAGCTTTCCCCAGCCAGTAATGTTCTGATAAACATGCCAACTGATGATGAATGAAGACATGAATAACTTTGTCAACATGTTCCCACAAATCACTGGTTTTCCTGACAGCATGTCTCAACATGCAGAAAACAGGGTACGCAGATAAACATCACGCAGACAAATATCACTTAAAATATTCCTGGTATCCCGCGAACCTATCCCTGGTCACTTGACTTGACAGGTAGCAGGGTTCAGGCGTCACCAGACCCAGGCTTGTATGGAAGAGAGGCTGCTAATCCACAGTGTACGAAATGTGGATTGGTTCTTTAGGGTAAAGAACCTTTGAAATGGAGAGTCTTTCATGTTTGTCCACTCTCTGGACAGCACTCCCCAGTGGTCTAATTATGCAAGACCATAACAAGGCATGCCCATCAAATCATGTGAAAATTATTGGATTACAAAAATGTACGTGTACCAGTGTTGTAGTACTCGTACTCGCACTCAAGTACTTTTTTCATACTCGTGCTCACATGAAAAGAAATCAATGTACTCGTACTCATACTCGCATGAAAAAAATTTCCATGTACTCCTATTCGGGATGAAGTACTCAAATTCATACTCATGCAAAAGTATTCGTACTCGTACTATAACACTGAGTCATGTACAATGATGGGCTTTGAGCCAGCGAGATGCTGTTTTACTGTACATGAATTCTTGAGGATTGTTTGTTTTAGGTACATGTACATGTAGATGTACTGGATAACTTGATATTCTACTAACTACATTATTTTTTTCAAATTCTGTTAAGAATTTTCGGTTCTTTTTAAGAAGAGAAATGTTATCATTATAGAGAAAGTTAAATAGTCTCAAGTACATTTATGGTGCTGGTCGTTACGATTCCTGTAGCATGTACAAATGAAAAAAAATAATCTTTCCGTAAAAGGTTTAGTGTGATATCTGAGGTGCCACATTTGCATGGCTAAGAGTTTAAAAGAATGTGGACATCTCACTGTACATGTACAATGTATTATGACCCAGCAGAAATTGTACCAATGTCTTTGTTCGATACTGCCCGTAGCATAAATCTATAAGAATTCTCTTTTTTGATTGAAATGACATTCAAGTATAAATAAAAAAATGATTGTGCCTGTTTTCAGCATAATGGCCAGAAATATTTTTGCACCGTGGTGCAATGGTGTTCAGCTGTTCATCTCAAGCAGTTACATTGTACATGTACATGTACAAATGTGGATGTTCCTGATAATTGGGCTTAGCTTATCCACAATCCCATTACACACCAGCAGAGGACAATTCTTGGGATAGAGAGCAGTGATTGATTGATTGTGATGAGGAAGTCAGGGAAGCATGCAGACAGTCTGTTTCTGAGATAACACTCTTCCTGAAATTAATTGGGGTTTCTGTCCCCCCCCCCCCCCCCCCCCCCCGAGTTGACTCCTATAAAGTCCTAATAAACCTAGATGTGCATGCTCGATTTGTTTCCCTTTTGTTTTGAGTGAAATTGGTTAAAATTGCCAAGTCAGTCAACTGTGTACTGTATGTGCTGTGATACTTCATTTGGAGCTGTAAAAAGGAGGTTAGTTAATGTTGAATCCCTCTAGGTCTACTGATATTTTAAATGTATGCATGGCTGTACATTTACAGTATACAGCAGGGGTGAGATTTGTCAGGATTTTCCCTGATTTCAGGATTGTTTGTAGGGCTTTCAGAATTTTTAAAGAATCTCTTTTGCAATCTGGAATTCCCGATGTTTCGTCCTAAAGGTGTTTATACCTGTAAAAGTGGATATAGACCAATAAAAACGGATATTTTAAGGGGGTGCCATGTTGATCTGGGGTCCTTTTTGTTTTTTCGTGGATTTTTCATGGATTTTGTGGATTTGTCATTTTTGGCGAATCTCACCCCCTGATACAGTGCAATTGAAAGTTACCCTCACACAGGAAGGGAATTTCTCTTCATAGTTTTTCTCTTCACTGGGAATTCATTTTCATTTCACAAACGGGGGAAAAAGTGTATCAAAAATTGGGAAAATATTTCCTGACGTGGGAAAACAATTTCAATGTTTTTCTCACTTTTGTGAAAATATTTTCACCCAGTGGGAAAACATTTTTAACCTTTTTTCTGACTTGTGAAAACCATTGGGAAATTGAAGTGAGGAAAACTTTTCTTTTGTGTGTAAAATACACATGTAAATTTTTTTTCCGTTCAAAAATAGTTTCCCTTCATTATTCGTTTGTAGGGGGAAATCCAATGAATTGAAATTTTCAGCCAGAGTACAGACAAGCCAGCTTTAAGAAGTATTCATAAATACCTAAGACAGTTTACCCGTTCCTATTGGTCGAAAGCCCACCACGTGGGTGGTTTTAAATGGCCGATAAAACACCAACCGGTTTTAAACACTTTTTCCGGTGTCAGACGAAATTTAGACTCCTATGAAATCTGGTTCCTTTTATTGGTTGAACACTAGTCTTGGTTCCAAGACATCCTTAGCAGTGCTATGCACGCGCACAGGTTAAGGACCCTTAGCGATGTGGCCTTGGTGTGCATGTGTAGAGGGCGCTGTACAGCCGTTAACCTCACGCTAAGGACATCTTGGAACCAAGACTAATTGAACACTTGCTCGACCAGTCACTCTCCCAATTATGCAAGCGCAATACTACCGTTGCGTCCATATTTAGAGTCCATAATTTCACACTGCTGTGTTCTGCGCCATATCACGCCACGTCACGCACGCGTCAATTTCTATATAAGGAATGTTTTAGCACGAACCATTAAATACATGTAGCTAAAGGGGTGTTTTACAAACCAAGGTAAAAAGAATTGAACAAAATCATTGGAAATGTATAATTTTCGGAGGTTTTTGCTTGATTCATTATCAAGCGTCCAGGCCCCAAGGTGGTTTTAAACGTACTTGTTTAAAACCAGCCCAGTACATATCTTTAAAGCTAAGTACATGTGTACACGTAACTTCCATACATGTTGCAGTTTTGACTACTAGTGTAAACGTCTGTATGCCAAGCAAATAAAAAATAATCGAGCTCAGGATCCAAGGGATATTGGTGTGCATGTAGGAAACTAGAATCCTGATGTTCCAACCTTACCCCACTCATTTAACCCTAACGTCCTAGGTATCATTTGGTGTAGGGTACATATATGTACACACTACAAATTACCACATAATTTCTGAGACTGCGAGTGTTTTAAGAGTACTTACAATGTAGGTGAGGTTAGGGTGAATGTACATGTATAGAGAGTTTTTGTTTACTTTTGCAAACCTACTAAATATTCATTGCCAGCCATGTAGGCGTTTCCTGAGTTGGAGTAAACCTCAAATATTTTTGATTCTGTGGTCAATGTTGCATACATGAGTACAGTATCCCCCTATACATGTATACATTTAACACTAACAGTCTGTAACATTGTGCATTGTGTTTAAATGTCACCAGTCATTGTGGACAACTCATTGTTGCATGCTGCCCCTGGGGGTGAGTAAGTCAATAAAATCAAAGATGAATCATTTACAGCATATGTGAGGTGTGCCTGTGTAGTGTGATTTTCACACTATGGCTGGATGTACAGTACAGTTTCCCCGTGTCGCTTTACTAACTTCTCGTCTTGGTAAAAATGTCTTAGTGAGTTCTACTTGGCACATGCTGGTAAAAGTAACCTTTAACTTCAAAAAAGGAATCAAAAGGAAACTTTCCCTAAAGCCCTGTCCGCACCGGACTTTTTTTGGACAGCCTAGGACGTTTTCCTCTCAGTTACTTTTCCTGAGTCCAGCGGTTACTTCTACCGGCCAACTGCTGCCCAGGAAAACTGACCAGGTAACTTTTCCCGAGACGATAAGTCTAGTGCGGACAGTGCAAGTCAGTAAAAGCGGCTCAGGAAAGCGTACATCCGGCCCGAGCGCAAGGTCATGCTTCACAGGGAAACCACGCGTGTGCTTTACATTGTTTCACCGCGGTGCGGTGCACGTGGCAAGTTTCCAAATTCCAGTGCGTTGTTCCTCTTTTGGTCGCAATCATGGTATATTTAATTATTGATAAAGTCGGAAGTTAGATTGGTGCTAAATACGTACATTGTAGGCCTGCGTGTACACATCGGCCGGAAAAATGAAAAGGCACGTGGATTTGGGTCAATCGCGTCAATAAAGAAAGGTCACGCAAAGCGCCCTCATGAGTCGTTATATTGACAGCTCGGTTACTTCTCCCGGTAAAACTTTCCCGTGTCGAAAGTCCAAGTGCGGACAGTGGTCACATTTGACCATTTTTCATTTTACCATCGTCTTGGTAAAACCTTCCAAAAGAAAGTCCAGTGCGGACACGGCTTTAGTGAGTTTTTACCAAAACAAGTCCAATGTAAACATACTATTTTCACCCAAAAATCTTTTTTGGGGGTATTGAAGCACCCTCGGAATGAAAGGAGGAAGAGAGAGGCCTCCAAACTGCAGAACTTAAGAATTGACCATCTGTTTCTAAAGTTTAAGACTGTCTCTCCCTTTTGGACCCATGTGACATCTTCTCCAACTCCCCTCCCCCTTGGGTTCCAGGACTTTCTCACTGCAGAGAAATTATGCTTACACTGGAACACATCGAGTATTTTTCGTCTCTTGCAGCACAGTTTACACCACGTGGCTGTTTCTTCATTTCAGTGTGGCACCTAATAAAGCGTAAAGTGAGAAGCTGGCCACTTCCGAGGCTGTGAATTGCCGCCTCAACCATCTGCTGGGCAGTATGAATGGCAAGCTTCGTAGCCTCATAATGCTGTCCATTCAGCCCAAGTTGTTATTAAAGGGCCCCCTTTTGGGTACCAACTCAAGCACCCTATGATATGGCTGTTGTTATCTGTTGTTATTCCATTGTGATCTGTGAAAGCAAAGCATATTTTCACTGTATGGTGTTTGGTTTAGCCTGGATGCACTACATCACTGTACATGTACATTTGTACATTATATGTACACAAATGTAAGTTTCACAAGTGTGTACAAAGAAATGCATGCTCTTGGCATACAGCCTTACAGGTGCACATACATGTACATGTATGTATTAAACCCCATGGCCTGGGTATACGTACACATGTAAATTATACATGCTGCAGTGTGCAGAATAGCACTTTATACATTGTACAATGAACATGTACATGGACTACATGTGCAAATAAATAGTACAGACATGTACCATTATCAATACAAACTTGTGTAAAAAGCAAAAAATATGTGTACATGTACATTGTACAGTGTATGTTTGCGCAAGTAGAGAAAATTCCATCTTCCTTTACTTGTGTCTTTTGTTAGAATTAATGACTATGTTTATTCAAGAAACGCTGTACAGTACAATGCATTCTGGCTCTTTAACAAGATTTGTGAAATGGGATTATCACCGTAACATTCCTTGGGGCTATTTCTGATAATCTGCAAAAAAGTGCAGTGCAGTGCAGTGCAGTGCAGTAAGATAGGCTTGGCCATATCGTAATTTTAACCATCTGCCGACATGCTTGATGGTACATGTACATGTACACGTATGTGTGCCATACCCATACAGTGAGACAAAAAGTTTGGATAATCCTATGATATTGAAGTACATGTACATTATTATTATTATGTACATGTGTTCACACTAGGGGTCGTTCACACTATCACTTTTGACACAGTTCACGCTAAAATAAATAGTCCTTTTCACACTACATGTATCTCTGTTTCAACTCGTGTTGAAACCAACCCGGATCCGCCCCTGTTTAGCACGTTGTTTTTGACACGGATCGTAAAGATGCAACGTTCACACCGTTCTTTTCACGAACCGGCCGCTACGTCAACCTGTGTTCAACCCGGGTATGGCCCAATGTATTCACACTACAGTAGGGGCCGCTCACACTATCATTTTTGACACGGTTCACACAAAAAAAATCCTATTTCAATCCGGCCAGGGTTGATTTTGATCCGGCTAGGGCGTGCTACCCGAGTTGGCACTGAGTTGAAAGTGGGAAAAGGGTTGAAAAAAATGTTGGGGTTTGAGATGAGTCCAACCCTGAAATTCTGTTCTGGTATTCTGGATCCCTGACCATACTTTAGACAAAACGGAGCAACTTATAGACTTAAGGGAATTATCAGTTCAGGGAACTAGACTATTTCCAATGATTGTCGGCCGACAATCGTTGGAAAACGATATAAATTTCAACTTTTCTTGAAAACGACAGCACTTCAGGTGCCATGATTTCACAGGATGCTTGAGACTGCTATTTACTTACAGTCTAGTAAGTTACATGTATTTCATAATAATTCAGTAAAAAAAAAAATTGGAGGATTACCAATCGTGTACACTACGTTTAAATCTGGATTTCCCACATGCATGTGTCTATGATTGTGTTGTAGTTTTGTACACACAACTTTGCTAGATTGCAGATCTACTAGATTATCACACGTAATTAAGCCATCTCAGTCCACTTCCAGCAAAGATTAAAAAAAAAAATACCCACTTCCTGCCACTTTCTGCTTGACATGTACCCATAACTGAACTATTTTACCCACTAATTGTCTGGGGGATGTAGATTGTGTGTAAGGTTAATTAAATGTTAAAAAAGAGGTGGTGGGGGGGGGGGTGTTCAAGCAAAATGAACTGTCTGTCTTAGATTTCATTGGATTTTTCCTGATTTCAGGATTTTTTGTGAGACGTCTTCCAGATTCCCGAAGATTTTTGGGTCCTCAAATTGTTTTTAATCATTCCAAAATGACCTCTGCAACCTGAAATAGTCTTCTTTTAATTCTGATGACCGTATCTTTTTCTAGAAATTACAGTTTTCTTAAATGCATTTTTCAGCAACGCCATACAAATCAAATGCCTCTGAATGTTTAATAGATTTTTCATTTTCCTCAAACCTCACCCCTGGATGAGGGATTTGTTTTCCCTAGGTGAACCTCGTGTTAGAATTGTCTAAAGATTGCTTGACAAACAGTGTCCAATCACAACTACTGTACATGTACAAGTATGTATATTTCCATTCTGCACATGTGAAATATAAGTCCGTCAAAAATTTACCTCTCAAATTTCCATAGGAGTGATCTTGAAAGGGGCGTGGATTATATTTGGTATTTGGGAGGATGATGCATGTCACTGGCTGTGATACACTGTACATTATGCATACATGTATTTCATTATTGATGGGAGTGCTGGAATGCATACATGTACACGTATACATGTACAGTTGTCTGAAAGTCTCAAGTTTAATCCCAAGTTTAGTCATACACACATCTTTCATTTTATTTAAATCCCTGTAAGTTTTCTTCGTACACGTATCTCAGTACTTACATGTAGTCGTGTACAAGTTGTCCATCAGGTATTTGTGAAATCTGTACGGTGTACTATCTTTGTGGTAAACATATTCATTTTATTTTTCTTCTTTTAACTGCACTGAAACGGCTCAATAAACTGGAATTTCATGGGTCTTGATTTTGCGTAGGCCCTGTAGAAAAATGTACATGTAAATACGGTATTTAAGTCCGTTTTGTGTAGGCAAAGCCAATGATGTATGTGAAATCCTACAATGATGCATGCTTTGGAAAGATTGAATTAGTCTGTAAGGTTACCTTTATTTGTAAAGAAATCTATAGTTTGGGGCAATAATTCTAAAATCTATAATTTTGGAAAGATGTGTTAAAGCACAACTTTCAAACAGTTTTTTTGTCATTATTTTTTATGCAGTACTGCATTTAATTTATTTACAGTTACAACTTATACACATACATGTACACCCACATATGTACATGACACATTGAGAAAAAAATGTACTGGAGTAATAATTTTGGAAAGATAACGGGGCGAGTTACAAACAAGTTGTTATTATTTTTTAGTAGTAGGGGAAGGAAACATCACTGCACAGTTTATTCTGGTTGTTTGAGATGTTGACCAGGGTAAGTCACTGTAGACTGGTACCTGGGTGATGTGCCATGTCGATGTGTAAGCAAGAGACTTGAAACCATCTCGGATGTTCTCGAAGTGTAAAAACGCCATACTCATCATTTCATTGGGTCTAGTAAACCAGCATCAGTGCAAACAATTTAATTACAGCCTTCTTTAGGACTGTGGCAAAATTTGAGAAAACGGGTTCAATCCTGTGTCCCAGAAACCAAGGGGGTCATCACCCTTGGAGCAGATAATTTGGCCAATGTTCCTCCATCTCTGCAAAAGAGCATAGGTTGGTAGATAACCCACAAAATTCTTTGGGTAACCTACAATACATTTAAAGGTACATGTAGTATGCATCATTTGCATTTGCTGTAATTTTCAAAAATAAATGGATTTGGGGTTAGTATTTTATAGCATGCTAGCAAATGCTGTAACACTGACCCGTTTAAAGTTTTGTGTGCATAGATGCTGGAAAGACAAAGAGAACATTTGTTTTCTAGTAGTCTGGTTCCCCGACCATACTGTAGACAAAATGGAGCAATTTATAGAGTCAGGGTCGGAGAACTAGACTATTTCCAACGATTGTCGGTGGTATAAATTTTCACTTTTCTTGAAAACGGCAGCACACCAGGTGAAAATAGAGAAAAACCTTTTTGTTTTAACAGTGATTTTGTGCTCGTTTATTATGTGCTTATGCCGATTGTTGAAATCAAAATAAGCCACTGTGCTTTTGGAAGTCTCCAGATTTCATTTTCTCAGAGATGACAGCATTTCAGACGGAAATATTTCTCGGGGAAGACTTGTTATGCTACCATCTTTATAAACGGCTAGCTTTCAGATTGAAACTAATCATTTTGTTCTTTTTTATCATTTACCAAAGGCATATCATACCTTTTAAACACTACTGTTTCTATCCCGATTGACCTTTTGACCTCAGGTCAACTGAGTGTCAAAGCTAGTCTTGGCACTGACATTGACACTGTCTTATTTACATTACACACTGTGTATGTGCCACAACACACTTTTTTGATTCAGCCCTGCATACATGTAGGTGTACATGTACATTATAAATGCACCTGTACATGTACTCTACATGTACATACAGTGTACATGTACATGTACGTCATACAATAGGCATACTTTTATTGGGATGTTCTTACTGTGAAAAACAAAATTGTCAGTCTAAATATTCCTGTCAACAAAGATAAAATGTGGTAAGCTTTGTGGTTTTTTTTTTTTGGGGGGGGGGTCAAAATCCCTTGTGAGGGTTCTTCATAATTTTCTTCCAGGAAACTTGCATCTTTGATACTGATTGGTCAATCCATAGTGACAACTGTTGAATAAATCTACATCTAACATGGTCCAATTTAGCTGGTTCAGTTTAGTTGTTTTCCACAGAAATCCAAATGGACTTGTGCAACACATCTCTTTATTTCCAGGAATCGCAATGAATGACATCACCTTTTCATTGAAAAGCCAGCCGAGCGGTGTGAATGTACATGTACACGTACAGTAGGTATTTATACAACAAAATTGTATAATTATGCAGTTGTGCATGTATTATCTTTTAGCTAGATAAGGCCATTTATCATTTAAAGTACACCCTTAAATAGGCATTGAAGACAGAAAATTGTTTTCAAGTACTTGATGATTGAATGATGTAAGTGGTACACCAGCTGGGGTCAGAACCCGTACTTACAAATTAACCAAGTCCAGGGGTAAGATTTGTCAGAATTTTTTCCTGATTTCAGATTTTTTTCGGGATTTCAGATTTTTTTTTAAAGAATCTCTTTTGTAATCTGGAATTTCTGAGGTGTTGTCCTAAAGGTGTTTTTACCTGTAAAAGTGGATATAGACCAATAAAAACAGATATTTGAAGGGGGTGCCTTTAGGCAAATACAAACTACATGTGTGTTGATTAGGGGTCGTCATGGATATTTCGTGGATTTTGTGGATTTGTCATTTTTTGCCAATCTCACCCCTGCAAGTCTCATTGTGGAAACCTGTCAAAATTACACTGGTACACATATATTGTAGGCTTACATGTATATTTATTGTCAAGTTCAATAGACGTTGCACTTAATTAAAATAGGAATTTAAAAAAATAATTTTGCTGATAATGTAGCGCTTTTAGGTACAAGCTGATATGTAATGTACATTTGTGACCCGCTCTGCAAAAAGGGCACTTATGTTGCAAAATTTGAAAATAGTGTTTTATATATAGCTGGAAAGGCCATTTTATAAGCTTTCATATGGTATATGTCTGAGGTCTGTAGCATTTTGCAATAACGAGATATTTGGAAATTTCCATGTTTGTTTTCAGGAATTTTTTGAAATGACTTAAGGAGAAACAAGCCATTTAAAAAAACAAAAAGCAAAGCAATAGATGGAAGCACTCGACAAAAACACATTCTTTTTCCAACTTTATTCACTGAAATCAAAGATTTTGGTTATGAAATAGAATAATATAGGTATCAAAGATGCAAAAAATTCCCTCCCTTCAAAATCACTTGTTTGAAGAATTTTTCACCCTCTTCACATTGAACGGCCCATAACTCGTAAAAGCATACAGCGACTTATGTGCCCTTTTTGCAGAGCGGGTCACATTTTTTGTTTTCTTATTAACTATAACATAAAAAAGGAAAAAAGAAAGATTATTTTATTTTTGCAATTTGGGGAAAAACTCTCCACTAGCAAGGCCAAGTAAAAAAACATGTTTAGTATCCGGGTAAAAAAAAAAAAAGGAACGAGGTACTTTTTATTTTTTATTTTTTATTTTCAAAATCACCGCCATTTTTGTGTAAATGTCCGACAACTGTAGATTTTTCAACTGTTCTAAGACACAAAAATGAAAGAGACATGTTAGACAACAGAATTGAACATGTTTACAGTGGTTTTAATAGTTCCAGTAAGCTTGTACATGTATTTTATTTTCCGATGGATCGGTTGACATTTAAAAAAAAAATGTTTTACTTCATTTCCACTGGTAAACAAATTTAAAATCCAGGCGGTCCTCAAAAAGAAAGCTGGCGGAGACGCTAAACATGTTTTGTTTTTGTTACTTCGCCTAATAATTTTGGTTTATAATGGATTGATCTCATATTTTGACTATACAAACAGATTTGTGGATAAATGATTCTAATAAATCTGCTTAGACCTGTTTCTTGTGGTCAGATACTGTAGTGTGAAATGTAAACGAAACCACCATGTGTTGACTGTGGACCGCTGTGGAGTGATCATATGGGGCGGGTTAAGCAACGTGTGCGAACGCAGCACACTTCACTGTTTTACTTGAATAAGCACTTCGTTAGCATCACTGGACTGTGCAATCCAGGATGACACCCGAAAAAGGTTTAATTCCCTGCCAGTTTTCATGTACCAATTGAATATATCAAATGATTATTGGCAATATGTTATAGATGTGAATTTGAAGTAAAAGCCGAAAATTCCCACAGTCACACCACATTGTACTCTGTTATTCTTGCCCTAGGCAGTTATAAAAGTTGACAAGTCCATATTACTGCAGGTATCAATATTTGTCTGCGCAGTGTGCCTCGATCGTTTTTTTTTCAATTGCCCTATCCAGGAAGAATCCATGGCGATATAGGAATTCTTAAACTTGTTCCTTAACAGCAGGGGGTGTGCATCTCCCGTTGGGTGATGTGTGTTCCTGCTCTGCTCAAGATTGAAATACAATGTACATGTACAAGGAAAGAAGAAATTGGCACCAGCAAGAATACAAACTTGTATGCAAGGCAAATCAGAAATCACAGTTGATCAAATGATAAATGAGACATTTGTGTGTATAGGCCTACATGTACTTGTTCAGGTTTTTAAGAGTATTGATCCTTCTTACTGGACTGATGTTTGTATTTCGTTTGGGTTACAATCCTGGGGAAAAAAATACAAAGTTGTCTTCCTGTTTCCCTGTGATTGTCCTTCATACATGACCGACTACTATACAGTGTATGCATGCATGCATGCAAACTCAATAGAGATCTCACTTGGTGCATGCCTTTAATTAATATGGTACACAATGTACATGTAGTATACAACATTTGCAAACATCAAAAAACAAAACTACTCGATTATTACAAACTACCATACTAGACTGTAAGTAAATAGCAACTCTCAAGCATCCTGTGAAATCATGGCACCTGGTGTGCTGTCGTTTTCAAGAAAAGTGGAAATTTATAGTTGGAAATAGTCTAGTTCCCCGATCTGATAATTCCCTGACGTCTATAAATTGCCCCGTTTTAGTTTTGGTCAGGGAACCAGACTACTAGAACAGAAGTTTTTTCTCTTTTTTTTCCAGCATACATACATTTATGTACATTGTACACAAAACATTAAACAGGTCAGTGTTATAGTATTTGATAACACGCTATGAAATACATGTACTAACCCCCAAAATCCATTTATTTCTGAAAATTACAGCAAAACCACCTACACACCAGCCTTGGCATTTTGCAGCTACCCTGCTGAATCCAACAAAATACAACAGGTATTTGTTTGTATGAGTTCTGCCAAATGCAACAAAATCCAACTGAAATTTTACCAGAAGTCTGCTTCCACCTTCCTAAATACGACAAAAATCCAACATGTATATTTAGTTTAAACCCTGCTAACTATGACAAAATAAGACAGGCTTTTTGAGCTTCCATGTACATGTACGTGTAAATACGACAAAATCTAACACACCATGTAGTTTGTGTTGACTGCTAAATCCAACAACTTGCAACAGCTTTACCAATGTTGGATTTTGTTGGATTAAGCAGGGTTAGGGTTAAGACTTTTTTTATGTAAAAAAAAAAAAAGAAACTAGAATCCTGGCTGTTACTGAGGGGAGGAAGCTTAAGGGCCCCAGGCAAGATATCATGTCAAAGGAAGCAATTGGTACAATCCCAGGAAATTGGGGGGAAGTTGCAATTTTCTGGTTCAACGTGTTGGGAATTATCAACAGCTGACAAGCTTTGAATCAATCGCAGTGTCAAGGTCCAACAAGTTGCTGCGCTACAACTTGTTAATAAATGTGTTTATCACTGTTTGGGATGGTTAAGGCTTTTGAGGGGGGTGGGGGGAAAGGTAGGAGTGTTTAAAAGAAGGGGTACATGTAACTTGGCAGGGCTGCACAACGATCGTGACAGAACTGTTCATTTGTACAAGTATTGATTCTTGCACAAGAATTAAAATGTACACATGTACATGTACAATGTACATTGTATTTTGGCTCTGTCGCTGCACACATTGCACAGCACACTGCCCTCGGAACACAAACAACATCACTATGAAACAAGTATATTTTGATAAATTCTGTTTATCGCTCATCACAGCGAATTGCAACAAACTTGCAAAATGCATACTGTGCTACAATGTACTTATCAACAGATTAGTAACAATGAACTCTGATTGGTTGGATCCCATACAAATGGGAAAGACATTTTTGCTGTTGACCAAAGTTACTACCCCCACAAATATTGAAATTCTCTGAAATGAAATGTATTCAAATATCTGTAGAAAGAACCTTGGTAAAACAATTTGAGTGGGCGGTTTTGTAACTTTGGTTATTCGGAGTGAGAGTAAAATGGGGTGACCTTGAAACAGCCTGTTGCGGTAGAGTTGATCGGCTTTGATGAATCAGAGGGCGACATTGTTGTTCACCTTACAGTTGCAGTCACTTTCACAATGTGAACCACGGCTGTACTTTTGCCAGTGCATACATTACATGTATGTACATATTTTCCACCTGCATCACGGCCGTGCAGAAAACAGATAGAATGCTGTTTGCTGTGTGTATCAGAGTTGTAAGCTTGAAAGCCTTTTTTAATAGTAGTTTTGTTTTCAAAATTTCTTGTATAAAAAATTTAATAATGTTCGGTGTAAGGCTATGCAAGTGTAACCTTTCTTTTCTTCAAAAAAGATGTTGATGAAAAGGCATTATTTAATGGGAATTTTAAATGTGATAGCACAATAATTATGTGAGGTTGTTATCATCAGCTCAGTACATAAATAGTGACCATAACACCCCCCCCCCCCCCCCCACCCCCAGTCATGAATGGCGTGGCAGAGATAGTCATCATTAACATTTAACAATTTTTTCACTTGTTTTTGATATAACTCAGCATTGTAAATGTCTTAAGAAAAAGCTGTGGAAAAATGCTGTCATTTGTTGGCCCACAACTTTTTGTCCAGATTGATTGGTCAATTTATAAAAAGAGTATCGACAAGCAACCCATAAGCCCTGTCCGCACTGGACTTATTTTGGTAAAACTTACCGAGACGATGGGTACTTTTCCCATTTTAAGTCCAGTGCGGACAGCCTAGGACGTTTTCCTCTCAGTTACTTTTCCTGAGTCCAGCGGTTACTTCTACCGGCCAACTGCTGCCCAGGAAAACTGAACTTTTCCCGAGACGATAAGTCCAGTGCGGACAGTGCGAGTCGGTAAAAGCGGCTCAGGAAAGCGTACATCCGGACCGAGCGCGAGGTCATGCTACACTGGGACACCACGCATGCGCTTTGCATTGCTTCACCGCGGTGTGGTGCACGTGGCAAGTTTCCAAATTCCAGTGCGTTGTTCCTTTTTTGTCTGCAATCATGGCAGATATTATTATTGATACAGTCAGAAGTTTGATTGGTGCTAATCGATGTAGTCCTATATGTACACATCAGCCGGAAAAATGAAAAGGCACGCGTGATTTGGGTCAATCATGTCAATGTAGTAAGGTCACGCAAAGCGCCCTCATGCGTCCTTATATTGACAGCTCGGTTACTTCTCCCACGGTCTCGGTCAAATTTTCCCGTGTCGAAAGTCCAAGTGCGGACAGTGGTCACATTTGACCATTTTTCATTTTACCATCGTCTCGGTAAAACCTTCCGAAAAATAAGTCCAGTGCGGACACGGCTATACACATAGCTTTTCAGTGTGGTACAGTACATGTCTACTTCAAGCACCAGTGACCCTGAAATCCTGTTCAATTTGGAGTACGCTGTTGAAGCAATTATACTCTGTACTTGGTCTAAGATTAGAAGGTGTGTAATAATACATACCAGGTGCAGTAATGAAAGGGCTATGCAAACACGTTTTGGCATTTCCAAGGCCAGGACTTTTATTTGTTTACATTGTGGTACATTGACACTATTTATTTTTAGTTTGGTACTGTACATGTACAGTACCTGTGTACCATGAATACATGTACATATGTTGACATGTTGATGTACGGTATTGATGACTGCTTTTGAAATGAATAAGTTTTGCATTTCAAGTTGAAAGTTCATGTACATCCATAGCAAGAAGTTATGGAGGTCATACATACTTTGATTACATTGGTGCATTCCACCGTCTATGATTCCACTGACATAACTGGTGTACTTGCCCAACCCACTTACATGCAAAACTGTGTCTATTTTTTTTGTCTTGTAGGAGCTGAAGATATTTTACTATGGAAGTGAGGCAACCAGCGATCTTGACTGCTTAATGTTTGAGGACAAAGCAGGGATACACCGGTAGCTGTGGCCAGTGCTTGAAAACAGGAAGCTTAAAACAGTACAAAAAGTTTGCAACTACATGTACGAGACATGTTATTTTGTTTTTTTTACAAAGTTTAGAGCTCTGAAACGATGTTATGACTGTTTTTTTGTTTTTGAACATGGGAAAAGCAAGAGAACTCATCCCGGGGTAAAAAATCTCTTTCACTTTGCCAGTGGTAGACATTTGTTCAGGAAGTTCATGTGGGTCTGGTTTCGGACTCAGGAAGGAAGCCAGTCCCTGCACCAAGGACAGCAGTGCCTTGCTCTAGAGCTCTCGCGGTCTGTGCTATGATAATGAGAGTGCTGGAGTGACATGCGCAATGGCCACAAAAGGAAGAAGCGGTGTCTACCCGGCCTACATGAACAACAGCAGCATGGCCCAGCCCAACACACAGTCCCACTTGATCAAGAGTGTGCGGCAGGGTGCGACGCAGATGGCAGACTATTACCACAGCACCATGATGCCCAACGGACGGGGTTCTCCACCAATGAGAGAGGTTCAGGACAAGTACTACCCCAGCAGGTCGGATGGTAGACGGATTCCCAGTATGGATGACCCAATGAGAACAAACCCCGAAGATGAAGTGGACAGATTCACTCACAGCAGCAGTAACAGCAGCGGTGGTTTGCCGTCAGGACATTTTATAGCCACCCCGGTTAAGGTTGAGGATAAGTATGACAGTAACTACGAGGATGCCAGAGTTGGTGAGAGGTTGGGACAGGGGGGCGAGGTGAGGCCAGTCCTTGCTCAGGAGTCACGGTCTAGCACAGCGACCAGGGTGCAGCTGATGAGAAACCAAGATCAGATGAACACTCCTACGGGAAACCGAAGCCAGTTCTGGAGGGACAGTGTGCCGGACAATAAGCAGACTCGGGCAACAGGTAGTCCGCATCGGCGGCACAACACCAGCCCAGATAATAAGTACTTTGTATCATCTCAGGGAACCGTGGATGCTTCCAGGCAAGCAGCTTTGACTACGGACAACGTGCGTAGCATCGCACTTGCCGATCAAACGCTCCGGCGTAGCAATAGTAACTCGACCCTCAATGAAATCAACGACAGGATGGAGTACCACCACAACTCCTTAATACCCCGGAGGGAATACGGCAGCACATCGTCCATGGATGTCCAGAGTCTCAGCGGAGAGAGCTTCTTCCAAATGCTGCAGGATTATCGGGCAGATACAGACCAAAGGAGTCCCGCCCCTCCGCAATTCAACAGACTTCTTCAGGGCAAACTTAACAGCACTGTTCCCTTCACCGACTCGGAAAGACCTACGCCTGCTGCCTCCAAACAGTCAACAACTGCTGAGAAGTCGGGGAGCAAAGAACGCTTGACATCCAAAGACAGCATCGATAACACCGATTTCGGCGGAAGCCCCCGGATTACCAGAAAACATAGTAAACGCAGCAAGAAAAACAAAACAAAGTCCGTCTCAGGAGCAGACCAGTCCTCCTTCAAGAAAAAACTGCGAAACAGTGTGAAAGGCAGCAGTCGTACAGAATCCGTGGATAAAAATGGCAGAGGAGGCGGGGAGGATGAAGAACTAAGCGTGGAGGACAAGATTGAGGAACGAATGAGGCAGCTTGCCTTTCAGCATTATGATGTGCAGAGTACGTACTTTGACATGCAGGACGTCATTAGGAATAAGAAGTTAACGGGAAGAAAAAGAAATACAACAACAGGGGCCTCTGCTGCATCCAGACACAGTGCCAGCAATACACCTGAGGTTAGTCCTACATGTATACCAGTATAACTATGTTATGCCACATTCCTTGAATCATTACAATAAAGCATCAATAGAGGTCGAGTAAAAAAAACAAATTCCTGCAATTTGTGTTGATATTTGTATATTTGTAAGCATGTAGGCATGAAATCGCACAAGTCTTCTTTCAGAACAAAACCATCAAATTCAAATAATGACATGTGCAGGATTTCTCAACTAAATGTGGTGTGACATGTTTGGGTTCTTTTTTTATTTTTAATTGTAGGGACATGGACTGGCTGTACGATAGATATTGTGGTGACCAAAAACATTGTTGGGACACAGAAATGTCCCCACAACTCAGTTTTAATTTGCCTAACAATAAAAAACTTCCCCACACTACATTGTAAATCATATTTACACAGTTTTTCCTTCATTTGGCTATTAAAACCAAGTTATTCATATTTTGCACAACATGCATACCAGAATACAGAATTTTTTTAGATTAAAAAAACGAAAATCTGTTGATGTTGTGTTCATGTTTGAAACGATTCCGTGCCATGCCAAAATACTAAGAGAGCAACAAATTTGACATTTGGAACAGATGTTACTGAAAACTGCATTTTCAGCAGATGACAAGTTCATCTCCTACCAAAATGCTGAAAAGGATGTCAAAGTGTGAGTTAGAAGATGCCAATAAACATGCAGCTCATTGCAGTGTGCATGACCTAGTGCTCTGAAGCAGGTTAACGAAAGAATGTGCACGTGCAGTTCAGGCCCTTCAGGGTTATTTGACAGCTTTAGAAGGAGGGTGATATATCTTGGTCCCAGTAACCCACAGCGGTCTTTTGTAATTGTCATAATTAGGCACCAAAATGTCGGAAATTTTTTGTTGATCTTGACATGGTGTCGAATGTACAGAAAAAATGTTGATGACAGACAAAAAGGTGTGTTTGGTAAATCATGTGTACAGTATAATGTACCTTTTATTTTGAACATAGTAAATTTCAGTTGGAGTTCTTTTTGAACTAACTTTGGCCTTTCTTACGGAAAAATACAGTACATTTTGCAATGTTTCCATATATACATATTTTCATGAGAATCAGTTCTTGTTAACCACTAGTCATAAGCTTTCAACGATCAAAACTAACTTTATATTTGCCAACTACTGTAAAAAGGACAACCAAAAACACAAAAAAACTATAATTGATTTAAGTTTCAAATAAAGTGTGTGGTTTGTAATCAACAAAGGAATCTTGCATCTGATCAAAAGGTTGTTTTTTTCCACAATGAAATGACTGCTTCCAGAAATCCAATTTGTTATTTAAAATGTACTGGTACATACTGGTACATGTATGTGTACACATTTATAGGTTATTCCATCAATTTGGGGTCCAAAAGAGCATGACATTTTTGGTGTCCCTGTTACACCTGACATGTATAAGATTTTGCAATTCAGGACATACATGTACATGTATTCTTTAACCCTAACCCTAACCCCCTAGTATATTTTACTAGGAACCATACCCATACATGTACATTGTACATGTACTTGCAAATTCCAACACCATATGGTAAAGTGTACAAACAAATTGTTGGATTCTGGTGGTACATGTATGCCAAACCAGGTCCAGTACCCATCCTAACAGATTCCAACCAAATATGCTGTTGGGTTTTGACGGGTTGAGTACTGTAAAAAAAAATCAAGTAAACAATAGTGTGAAGTCAATTTTAATGTTACTTGATGGAAATTACAAAGGTGAGGTGTAACTCGGACACCAAAAAAATGTCACACTTTTGGACCCCAAATTTATGGAATTACATGTACCCTTACATGTACATACATGTATGTACAAACTTGTGTTAAGTGATAGAGAACTGTGACCTAAAAAAAAGGAAGGAAGCAGAAGTCAAGAAAAAAAATCTTGACAGGAAACAGCGGTGGAATAGTTTGATACTGACCTCGTCTTCAAGTTCATTTTTGCAAACAATCCAGGTTTCTCGTACCTTTATTGACATGGCACAATTTGAACTTTCAAGAGATAATTTGCATAACTTGTGATTAGAAATATGAAAAATGTAGAATTACATGTATAAACATACATGTATCTAACCCTAGAAAGGGATTTCTTTTATTGAAAGGGCCATGATTAGTGATGCATTTTTCTGCTTTTTTGCCCTCAGTCACAGTAAATTACTAAAACACAGGGATGTAGCAGTATCTTAATTTCTTGTAAATGTTACATAATTCATCATTTCAGAAACATACACATAGCATTTCCCTCATTTTTCATGTATGTGAAACAACCCCTGCTCTACTCGATCCTCCAAGGCACTGCAATATTTGCCTTAAGAAAATGGTCTGTTTATCGCATGTTCTTCTACTAGCTTCCACATTATTTCAAGGGTGAGCTGACAGGCACTCCAATAAACTCCAGAGAGAACAGTAGGAATGCCCTGATAACAGAAGCGATTGCCTCCTGCTAATCAGTATACATGTACATGTATCTACCCTCCAACTCATTCCATTTGTAGGCTTGTCTAGTAAGCCAATCCTCCAATGCACTGCAACGGATCCTCCAATGCACTGCAACGGATCCTCCAATGCACTGCAACGGAAGTGCATTGGCATACTCGACACACAGCAAACTACATGCACACCCACAGTACTGGGCAGGACTAGCACTAGGATTCCACAACTAAGAAAATGAGCAGAAATCTGGACTTGACTAGAGTCCTGGCTCAAATGTGGACTGGAAGCTAAATTCTGAATGATTTTTAAAAAGTTTTTCAGAATCCAGCATGGAGTCTGCATTGGAGCCAGGACTCTAGTCAAGTCCAGGTTTCAGCTGGTTTTTTTTAGTTTTGAGCTCTTAGCAGATTCAAGTCCACTTTTTCGCAATTTTTGCATCAGACTTTGATTACAAGTCTATTACAAGTTTTTTTTTAAAGCATGTCCGTGATCTGTTTGTCCCACCAGGGAAGCCTTGAGGACCTCCTGAAGGTGGAACAGCTGAACGATGAAGGTGACGGCCGGGGTAACCTGCTCATCCACAGCTGCCCCTTCTTTCGCAATGAGATCGGGGATGAGGTTGAGCCCCGGGTCTCCTTCTCGCGGATCGGCATGCTGAATGCCCGGGCTATGCATCGGGAGAAGCACAGGGCTGTCCTAGAGGTAGAGACCGAGCGGCGGAATGGGCAGGCTTGGAAGGGGCCAGTCATTGAGTTTGTGGATCATGGGGCTACGTACTACAGGAAGTACTTCTACGGGTTTGGTAAGTCACTTTTTTGAAAATGACAAACATTTTTGTTTTTTTAATTAGTGAATTGTGACATTTTATTGCCAGAGATTTTAGTATTTTTTTTTTTTAAATCACCTAATACAAGGCTGAAAGCCACTCTAGGTACAATGTAAGGGGTTACGATCGGAGGCGTAAGGTTGGCAACATTTTTATTAGACCCAAGACGTAATGACGTAATGACATAATGACTTTGTTTACATGTGCGCTTTCCTATTGGAGCCAGGTGAGGGCGCCAGATTAGGTAGGGACATAGGAAAGCACACATGTAAATAGAGCGTGTCGTCATTACGTCTTGGGTCTATTGCTAACCCTACCACCCTTATGATTTTCCTCGGCTCAGATCTAAATAGAGGATAATTCTTCGACAAATTCCAGAGAAATTATCCCAATTTTCAGACCTACAAATGTATAGACCTAGGCGGGGGTACCTTCCACCGTCGGTGAGACCAACTTGTATCCCCCTTTAGGTGAGCTTAACTGTTGCTAAATGAAGTTCCAATCTAGTATCTCTTTCTCTTCACAGAGCATCATAATTACTTTGGTCTGGATGAAAACTTTGGGCCAGTGGCAGTCAGTATACGAAGAGAGAATCGATTGGATGATACGGATGGGGCAATGGAGAGCAAAGACAAAGATAACTCGGCCAAGTATCAATACAGGGTCATCATCAGAACGAGTGAGGTGAGAGCATTCAGGATTGAGTAGAACATGCAAGTCTTGTGATTTCACAATCACTTAGTACCACTTTCTCTGATTGTCGTGGTACCAGACACCGACTAGTCTAGCGACGGACTCTTTAGTCTGTCTTTACCCTATGGTAATGCAAATGATAGTTTGATCGGAAGTTGAGGTCACGTTAATTTTTCATTATTGATTTGGTCTTCAGGTTGGTGTAGTGGTTCTTTCCTCATCTTCCACCTCGGGTGACCCCGGTTCGATTCCCATCCAGGTGCACTATGTGGATTGGGTTTTCAGTCCCTACCTGGCTGCGTGGGTTTTCTCCATGAATAACTTGTGGGGTTTTCCTCCCGCTGCTAAAACTTAAATTTTCTTCCTTGTCTTCTCTCAATTCAAATTTGGGCGATAAGGTAAATAAAATAAGTAAATAAAATAAATAAATAAATTCCATTTGCGCTATTTAAAAAAAATGTTATACATCCAAATGCCGTCTTTTCCTGCTCAGTGCATTTCACTGTTTCCATGCAAATGGAAGACGAAATCAATGCTTGTTTAGCTGATTTTAATATTTTGCTCAGAAAAGTTGCAGCTCAGCCTCACTGAAATTTTGCTTTAGATCTCTAGTTGGCACAATGTGCCCGTGTAAGAACTGTAGAATACCTTGATGTGTACTTTGCCAGCAGAAAGAGATGCAAGGTTATATTTGCCTGCATTATAGAAAGTGACATTTGTACTTATACGTGTACATGTACATGTAACATGAGAAAAAGTAGTTCCATGCTTGGAAGTTACATGTACACGGGTCATTCAATAGATTTGGGGTCCAAAAGTGACATTTTTTGGTGTCCCTGTTACACCGGATGACCTGTCTAATTTCCTATCAAGTACCATTAAAATTGATTTCACACTATTTTTTTTACATGTTTAGCACTAGCAGGTACTTTGCTTTAAAGAATGTGTCCTGAATTGCAAAATCTTATACATGTCACTATGTAACAGCGACACACAAAATTCAGGGAATGTTGTCCAACGTTGCCATTTTGACTTGTGGGAAAATGATATAAGAGGAAATGTGTGATGCAATTAAGATCGTGGAATACTTGAAAGATTATTTTCGTCAGAAAAGTCTTTCAGTGGATAAAAATCTTCTCCAACTTGGGAGGAAGGTTAACAAGCTCAATGTGGACATTTGATAATCTACACCTTTTATCTCATGTGTCGGTGGGGATTGGAAAGCATTCATAACTTTAAGCAGTTTCACTTTTAGTATCCGTGTTGGGTCACTTGCAGAAGATTGAAAAAGGAACAAAATATCAAAATTAAAAATTTCTTGGCGAGTTGCCAAGAAGCTCTGCACTCGCTTATAATAAAACATATATATATTTTTCTGATGTGAGTGAATGTTTTATGACAATTCTGATTTGGATTTTGCTTACACAGCCAAGACTGTCGGGCTTATTGCATTGTTTGCACGAATTATGAAACAAAACAGTTAATTTGAACACTTACAGTGTATGTAAAGGATATTATCATTAGTCATACATGTACAGAATATCCTGGGAATTACTTCTATGCCAATCTGAAAATCTTAAGACTACAATAGTGGGGCCAACTGAAGATTTGACTAAATTTAACGGCTGCAATGAATGCCTGTCATTCCTTGAGTGGGACATCTGTCTACGGTATTATGTATACCTCTGTAGATCTGATGAAAGAACTTGATAACGAAAGCCCAAATTTCATAGAGTTGCTGAGCACATGTAATAAGCCAGTTCGGTAATTCAGCTGCGCATGTGTACAATGACATTTTATCCCGAATGACCCGAGTGACCTAACGCGCGCGTGTGAACACAAAAGGTGGTTGCACAACGTGCACGTGTTAAATTGTCAGAATGAGCATTCGCGTAACATGGCGTGACATTACGTCAGCAATTTTATCCCGAATAACCTTTGACATTTGAGATACCGAACTTGCTTATTGCGAAGCAGACTCGGCTGAGAACCAGTCAGAGGCAGTGTACATCACACAGGATTTCGGCCGGTAAGCTGTTTTTGCTCAGCAATTCTTTTCATTGCTCAGCTGTTCAATGAAGCTGGCTTCTGATCTTGAGAGTTGTACACAAGAACTGCAAAAAAAATGTACCTCTATAAACTCTAATACAATGACCAGATCAGAAGTCAGGGCTCTACAGGTTGTTTTGCGTGCAGTATGTTTTGCTGCTGCTGGCCACGTAAATCACTCGCATTCTGCAAATTGGCAGTGCAAAGCAAACATGTCTGGTCAGAGGATAAAAGACAGTTTTTGATTTTAATTGCACAGTAGAACAATCTGAACACTCTATGGGCCTTTCACATTGAACAAGCCTGAAGGTTGACACTGGGGTGAAAACAAGCAACGTTTCTCACTTGACAATTTTCAACCCTGAGCTAACTCTGTGTAAACCCGGAGATTGGTTTCATCCCGGGGTTAAACTCAAGCCTGCTCCAGACCAGGTGTGAGATTCTCACCCTGGGTTGAAACACTCACCTGGGTTTGGAAACAGTAGTGTGAAATAAACAAGTGTGACACAATGCAGGGTTGAATACGACATTGCGAAATCGAGATTCAACCCAGGCCGGCCCTACATGTATGGTTCATCCTAATTTGATTTCAACCCAGGTTGGGAAGCTCTAGTGTGAAAAGGCTTGAAGTTGTGACAGGAATTTTCTGTTGCATGTTTCAAGAAGATGATCAATCACATACATGTACAGCACTTTAAAAAGGGATCTCCGTCTTGTTTTGCAAAGGCCGGATCATGATACGAAAGTATAAGTAATTCTGTTTTACCAGCGGAAATGACAAATGAAAAGCTTGCAATTAAAAATGCATAAACGTATTTTGATTCATTCATTAGTAGTTGTTCATGTTAGTTTCACTTTATCGTCTTTGTTTAGATGGTAAAAGAGATTGACTCATTCCTATATAAAACAACTGATATTTGCTCAGGAAGTAAATTTGCTAAGCGGCTCCATGAAATCTCGCCCTGTAGCATTGTGTACATGTATACTGGTATGTGATATTCAAGGGAAGGAAGGGCGTATTTGACTCGTACCAACCGTGTTTCGGGCCGTTTCCATGACATGACCTGTCACCATAGTAAATCTGTTTCCTTTTTCGTAATTTTTTTCCCTGATACCACTGTACCAAGGAAGCGAGTTTGTGACTGCATTGTTATTTTAGTTTCTACTTTCTTGAATAATGTACATGATAAGCATGACATCCTGTCCGATTTCCTGTTCTTGTTATATTTTCTCCCCCTCCCATCTGGTTTATCTATCAGTCATGTCTTTGTTCTCATGGGCATAATTGAAAAAACATTTGGACTCGCTCCCAACGTATTTTATCCTATTAAGTACGTACATGTGATATGATAGTGGTAAAGTCTATGCTCAAAGCATTCTTACAAGTGGCAGTTTTTGAAAATCTATGTACATTGTACAATGTAGTGTATGGCTGCACGAGTCTGTGTTTTCGCTAAGGCTCAGGTGTTTTTTAATGCAGGATATCTTGCATTTAAAAAAGTTTGCATTTTATTTTCGGAATTGGATTTTTAGCTCATTGTCAAGCTGCTAACGTTTTATTTTCTACCACAAATCAAAGACAATGAATGACTCTGAAGTGCTCTTACAATCAAATAGGGCCAAATAAAAGATACTCCATGCAGCCACGGACCTTGGTGCAGCCAAATAATTAAGGGGGGGGGGGGGGGGGGGGGGGGGGGTCGATAAAGCTTGTTGGCTCAATAATGGTACCAAGCTCCTTTTAGTTACAAGTTTATGTGTAAGAAATTGAGAAAAACAGACCAGGGCTCAAATATCACTAATCAGGTAAAAATCTACTTGACAGTCGGGCTTAGCTAAACAAAAATTACTAGACCGGAAGGTATTTCACAAGACCAATGGTAAAAATACGCAGTGTTTTTCATACAAATGTGCTGGTTTGCTTTCTTCTTTTTTTGCTGACCTTTAGGGGAGGGGGTTGGTCTGAGAAACACTGTCTAAAAACTCCTGCCGGAAAACAAAAAATGGCCATTCCAGAAGTTATGGGGATTTTTCAGTTCAGCAGATTTAGAAAAAACTGGACTTTGATAAATTGGTAATCACCAGGCCACCGGACTATTGCGGTCAAGAGTTCACTAGTCTGATGCTCAAATCACTACACTTGGTCCATTGGTCATGTGGATACTTTGAGCACTGCAGACATACATGTGTACATGTACATGTAGGTGGTCTTGGTGCCAAAATAGAGAGGGTAAACTAAAATTACATTTTGGATGTGGAAGGTATGTGTATTGTGTATTGTGTAGAATCTGAACTTAAAATGTCAGATTCTTGTAAAATTTGTGAACAATTTTCAGCCATTTTGGAAAGATATAATTTCCTTGGGTGATGATGATTGGGGGGGGGGGGGGGGGGGGGGTTGGCTAATCCAATATTTCATCAGGGGCTGGAGGTTGTAAGCCCCAAGCCAGTTGAAGTTGCGTCTTTACAGTGAAGTATTGGAATTAGTCATTTTTATTTGCCTAAACATAATGTCGTGTTTCAAAATACTGCATAGCTCCTTGAATCCCTGTGATAACGAAATACGAATAATTGCAGTAAAGTGCATTCTTAATTGTCTTGGTTGATCTTTAATGGCATCCACCTATTTGATTATCTCATCATTTTGGCTCCCCTCTCCAGCTGGTCACCCTGCGAGGCGTCGTTGCGGAAGATGCGATCCCGTCCACCGCCAAACACAATTCCCCCAAGGGGCTGCCCTTGAAGGACGTCTTAGAGTATGTGGTCCCAGACCTTCCCCTGGCCTGCTTGAGGCTTGCCCTCGCCTCCTCCAAGGCTGCAGAGCAACTTCTCAAACTCGATGAGCAAGGAGTATGTATCAGTTTCATATTTTTAATTATAAAGTACAATGATGGACCCATTACTACTTTATTTTTTTAAGGAATATCCAACCTTTTATGTGTTATAGTTATATAATTATATATTTAATAATTGAGAAAATGTCCATCGCATATTCATTACAAGTGGGAACCTCCCTCTGGGTCATAGCACATCTATTTCCATTCATACCTTTTTAATCAAAAGTGAATACATTATTAAACAATTTTAATTATACTACATCACATTACATTATACTACATCACACACCCTTCATCACACCATCATCACACAGCTTTGATTTGAACGGGTATAGTGTGCACAGATGAAGGTTACTTCATTAATAATAAAACCAGACCAAAGTATAAAGTAAGAAAGGTTAGCAGTAACACCATGTAAACTTTTATGTCTCTTTAGTTGTGTGGTTCTGAGAGGAACCAGTTGTTTTAACTGGATGTTTTGAACAGTACGCTCTGTTCGATGCAGTCTCTTGATGACAAGTAAGCGTACTGTTCCAAATGTCCTTAGTCTCCTGATGATGAACAGAGCATAGTGTTTGATATGTCTTCAGTCTCTTGATGACGAACAGAGCATAGTGTTTGATATGTCTTCAGTCTCCTGATGACGAACAGAGCATAGTGTTTGATATGTCTTCAGTCTCTTGATGACGAACAGAGCATAGTGTTTGATATGTCTTCAGTCTCTTGATGACGAACAGAGCATAGTGTTTGATATGTCTTCAGTCTCCTGATGACAAACAGAGCATAGTGTTTGATATGTCCTCAGTCTCCTGATGACGAACAGAGCATAGTGTTTGATATGTCTTCACTCTCTTGATGACGAACAGAGCATAGTGTTTGATATGTCTTCAGTCTCTTGATGACGAACAGAGCATAGTGTTTGAAATTTCCTCAGTCTCCTGATGAGGAACAGAGCATAGTGTTCGAAACATCCAGTTCAAACAACTGGTTCTTCTCAGAACCACACAAATCAAGAAACATAAAATTTCACCTGATGTTACCACAAATCTTTCTTAATTTATACGTTGGTGTGGTTTTATTATTAATGAAGTAACCTTCATATATGCACACTATACCCATTTAAATCAAAGCCTTCTTTTAAGGGTGTGTGATGTACAATAATTAAAATTGTTTAAGTAATTTTGTAAAGCATTGATTCAAAAATGTATTTAGAATAGAAATAAATGTGCTATGACCCAGTTTTACTGCATCAGTAATGTCAGAGGAGGGTTCTTTCAAACTGGTAATGAATATGCGATGGGCATTTTCTAAATTATTCAAAAATGTAAATTTCTTTTAAGATGTTTACGTTTTTTTTTAATGTTTGCGGTTGCCCAAAACTGAAAGGGACAGATGTGATAAATTAATATTGGGATGGCCTTGTGTTTTTTACAGGTCAGCAGCAAATACAAGGTGGGCATAATGTTATGCAAGGCAGGGCAGAACACCGAGGAAGAAATGTACAACAATGGTAAGTCACCTGGGAACCGTGGAAACCTTGACAAAGATCAGGGCCCAATTTCATGGCTCTGCTAACCACAGCTTTCCGCGCTTACGATCACCATTTTGCGCTAACAGCGCTAGCAGAAAAATTGTGCGCTAACCCTGTAAGCACAGAATCCTTAGTTACGGGATGTACGCATGCTCAGGAGCCAAAATTCCCCGCTAGCGCGTGAAATACGCTTGCGTAAGCACAGAATTTTCTGCTACAGTAAGCGGGGATTTTTCGTTAACGGTAAGCAGAGCCATGAAATTGGGCCCAGGGCCCTCGTTCTTGGGAAAAATGTGCAGAAAATGTCACTTTGTTTTTGTGCTCCGAGAAAGTCCCATGCAATATATACACTTTTTTGTTGTTACGCAAAACTCGTCACAACTGTGCACAACTGTTTAGCCAATCTGTGAAATTGGGCCCAGTGCCTAATTACATGTACATGATACTGCTAAGCACACAATTTTCTGCTGACGGAACCTCCATGCAAAAATGTGACCCGCTCTACAAAAAGGGTATTATGTGAAAACACACAGGGCTGTTCTATGTGAAGCGGGAGAAAAAATCTTCACATAAGGGATTTTTGTTTGTTTGTTTGTTTGTTTGTTTTGGGTTTGTTGGCTTCTGTTATATCTATATTTTCATAATTTATTTTCAGAAACATTAACCCTAACCATCCCTAACCTGCCAAAATCAAACGCCACATTTGTGTTGAATTTTGTGTGATTGGGTACTGCAGAGCCTTGGCACCATCACTTTGCATGGGACTTGATGCCCTGATTTTGTCTAAGTACAAAGAATGTGCCATTGGTTTACTACACAGTGTTGGAGTTTGTGTGGTTAGGGAAGGATTCTAGTAAAAAGCCTTGGGCTGTTAGGGTTAATATTGATAAATACAGATGGAAAAATAAATGTTGATAAAAATTACTTCTATCTAATTTCTTTGCACGGTTTGTGTTTAAAGGCCTATATCTCCAAACGCACTTCCATTAACTTGGAAAATAGGAATATATCAATATATAGATATCTCGAGAACACAAAATGCCACAGGGGTCAAATCTACACCAAATTAAAGCTAAGGATGTGACAAATTCAACTACACTGTATGTACGTGTATATAACTCATTTTTTACATTTTGTGACATAATACCCCTTTCCGAGAGCCAGTCACAAATATCCTAATCAGAAACCTCAGCAAATGCTTGCTGCCTAGCTAAATAGCAAGAACACAAATCTCAATGCACGTGGAGATGTTAGTACATGAACGTGGATGTAAAACATTGCTGAGGATAGCAACTTTTTTCTGCTGTGGTTCGCACAACTTTTTTGTAACCATTAAGCAATAAGCAGTTCCATGAAAGCTCAAAAGAAGTTACTTTTTTCTTGCAGTTAGTTGATTTTGCCTCACTGCAAAAATTGTGTGTAAATATGTCATGATTTCACTGAGGCAGTTGTCTGAGAACTGTATAGTAAAACACTGTATCTGTCCAAAAGCCCACAGTGTGAATACAGAACTTATATCACATTCAATGTTTCTGATCTTGCACTTAATTCAGTTTAGTTATTTCAATGGTAAGCTTGTTTACTTCTTAAAAAGCAGTTTTGATTTAACAGGTTTTGCACAAAGGCAAAAGACTTTTTTTTTTAGAATTCTATTCTTATTTCATGCATCATTATGGCAACTATAGAAGTATTATTCTCGACTGAAAGTGAATGGAGTATTTTTGACAGGGAAGTCTATTTGGTGTCAAAGATTTCAATGTTTTGTACAATTTTTTGTCTCCCACCACCAGAGCATTCTACTCCGGCCTTCGATGAGTTTCTGGAGTGTATTGGCGATCGTGTTCGATTGAAAGGATTTGACAAGTACAGAGCTCAGCTTGATAACAAAAGTGAGATTCAAGATGTGGATTATGACGATTTGGGATGATGGAAGCATTAAATTTGCAATCAAACCGTTAGATAATCCATTTAGATAATTTTGTTTGAGATTCTTAGCCTAATGAGATTTTGGCACCAGATTTCTGTTCACCAGATGCTTACTTAGTAATAGAGTTATTTCTCATTTTACAATCTATGTATCTGTGGTGGATGAAACTCAATAACCTGAGAAACTGGTTTTTGGGTGACTTTTTTTCTGCTATTTGGATTTCTGAAGGTATTTCTGTATCAAAATCGGGTATTTCGAGGCTATGGCTTTGGTTTTTGCCATTGGCACGCAACGGTAAATAGCCTAGCCGTATCTATAGACAAAAATTCCTGTTTCAGACACGGCCTGTGATTAGGCAATAATTGAAGTGCTCAAAAGCTATTTTAAATACATCATCAACAAGAAATAAAAGAAATCTTGTGAACATTTAGACTAATTGTCTCTAAATTACATGCAGTGGCTTATGCCTTGTTTCTTCAATCCAATCACAAAGAAATGTTTACCCTAAATTTTTCCCGAAATTGTCAACTCTTTATTTCAAGTTTGACATACAGCGACCAGCTCAAATTGATTAGTTTTATGAATCAAAATAGTCGGCTGATCAATGTTTTGCTATTAAGTTTGTGTTTGCATGGGGTGCGGCATTGTAGGTTGGGACAGACGTACATACCAAGCATGCTTGTAAAATGATTACAGATAATGCAAATCGTATCTCTTCACGTTTGAATATTGGTGTGGATTGTGAAATATCCAAGATAACCTGTTTACTGTATCAATCGGTCCGTGATGAAACTGAGTTCTGTTGCAAGGCCAAAGTGTGAAGGATCTGTCAGTAGCAGGAATTCCTGTAGAATAACAGGGGGGTCGTGGTGTGCTGAGTGACTCTATATCCGTATTGCTTCCTGACCTGTGTCAGGTTTGTTGCCGTTCGCAGAATTTTCAGCAGTTTCATGTGAAATGCAGTAACATTTAGATGTAACATTTAGATTCCTGTGTAATGTGATATTTCTCAGGGAAAAAGGTGACAAATTGAAATCAGGGATTGTAAAAGTAGGAAACCAAAACATGTCGCAGAAGGCACAGAACACAGTGAAAAATACAATGTAGTCATTGTGGCTTTAATCCAGCAAGAATCTACAAAAATCCATCGCTTTGTTTTTGCCTGATTTTGATGGATTTCATTTGGTTACTGTACAGTTTAGGATTTTTGCAGATTAGGAAAGTTCCTATCAAAAATGCCCTGGAGGGGGGGGGGGGGGTGGTTAAGGTTAAATGCTTATGAAGTTCTGTCTCGTTGGATTTACAAAATTAAGAGGGAAAAAAAATAACCCCTTTATCATTTTCATAGTCAAAGTTAACACAAACTATGATTTCATAAAAGCTGCAGCAACTCCACATCACATCACTCACATTCCTGAGGACGGACAGAGCACACTGTCCAAAACGTCATTACACACTCATCCCGGTTCTTTTCAGAACCACACATCTTTCTAGAAGAGATTTATTTCACATGGTGTTACCCACAATCTCAGTCTTTCTTGTATCGTACCCACCATGCAAAGCTTCAAATCGTATTTATGATATCTGTGTTAAATAAAGGCCACAAATAGTCTAATTTCATCATGAATGGAATACCATCTCGTTGTCAATATTCATATGGCTTCTGTCCAAACTTTGTAATCTTTTTGATATCACCAAAACTTTTAAAATAAAAAGCCTGTACTGTTTGGGACAGTATAAACTAAAAACGTTCCTTTTTCTATTTTTCTAAATCCTTTGATGCACTATTGACTAATTATATAATCCTGAATTTTGCAATCTCTTCCACAGCGGACTCCACCGGAACCAACTCTGTGTACGCCACATACCAAAGCCACGAAATCATGTTCCACGTATCCACGCTTCTTCCGTTCACGGCTAACAACAGACAGCAGTTGCTAAGAAAGAGACACATTGGCAACGACATCGTGACTATCGTGTTCCAGGAACCCGGCGCCGAGCCATTCACACCCAAGACGATTCGCTCTCAGTTTCAGCACGTGTTTGTGGTCGTGCGGGCCATTGACCCCAACACAGACAATGTGTTCTATTCGTAAGTTGTTGGTTTTGTTTTCTGTGGCGTTGGATTTCTTTGTGGGTTATGTCTGGCCGGTTTGGCCAATTTCATCAAGCTGTTAAGCACAAAAATTTGCTTAGTATGCAAATGCTTCCTTGATAAAAACTGGATTACCAACCAGATTTCCATGTGTGGAATATTGCTTTTGACTGGTATTCAGCTGTTTTTTGCTTAGCATGAAAATTACATGGATTTTTGGCTGGTAACCTGTTTTTATTAAGCAAGACATTTTCATGCTAAGCTAATTTTTGTGCTTAACAGCTTTATGAAATTGGGCCCTGGTTGGGTAATTGGCTTACTTGTGCTAAGCATAAAATAGTGCACGGCAGATTTTCCCTGTGAGTAGAAATCTTAACAGAAACAGTGGAGGGCGGTGTGCATCACATTGCAGTTTTTTGCTGGTAACCTGGGGCCAATTTCTTAGAGCTGACACAAAAATTAATTTGTCAGAGGGAATTGAATATGTTAAAAGTATTAAACAAAATTTGTTAAACATTTTCAAAGTGAACAAAGAAAACTGACAGGAGCGGGATTCGAACCTGCGACCTCTGGAATACCGTACCAGTGCTCTACCAACTGAGCTATCTTGCCCTATGTTGGTGGTCTCCCAAATTGTCAGTATCTTTGTTCGGGTGGGCGCTAGTCAGAAGTCATAAACCCAGAATGCCGTATAGCCAGGGATCACGCCCAATTTTACGATACAACCTGGGAAGCGACATTGTGGGGATCACTCAATGAGGAAACAACTATTTTACTTATAATTCGTCAAACAATCCGCAAGGGAAACTGACTCGTTTTGTTAAAGTAAAATATGTCACTAGCTTGATCATTCCTTATAACTTAGCTTGATTTTTTTCTTTTCTGTACTTTATCCAGCTAGCTTTTATTTTTTACAGAAAGGATCATATATGACCCACCACCCCAAAACCAGGCGGAAGTCGGCAAATGCCATATATCATATTTTAAAACTTTAAAATGCCAGCAATTAAATTGTGTACAAATCTCCCATATAAAAAAAAATGACTTCCCCCCTGGTTTGGGGGTGGTGGGTCACATATGAGTGATTACTGAAATAACATATGATTTAGTTTGAACCGTTTTGATTTTTGCCATGTTTTGTTGTAGGGTTGCTGTGACGAGATCGAAGGACGTCGCTGCCTTTGGCCCGCCTCTTCCTGCTAACGCCACCTTCCCCAAGGGTCCTACTTTCACTGAATTTTTACTTGCTAAAAGTAAGCTTGATCAAACTCTAACAAAAGAACTCAACATTTCTTAACGTTGTATGAAAGATAAATCACAACATAAGAATGGTTTTCAACTGATTAACAAATAATCCTTTGGCCCAAATGATTAATTTTTTACCAGATATTTTGTCGCACAGCTGACATAACTTGCATGGATTGTTTTTTATTCGTCGGGATGTCAGCTCTGCAATGATGGCAGTCTCTGGCAATCTGACTAAATGCTGTATACATCAAACTTCTGTTTTGAAAATGGATCATGATAAGTTTAGATTTAATATTTTTAATTAAAGATATACTGTTCCGGCTCTTCAACAAGTCTGATTTTATTTTCTTCTTGGGATTTTTTCATTCAGTGTCTCATTAAAAAGTGAATAACTTTTTTAAAATCGCAATTTAAAAAAAAAAAAAATTTCGGGTGATACTCGAACAGAGCATGAACAGCATCAGTGTCTCATTAAAAAGTGAATAACTTTTCTAAAATCGCAATTTTAATTTGTTTTTTAAATTCCCAGGTGATACTCGAACAGAGCATGAACAGCATAAGTTAAAAAGATGCTCTTCCATGAATGAAATTTAAAAAAAAACTATTGTGAATATGCTTTGTGATAAATGATTTCTTTGGTTTTTTTACCAGTCATCAATGCCGAGAATGTCGTCCACAAGTCCGAAAAGTTCATTGCCATGGCGACGAGAACAAAAAGTGAATATCTGAAAGACTTGGCCGAAAACAGCGTGACGACAACTACCATAGACTCTGGAGCCAAATCCAGCAAGTTTAGTCTGTCCCACAAGAAGAGGGAGAAAACTTGTCCCCATCCAGCCCCGGACTTCCAATGCAAGGGAGCCCTCGTGTGGCGAGTTGAGGTAAGGCTGTTGTGTACTATCCCTGTAGTCTGTTCCACAGATTCCGTCATTTAGTAATTCGTTTTTGTTAATCACGTTTACTTCATCTTAGTCAATTTAAGGAGAACATTGTTTGGTCTCCTACCTATTTTAAAATTTGTCTGATGTGTACTTTAACCATAACCCTGTGGGTATTTTGCTGGCAAACGTCCCAAATCCACCACAAATCACCACTTATTCTTTATACTTCAAGGTAATATACAACATTTGTAAAATTCAAAAACAAAACTACTGAATTATTATGAAATACCTTACTTGCCTGTAGGTAAAAAATAGTCTCAAACATCCTGTGAAATTGTGGCACCCTGTGTGCTGTTATTTTCAAGAAAAGCAGAATTTTTGTGTCAATTTCCCACGATGGTCGGCCGACCATCGTGGGAAATAGTCTAGTTCTCCGACCTGATTATTCCCCGACGTCTGTAAATTGCTCCATTTTTTCTTAAGTTGGATTAGGGAACCAGACAACAAGAACATTTTTTTCTCTTTGTTTTTCCAGCATCTATTCACACAAAACTTTGAACAGGTCAGTGTTACAGTATTTGCTATAAAATACTAACCCCCAAATCCATTCACTTCTGAAAATTGCCGCAAAAGCAAATAATTATAGACAGTGATGTATTTGAGACCATCACAAGACCATCACAAGACCAGGCACAAGACCATTCACAAGACCAGCTTGTTACAGGCACACATAACAGGCATAAACCATGACAAAGGAATGCTTTTATTACAGTTCATTTAAATAGCTTGAGACTTGAATTAAGACTGAAGGGCTTGTGATGGGCTTGTGTTGGTCTTGCAGGGTCTTGTGATGGTCTTGACTACATTACTAGTTCTAGACTACCTTTAAGAATCGAGGGATATAATGCCGAGTGAAGTAACAGTAGCTAGGCTCTACTGTCCTAAATCCTGAAAGATCCTCCCATACCTCTAGGTGGATTTTGAAGGATTTGGGACGGTTAGGGTTTAATTGCAGGTCTACAAAAACGATAATGGTCGACCCAAAAATGAATGAATTAATCCCTCAACTCAAGCTTTCATTTTTCATTTTGCCCCCTGACAATTCCACGCTTTGTGTGCTGTAAAGGGCTGAGCCCGGTCATTATAGATTAGTCTAGTGGGATGTAGGGGGCCAAGACAAAACTGAGTGTGGCAGTCTAGTGATTTGTCTTTAAACAAATTCTGCAGTAGAATCTTGTTTTTAAGCCTGGCTTGTGTATTATAAGCAAAAAAGAGCTTGAATGCCAGCCACAGGCGAGACACTTCACATCAAAATTTGGTTGGTAATCCCGTATTTACCAAGGAAGACTTTTCATGCTAAGCAAATTTCTGTGCTTAGCATTGCTGTGAAATTGGCCCCAAGAGACATGCCTTGATGAGTGCTAACTGCAACAACTTGAACCAACTTCTTACCATTGGTGCATTGTGTTGCATTTAGCAGGGACAGGGTTAAAATGCTTCATACTCTACCACAAGCTTCTATCCAAAGATCTGCCCACTTCAAAAAGATGATAAATATCTTGAGACTTCTTACTTTGCAGACGTCTCTGTAAGCATGTTTCAATTCTGCCAAGCTTCTTCCCGACACAATTTGAGTTTTGCTGTTCTGTCATTGAATCTTCCTCCCCACAGGTCTATCTCTGGTCCCCCATCTGCACAGATCAGGAGACGAAGGTGACAAACAAAAAATTGTCATTTTTTTTTTGCGATTGGTGGTTGATCACCCATTCCCCACAGTTTGTTCTGTTTTTGTTGCATGAAACTGCGGCATGTTTGACAATGAGTGAAAATTGTGTGTCCAAGAAATACCAGCAAAACCACAACCAAGCATTTTGTTTCAGTTTGTGAGATGTTTTCGGATGTGTTGTTCATAGATTTCTTAACTGCTGCTTGGCAGTTGAAATAAGTGTCAGAGGTAAAAAAAAAAACAGCATCAACAACACCCAGCATTTTGTTTCAGTTTGTTAGAATTTATGAAGTGTTGCCCAAATATTTCTCCATTGCTGCTTAATACTTGATATAATGGTCGGAGGTCACGTCAAATATCAAACCATACGGTAATTAGCAAGCTTAAACACCAGCCATCATGATTTAGTACTTTTTGTTGTTGTTGGAAAGTAATATTTTGTCTTTATTTCCATGTTGATAGTTAATGATTGTGGCCTCCATGCAAGCTGACAACACTCACAGTTCTTGTTACTTTTGTTTGACTTAGTTTTTCTCACAAAACTTCAGTTTTGCAGTTAATGATCTTGTTCCTTTGACTTAGTTTGATGATTTGAAAGATCTCATATTTCTTTTTAAAATTTAGTTTTTCATGGTTTGAATTTCCTATCCTGTGTATTTCTGCCTGTAAAATTATCAAAGTTCCCCTGTTTTGTTTTATTTTAATTTTTTCCTGGTACTTAACCCTACCCCTTCTCCCTGACTTTATTTTTTAACAGAGAAGAAGTATTTTGTGAATTATTATGTTCCATCCACCCATATTTATTTCAAAGTCACAGTCATTGCAAAAGGTGTGTGCGCGGATTGCTTTAATTGATATTAGTCCAGTAAGAATTGACGAGGACCCCGACATTTTTGTTAACAGGCAAATTTTAGTGGCAGTGTGTTTATTGGGCCTCTAGCTACCTCCCATAAAAATTCAACCAAAATCAACCTTGGGGAAATATGTTAATTAATTGAAAAACAAAAGGGATGCACGAGTTATATCGAAAGGCATGTATTTCCGACACCTAAGCGAAATCATACCCTAAATGGGAAAGGATGCTCGCAAATGTTCACCTTAAATTAGTACGAAATGGCAAAGGCGAAAACGTAATGAAGATTATGACCAAAATTATAATGAACAAGTTTTAAGGATGTCGTCGTCGTCAACGTCAACGTCATTACATAATCAGTTTCATCATTAAAATACCAAACGGTTTTTGCCCTCAAACACTTCAAGATTTTCGGGCAGAGATGACACTAATAGATCCTGAAAAATTTAGTTCAATTACTCTTCCGAATACCTTTTTAGAGTGGTGAAATAGATGCAGGGGGATTGTGTCAGCCCCCCCCCCCCCCCCCCCCCCCCCCCCCCCCCCCCCGCCCCGCCATTGAAGCCTTTACCCCTCCACCACTTGTGCTCTCCCATCCTACAACCATCCCCCATTTTGGAGAAAGAAATACGTTTTTATTGTAAAAACTCATTAAGTGCTTCCACAGCAGCAAAAAATCGGGGTAAAACTTTATGGAATTAGACGTAAAAGTATTGAGGGTAACTTTTTTTTACAGAAATGTAAACTTAAAAAATTAAAATCACATAAAACCTTAAAATCAGATACCAACTATTAAGGACAATTTTGTCTGCAAATTATTTTTTCTGGCTGCAAAATAATATAAATCAGGTTAATAACATCAGTTTGGTTAAAATATGGCAATAACTGAATCTGTGATCGAGTAAAATAAAAGTAACAACTTATATTGTAGCTACATCAGTTTTACGTGACATGCTCTATTGCCCATATTGGAATCTGACCAACCTATGATGAGCCTGTATTGGTTAATCATTGTTCCAACTTGGGCATCAGTAATTGGGTAATAGCACATTCGCATACAGAAATCGGCATTTTTAAGAGCTTAAAAATCACCTTTCCCCCCAAGGAAAAATATTGTTGATTTTTGTGTGTTCATGGCAACCATATAAAGGTTTCTGAGTAAAAATTTGGTTAACTAAAATGTCGGGGTTGGGCATTTTTCATGTCAATTCTTACTGGGTCGTCTGGAAAAAGCCGTTTGCATCAAAAGTGCAAGAGCATCATTGTTTGAAAATTGCTTTAAAAAAACCTTCAAACTATATGCAATTTTATTTGGTTGTGGACTTACATTTTTAGAGTGAATTCTGTTTCTTTGGGAATTCCTTTTTTCTCTCACTCCCCCCCCCCCCCACATAAGATGGTTTTAATTAAGATTGGTAAACCACACCACTGGTGGTTGGCATTTGTCGTTTTAAGGGTGAAAGTTAAATCCCTAAAAACCATAACTCCTGATTCAATCAAATAAATTGACATCCCAGTATAACACCCATGTTTAATGTGCAATTTGTGCATGTTCTTTTCTTTTCCTTGGCTTAATACGAAGCATGTCACCAACCTATTGTGTAATTACCGGGTCTCCCATAACCAATTTTACCGGGCATTTTTATATTGATGGGTACATAGCACGATGCAACACGATGGCATGAAACTAAGTAGGTTGACATGTCTGTGTATGGTTCAACACCCTTCCTGCATTCGTGAAGCACTGATATACTGTAAATGTAAAACAAAAATGTTGCTTGTTTATAGACGAATCCGACGGTGCTTGTTGTTGCCTTGTACTGGTCAGCACGGGCGGCCATTACTTGAGGCTTCTACATACCATCCTTTTGTCAACCCCAACTTTAGCCGACTGAACAATCAAATGCCTGCAGTTATACAAAGCATAGCATACTGTACAGGTGTGGATGCCCCCCCCCCCCCCCCCCCCCCCCCCCCCATCATGGCCGTATTCATCCTCCCCAATAAACCTTTGTCGGATTCGTCTGCAAGTTATGTGCGAGTTGGAGTTTTTCTTTAGAAGGTTTTTGTTTGTACCGTTTGACACTTCATAGTGTTGTACTTGTTTTCATCGTCATTAACGAAAAGCATTCATTGAAGACAGGGTCTTGAAATATTTTCTGATTCATCTGTGTGGAAGTTTAAATTCTATAGTTGGAGTTAAAACTTTTGGCAGTTCTGCACAAGAAAAACATAGAAAAGGGCAGCCGGCATCGGCGCTGCTTTCCCCCCCCCCCCCCCCCCCTCCTTTTTAAAATTGTTCCGCTGCTGTTGGTCACTTATTAAAAAAAACCAACAGATTGGGAGAAATAAAGAGCATCTCAATGGTATCAGACACTCATTTACATACATCTTAGCAAGCTGTGACTCTTCATTATAAACAGGGCATGCAGAGTTGTACACCCTGCCGATTTGGGGGCGGCAAACTATATTTTATGACAACTGAATTCTATTCATGTTCCAAACTACATGCAAGCCCAGATATTCCAAGGCAAGTTAGTACTCACACATGCACTTGAGTACATTTTTCTGTACTTTTACTCATGAAAAATTGTTGTACTCGTTCTCATGGAAAAATTCCATATGCTTGTACTCGTGAGAAAATAATAAACGTTGGGCTGTCTTGTCAGATGATGCTGGCAGAGGTAGTTCTAGAAGCTTGGACGTGCCTGCATGCCCGACATTCCTCCTGGCTCCTGGTGTGTTCCCAGTCTAGGGCTGTTCATTTTTGAATAATTTAGTATTAAATTATTCGAAACTGGGTTTGACCGAATATTCGATACTCGGCGATCAAGTTTTTCTGTGCATGCCGCACCGGTAAAAAAAAATTGCACGTAAAAGCACGCCCGTGTTTCACGTATGGCGATTGATATTAAGGACTGTTCAAATGGCATTTTTGTGCGTGCCCCTGTTGTATCAAGGGTTTTACGGATGGGAACAATAAACCTCCTTCCACAAAAGTGACGATTGACAAAAATGCGGCATTTGACACTAAGTGCCGTAACTTTTCTATTAAAATAGCATCAGAGTCGTATCTGTACGTGCATATATCGAATATTCGGTATATTCGGGACAGCCCTATGCAGTCCACTAAGATTCCTACGGAACTGATCTTGCCTTCACCAAGTCCTTATATCCTTGCAAGGGGCATCCATGGGTGCGCTTCCCCAGAGACATTTTTCCATAAAGAAGAGCCTTTGAGATGCATTCCTCCATCATGCATACCTCCATCATGCATACATGTGTAGGACGTACTGTGCCCAGTCCAGTGCAGCTGCATTGGGGCTAGGACGGCTTTGATCGGAGGCATTTTTGTGTGCTTCAGTACTTTGACATTGGTCACCTTATCCTTCCAGTTAAATGTGACCAATTTTGTATTTTTACTCTTGGCAAAGGTACTTGTTCCCACGCTCATACTCATGATGCTAATTTTACTGAAAGTAGAACTCTTAAAAAGAACCTCTAAAGGCGAGTCGACCAAATGATGGTGTTCCTGTCTCTTCCCTGTATCCAGGTGGATGAGTTTAGTCTTTCAGACCCGGTGGAGTGTATCTGTGCCATCTCCCCGGAAATCTTTACTCTAATCAAGGAGGTCAGTCGGGAGGTCATCTTCAGCATACCCTGCAATGCGGTCATCGGATGGACCGATACCCTACGCAAGTAAGTTAGACCAGCTGATTAAGAGAGCCTGTGCTTGTTGAACGGGTCAAAATTGTATCAGTGCTTGAAGTCGTATATATATTAAACTGTACCACTACACATGTGTATCAACTTGCATTGATATCATAGATCTGTTTGTTTTTTGTGTTTAACTGTCAGTGTAGGGACTGTTATCTACAGACCTCGGCTTGTTATGAACAGCCACATACTTTTCACCCTCCATTGCTATTCAGGGGCGGATCTAGCCTTTCATTTCAAAAAATTTGAAATCCAGGGGCTTTCTCCTGCAATCTAACTTTTCTAAGGCATCTCGGGCACCGTTTGAAGCTGCATAATTTTGTGGTTTTTAAAGAAGAATTTGCTCATATTGGGCTGAAAAACAACTTTGCTTAGCAGCCCAAGATCTGACTCTGCTATTTAAGTCATTTATAATTTCAGATATGTCTTCTTACTTTGTTTTTATTTGTTAACTTTGCTTTTATTTGTTAACTTAATTCCATTTACTGTTCATAAGATGGAATTTGCATCGGGGTGATGTAAATTCAATATTAAGTTTTGCCCTTCACCTTTTAAATGTTTTTATAAGCACTGTGTACTCAGTGTTGCCCGAGAGATTATTTGAAGAAAAAAATCGGGTGGGACTCAAACCCACGACCCCCTGATTTCTAGTGCACTAAGTGCAGACGTTCCACCACTCGACCACCGAGCCCGTCGTAGTTGGCCGGCTGCCTCGAATCCATTTACGTTTCAAAAGTATGGAAATAAATGTTGTTGGGCAAGGAGAGCGAGAGGAGGGGAGAAGACCATTATTTTTTTTGTTTTTATAAAGATCGGAATCCACCAAATACGATTGAAGTTGAAGTTGCAATTCTTATATTTCAGGTTGAAGGTTTATTTCAACGAGGGGAACTGTGTCCGCATACGCTTACCAGATGAGGAACTCGACGAGATTCCTGATATGGTGAAAAGGCTTGAGGCTGTCACTTCAGGTGTCAAAGTCAGTAAAACAAGCATTTTTTCCCCATCCAAATATCAGTACAATTACTAATTACCCACCACTACGGTAGACTAAATGAAATGTTAGTGTATTAGGCCGTTTTTTTTTAATAACTTGGATTACGGATTTTGTATGACTCCGGGTTGGGCGGCGAGCGAAAAAAAACCAAGAAAAACAAAAAACCTGGCGGCGCCCTGTAATCCAAAATGGCGGCGCCCCTGGAACGCGAAATTGACGAAAAAACATATCTCCAGCGCGCGCACGCGGTGCGGATTCAGCCCAATCCCAAGCTTGCCAATCGATGGGCCTCGTGGTCGGCAGTGAGGCGGGGCTTGTGACGCGAATTAAGCCAATATAGCTGCCAGTCTCTTGGATACGGTCGAGCTAGCGCGGACGATGCATTGCTAATGTACACCCACAGCACCGAGCGCGCTCGCTGGCTCGGCAAGGTCGCGATGCGTCGACGACGACAGCTAGCTATCTCGAAGCGGTTTCGTGGGAAGTTTCGGCGCGAACTTCACACGAGGTGGTGGTCAGCTTAACGACCATATCTTGCCTCGTTTTCCATAGAATTGTTATATTGCAATTTCTGCAAATTGTACCTCACGGTACCTTCCAAAATCCCAAGCCTCCGGGCAATCTCGCTGTTGGAAATTCCCCCTCCCCATGCCAGACTTAGATCATCCCTTTTTGGTAATCGTGGATCTCACTTTTAAGTGGCATTGCGGCGCCTTCTGATACGGCATTCAAATTCCCTTATAAGGCCATGGAAATCTAATTATTTATGAATTGTCACGGCGATTGACCTGTTAAATATTCATAAACGGCCCGAAACACTGCGCGCCTTGTCCCCCTATTGGTTTAAATTAATGTTTCATGAACATGAATACATAATGAGGCAATTCAAGATGGCGGTTTAACGTTGACTGTCGCGCAGTCAGCTCAGTGAAATCACGTCGGGAAGTTTTTTTCCATGATGGAGAGGGTGTTTTTGTGTTGGAAACTTGCATATTACTGACTAAAATAATGACACAAGACACAGGTTTGGAAAATGTATCTAACATCCATGTTTTCAAGTCAAACTTCATGTTGAAAATCGTACAGCTGGTGCATAAATATTGGTAAAGAAAAAGTTCAAAATACCTGCACATAATTCATTGTGACCAAATTCTCTCCCCCCACAGACACAAGAAATCACCTTGCTCCGTAATGGACAAGGCCAGCTAGGATTCCACGTTCACTACCAGGGGATAGTGGTTGAGGTCGACCCCTACGGATGGGCGTGGCAAGCCGGCTTAAGGAAGGGGGCCAGACTTGTTGAAGTGAGTGGTGTGATGGTTTGACAGCATTGTACACAAGCGGCATTTTCAAACAACAACATTATGTTTTGAAATAATATACATGTAAAATTATTGAACGCGAAAAATACCATACAGATTTAAATGTTTGCACTTTCTCAAGAACCGATATTTTGCAATTGGTTCAGATTTTGTGGATAATACCGATTTTGCAGCATTTATATTTATTTATTTATTAATTTCACATGAAACCCTCTCCCCCATTTTAATAACTACAATGAATTAGGAAAACCTAAAATCTCTTTTACATGAAAACCTAAAATTGATTGACAGGTGCAAATGTGGACATAATGACTTCATGCAATTTTTAATTGATTTCCTTCAAAAAACTGACTCAATCTCGGATCTTAATGCTGCTTTTGATCCCTAATTATCTAGATCTGCGAGATCGCAGTATGTACTCAAAGCCACGACGATATGATCGACCTTTTGAGAACGTCACAAACGGTCAAAGTTCTTGTCGTACAACCCCATGAAGACGGGAGCCCAAGAAGGTAAGTGCTGGGAGGTTTTTGTGAACTTAATCAGAGAAGTGTTCAGAGCAAGAGCAGTATTTTTTTAGTACTACTTGTAGATAGGGCTGTTAATTTTTTTATAATTTAGTATTCGAATATTCGAAACTGGGTTTGATCGAATATTCGATACTCGCCGATCAAGTTTTTCAGTGCATGCTGCACCGGTAAAAAAAAATTGCACGTAAAAGCACGCCGGTGTTTTACGTATGCCGATTGATATTATGGACCGTTCAAACTGCATTTTTTTTGCATGCCCCTGTTGTATCAAGGGTTTTACGGACGGGAACAATAAACCTTCGTCCACAAAAAATTACGATTGACAAAAATGCGGCATTTGACACTGCTAAGCGCTGTAACTTTTCTATTAAAATAGCATCAGAGTCGTATCTGTACGTGGATATATATCTTTTCAAATATTCGAACTGGCAAAATGGTATTCGAATATTTGCTTGATGATCGAATTTTTTAATATTCGGTATATTCATGACAGCCCTACTTGTAGACACTAAGCAGCTATCCTAGATGGGGCCATGATTTATGGGATATACAGGTTGTGTGCGTGACTGAAGAACACTGTAAATTATCTGAAACTGAATCTCCTGAAACTGAAATAGCTGTCTGAATCTGAAACTGTTCTGAATGCGCGCCTGCACGCTTCAGTAAACATCTCAAACTCCCACCCAAAAGGGCCTAGCTCAATTTGCATATTTAAATATAGCTAATATAAATTGATGCAAAGCTTGCTCAGCCTTGAAACGTGGAAGTGCTGTGGCCTAGTGGTTTGGAGCATTGAATTCGTGGTCTGCGGGTAATTTTGCAAGTTGTGGGTCCGATCCCAGTCCTGGGCTATAGCACTTCTACGCTTAATATTATAGAGGCATTATTAATGCCTTGCAGTGGACTAGTTACCCATCCCGACCCCATTCATACTGTGAAGAGATCAGATTATCTTGTCTTGTTTCAGTTTGAGGGGCTGGTTCTTCCACACTTTCCTCTGTAGCCCACACCTCCAGTGGCCTTTGGCCTTTTATGTGATGGGGTGATTTGCATTAAAAAACAGCCTTGATAATTTTTGAGATCAACAATGTTCAGTTCTTTAACGCATGGAAATTAGTGCAAGCTCATACATGCAAATGTTATTATTAATGCTGCACTAAATTTTGACCTTTTCATGAGTTCATTCATATGCATGTATTTAACCCTAACTCTATTCATAATTTTTTCCTACATGTAACCTGAATCCTCCAATATCCACCAATTCCAAAATCCTCCAATGTTTGTTACTGGGGACCACTGCCTGGATCCTGCAAAATCCTCCAGTGGGATTTGGATAAACACCACAGTAACCTCAATCATCAGATTGGGCCTGATGACCAGGATCCTCCATCTTTCTCCAGAGGCAAAAATCCTCTAATGCCCTCAATCCTGCAAAATCCTCCGATGCTTCAACTTCAAAAGGCCCCCAAAAAATCCTCCAAATTCCTCCATTTGGCAAAGAGGACTTGGGTGGATTTTGGTAGGATAGGGTTCATGTACGTAGACGTATATTTACAATGTATGTGTAATACTTACTTTGTTCATGTTTCCTTAGGGGTAGTACGCCCATTGATTACGACACTTCCCTACCCCACACGGGGAGGACACCATTCAACAGAAGTCACAGCAGTGGTAAGGGTGGCCATAGCTACCGAGCTGCTATCACCATCAGCAGAGGTAAGACAAAAATCCCCTCTGTTGCTCCCTTAACCCCTTGAGTACAGTATTTTACGGGAGACGTCGGGGTGCCGCGGCGGCTCTGGCAGCCAAGGGAACTGCTACAATGTGTTTGTGCAGTCAAGCGTAACATATACACAATAATCCAACAATGGATTGAAACTGCACAAACAGTGGCCAATGGCGTCATCCGGCCTGGTGGCACTGTTTAATCCAACAATGCATTGAAACCGCACAAACAGCGGCCAATTGCGTCATCCGGCCTGGTGGCACTGTGTTTTGTTTGCGCCAAATTCCGTCATCCGTACGCAAGGGGTTAATGGAGTTCCTGAGGAAGTGCTCTATTGACCCATTGAACATGGTTGACGTGTATAGCTGCGGTTTAAAAATTGCCACCTGGCCGGTTGACGGCTACTGCTGCATGTTCTGTTTTCAATCCTCTGTTGGTTTATTGTGTGCGTTACACTTGGCTGCACATTCTCTTGTATCCGTCTAACTTGGCTGCACAAGCCGATCTGCCATACCGGTGCTCCATTATATATACCCGGGATCAAGGGATTAACCCTTTCCTTACCAATGTCGAGTTTACTCGACAAGCCACAGCACCCCTGTTGCTTACCAATGTCGAGTTTACTCGACAAGGAAACCACACACCAGAGTATCCGAACAACAAATAGTTATATTCACCATGTTTCAACAAACTGTAGTGCTTGTGTTTTTCGCTGTCCATACATAATCTTTATACCAAAAGAAAGAGCTTGTTCGGATCTTTTCCAATGATGCTATCAAATTCATGTGTCACCATTACAATATTTTGAGAAAACTATCCGAAGTTTCTCTGCAGAGTTATGTGTATGGAGTGCCATTGGTTCATGTGACAAAACAACTTTCCTGTTTGATAAAGTGGGCCAGAGGAGAAAACGGCCGTAACTTTGCTATTTTAGCAGTTATGACTTTCATTTTTAGACATTTTCATGGAACAAACTTTACACGCAACATTTTCCTTTTTCAATCAATTCTTGAGGGTGAAATCTTGAGGTTGATAATACAACCATTTAACAAGCAGTCAGCTGCTTTCTCTGCCTAAGTGGCTTTATGCTCGACTGAACAAAGAATGTGCTACAGCGGAAAGATAAGCCAATAAACAATGTTGTAAGAAAATGGTTAAAGGCCTGGGTCCAATGTGTCACTATAGAAGACAAATTTTGCTAGCTTTAGTGCTGTTTCACGATTGAGTCGTGCTAATGCCTGTGCATGCATGGACATTTTTATTGTTGCGTCACTATTCTGAGCAATTTCTGCCGCTAAAGTTAGCAAACCTTTTCCTGTGCTTAAAGCTTACGGTCTGTATGCAAAGGACATTTTGTTAGAAAATTGTGTGATTAGCAACCATATGAAATGGGGCTCTGTTCACTGGCGGCGGAACAGGGAGGGCCATTGGCTGCCCCACTTTTCCACGCCCAAACTTATAATGATACATTAGGCAGTGGGAGGTCGCAGTGTGGGGATCACTCACTGAGGGTAAGACTTTTTATCTTCTAATATGCAACAAACTACTAGAAATCTAGTGAACTAAAAATCTTGAGTGTACTATTATTTTCATGCCAAAACCGAAAATCTAAATTTAAAGAATTTAATTTAATCTTTTCCTAGTGCATGTTGCTATTACTATATATTTGACCTTTATATTTGGTTTTGTTCTCAGATGGAAAAGCTAGCCATACGAGGTCAGCAACCACATCCGGGACTCTCTCCTCATTGCACGCACGGACGCCCTCGGACCTCTCACGGTCCAGCGAAGACCCAGATGCCATCCCCAGCAATGCCGTCCGCAACGCCATAGCCACACTAGAGCGGCGCATCAACAACCGGCCCGAGGCCAGGGCCGGTGGCCAGCACCGGTACCGGGCCACGGTCGACTACTGGAAGGAGGTCAACGAGACCAACCGGCTCGGCCTACGGGAGGCCAGCCTCCCTTCCTCCTCCTCGGGCAATGGCACGCTGGACAGCCGGGGTGGCTCGTGGGACAGGAATGAGACAGCATTCTCGCGTATGGCCAACGACAGGCGCAGCGCCCGGGAGATCCGGACACCGCGGCTGCACGATGTGCCGGCGAGGTTGCGCAGCTCACAGGAAGAGTTGGAGCAGATCTCATCCCTAACAGCCGTCCGACAGGCCAAGATACAGAGCTCACAGGAAGAGTTACACAGGGTGGTGGTCACCGGCGGTTCACACTCGCGACAGAACTCTGTTGAAGATAAACTGGATCCTTACCCACGAGGCAGAGGTACAGAATTCTTTTTTCTAGATTGTCTTATTCAGTCCAGGGAACTCCAGGGTAGATGTTACATGTGACACTTTGGACCTTCAACTTGTTATCATATTGATTAATTTGTCCGAAAATGTAACTTCTTGCTTTTGAAGTGCCTGGGAAAACTTCACCTCAATTTCATCTGCATTTTTTCATGAGCCCTTAAAATTCATTTTAATTTTTCGACTTTCTCATTGCAGTATTTTCTGATTCTTCCAATTCACCGTGGCAACGTCAAGCCAGACTGCAGCAGTCCGCCACCTTCCCAGAGAGCAATCGTGACAGGACCAACCCGGCATTTGCAACCCCTAACAGTCACTATCGCGGGGTGAGTTCTAGAGTTAAGGAGGGGTGTTACCATACCTTTTTTGCTAAACGATACCTGTCATAATACTTGCGCCAAAATGCAATACGTGTCATGATACACGTCGCAAACAAGAAGAGTAATAGAAAACGTCAATGTAGCTCTGTTTAATACTTTGAAGAAGAGAGAGAGGGAGATAGCAGAGAACAAACTGTCAAAACTTTGGCTCATATGACAAAGTGCGCGCACAGGACAGCTTAACACATTCCCAAATTTGTCTGAACTTCTGATTCCTGCAGATGTGTCATTTCAATTCAAGGGTAGTATTTTCATGTAATCAGTTAGTTTATTAAACCAAAGTACATGTCAACTTCACATGTTTTCTCAGGCACCTGTGAAGCACTCACACAGCGGGGACGCCCCCTCTTCGTCGACCAATAGTGACGAAAAATGGTACGACACCAATGATGACGTCAAAGGTTACCACGACAGCCGGCTGTCCAGGTCACGCGACAACATTGCCGAGCCGAGCTACATGCCACCCGTTACCATCCCTGCCCATCACGTGCTACCCGGGGATTACAAAGTCTCCGAAGTGTATGGGAAGCCGGAGCGCTACAGCCCTACCGAGCACCTGTACCCAGAGAGGACTGCGGCAGAGGCGGAGCAGCAGAGGGCGGGACGTCCCGCCCCCATCTCTAGCAACCTAGTCCTGCCATCACCGAGCAGCTCCAACCTCAGCGACGTGTCCCTGCACTCGCACTCAACGCAATCTAGTGGGTCAAGCCAGCGAGGGGAGTACCGGGGGGAGCCGGGGGGAAGCCTGCGGTCCCATGGCGGGAGCTTGCCACGTAGCCCCATGACGGCCAGGAGCCCTGAGTTGAGCCGTAGGAGTACGGTGCAGGGGAATCCAGCCCAGGGGAGGGGGGATTATGTGACTTCTGGACACAGGAGGGCTGGCCCCTCGGCGTCGTCCAGTAGTAGTATAAGTGAGTCCAGCAGTCCAAGGATGTCACGCAGGTAGGTCGGACTATCAAACATTTTCGCATCACTCCCGTAATGTTTAATGCTGAAAATCACATCCAAAGGAATTGTCCATCATTTGTGAAGATGTCTCAGGATTAGGTTTGACCCAAAGTTTTCACGTAAATCTTGTTAGGTTTAACACAGAAAAAAATTAATTAAAACAGCATTACTAAACCCACTATTGTGTTTACAAATATGTTTGAATATATTTAAACACTTCACAAGGACTCCCTATTCTTATCAACAAAAATCCTTGTTACATTTTTCAAATTGTCCTTTGTTGCTGTATTACTTTTCAACTGATTCAACAAATTGTTCAGTGTTACAAAACAAAATTTACCTTACCTATACAATTTTATGGAAAATCTGTTTTCACTTGTCTTGTAGATGGCACTGAAATCATTTTACTTTTAAATGAGGATGATGTTTACAGTGAACAAACCCTAAGTGTGTTTAATGAAATAAGGACATTCCTTTTGTTGACTAGAAAGTACTTTATTTTTGACAACTTAATACATCATTTTTTTATCTAAGGAGAACAACAGAAGTCCGCAGTTCTAATGACTCATTGAACACCCGGCTCCGCCCGGGCCTGCCGGGGACTAAATCCCTCCCAGCCAGCAATGAGGTCCAGGAGAATCTCCGCAAGCTCATTGCTCCTGACTCCATCATTATTGATGCGTCGCCATCGCCATCGGCAGCAGCAGCATCAGGAGGAGGAGCTCAGGTGAATAGTGCCGCCATCTCATCCACACCACCACCACCACTACCTCCATCATCATCTTCTTCACCACCTCTCGGCACTTCCTCCTCCCGCCTCCCTACTCTCTCCTGCTCTTCGTCCTTCCTCCAACTTCTTCCACCGCTGCCTCCTAAGCCCATCTTCTCCCACACTATCCCGATCGTCTTTGGCTCTCTGGTCCCTCTCCGAGGCCTCTCGCACACTCAGTTTCGGAACTCCTTCGTGGGTTTCCCGGTCGTCTGGGTAAATAAGATGAACTCTTCCTCTCGGTTTTGTGGTGATGGTGGTTGCTGCTGGTTTGCAGAGTTGTGTGGTTGACTGATTCCTAGTTTTTGCTTACCTTTCTAACTGAAAGACTTTGATCCTCTAATCCCCCCTTGCATGTTGATTTTTAAGGGCCGTGTCACTCAAAGCAATTCACAGGAAATCAGTTCCAGGTAATCTCCAAGGGAAACAAACATTCACATTTCGATTCTCAGAAAAAACACCATCAGAAAAATGTCTTCTTGCTGCCCAAGCATTCCTTTAGACTGAAGACTGTTAGTTGCTTCCACGTTGCTTGTAAAAAAGTGCCTTGTGTGACAAGGTTTATGGAGTAATTAGACATTCTTAGAGACTTGGGCACAATGTAGAACTCCTTACCCTTATTCAGCGTCATATTTTTATTACGGAAGGGAGGTGTGCACCTTTATGATTCCAACAGGGCTTGTCAATTGACAATTTATTTGTAATTCACAGTTTACCCAATTGACCCCTTGCGGCCGGTTGACGGCCATAGCCACGGTTTGAGGCGAGACCACAGGGCCGGTTGACGTGTATAGCTGCCTTCCCACACGTACACAACCTATTCAGCTGCAGTTGCTGGGGTTTTCACAGTGAATTTAAAAAAATGTGGTGAACTATATTGTTCTTAACGGAGTGTAATGAATAGATGGGGCTTTTTCAAACAGGGCTTTTATTCACACAAAAGGGGTGCTGCCTGTGTGATAAATAGGGCGTGTGATGTGGTACCTATTGTTTGCGCTCGGCTGCACAGCCCTTTCAGTGATAATTCCGGTGTACCAGCACCCCATCGATAACAGTGCGCCGTACACAAGGGGTTAAAATACGCAAGTTTTAAGTAATGATTCATACACAAAGCAAAAGGTACATGGTGAATTGGAGGTATATCCAGATAAGTACAGCTCGAGTTGGGAATGCCATCAATGGACAAAACGGGACAAGACGGGATATATGGAAAAACAGAGACAAGGAGGAACGAGTCAACAAAGCAGAAAGGGACTGATGAATCAGTCACACATAATAAAAATCTATTCATAAATCTCTATACAGCAGTGATGTAGTCGAGATCATCACAAGACCATTCACAAGACCAGCTTGTTACAGGCACAAGTAACACTGTGAACTAATAACAATGGATTTAGTGCCAAGTAACAATGGATTTCCATTGTTAGTGCGCCGTTTTTCTTTTGTTGGATGTTCATAGTGTAACAGGCATAGACCATGACAAAGGAATGCTTTTGTTACAGTTCATTTGAATAGCTTGAGACTTGAAGTAAGACTGAAGGTCTTGTGATGGTCTTGCAGGGTCTTGTGATGGTCTCGACTACATCACTGCTATACAGTCAACAGTCAAATAGAAATTCTTTTAGTTTACATTTGAAGATTTTCAGAGGTGGGAACATGACATAATAAAGCAGTGTAATCCAATAAATAAATTTTTCTTCCGACTAGAATCCCATTTCCACTGTTTAAAATAACCAAGTACCTGGACTGGAATGTTCTAACTCCGCAATCCACTCACTTTAGCGATTTTGCAACCAAGCTTTTGTACGATGTCACGAAGGAGAATTTTTCTCTACCCAGTACAGTAATATACTGGTGGTGGTGATGGTAATGGTGGTGGTGGTGGTCGGATGGTGAAGACATCTGTGCTTGTAAAGCAGTAGGTCATTGGTTCAAGTCCTACTGAGGAAACCTGGGACATTAACCCTAACCGTCCCAAATCCGCCAAAATCCAACACCATGTTGTGTTGTATTTTGTTGGGTTCAGGACTGCAGAGCCTTGGATGTATGATGGCCCCCAAATCCAAAGACGGTGCCATAGGTATACTGCACAGTGTTGGATTCTGACAGGTTGAGGACACTTCCCAGTAAAAATGCCACAGGGGTTTGCGTTAATCTCATGGGCTTTCGGAAAGCACTGAAAATACAGTACTAATTATGACTACTTTGGGAATGGCAAAATCTTTTGCTAAAATATACATTTATAAAACCATCATGCAGAAATTTCATCTGCTGTTGAAGATCATTTCTCTGGGTGTAATATTTGTGGCTTTTGTTGTTTTGTGATGTATTATAAGCTATTGCTGCGTTTTTTTGGGTTTTTTATTTTTTTTGGGGGGGGGGGTCTGGGATGGGTTTGTAACATTAGATCTTATGTCATCTGCTTGCTGGAACTGACATGCTTTAAGACAGCTAAAACGCATGAAAATGAGTTCACAGTGAAGAACAAAGTTGGAAGCATACAAAACATGTCAGGGGTGAGATTTGTCAGGATTTTTTCATCATTTCAGGATATTTTGTCGGGATTTCAATTTTTTTTAAGAATCTCTTTTGCAATCTGGAATTCCTGAGGTGGTGTCCTAAAGGTGTTTTTACCTGTAAAAGCGGATATAGGCCAATAAAAACGGATATTTTAAGGGGGTGCATTTAGGCAAATACAAACTATGGATGTGATCTGGGGTCAATTTTTGTTGCCAATCTCACCCCTGACATTTCATGCTTAGGGAACATCTCAAAGGTCGGAACACTTCAGATGTTCCTATGGGAACGTCACCTGTTCAAATCAGGAACATTCACTGTTCCCACCAGGAATAGCCAGGGAGCATCAGGTCATCCCATATGGGAGCATTTTTCTAGCACACACAAAGCCTACTCAGGGACAGCCTGTTCAAGTGTGGAAAAGGCTGGGAACAAAACGTGTTTCCATTAGGAGCACAGAACACACCTGTTAACCCAAAAGGAATATCCTGAAAGAAACAGGAACATTCCTTTGTTTGAGATGCTCCCTTAGAGGGTACTGGGAAATCAATCAATTGTGTATAAGCCAATGTACGGATGGGGACAATAACATGAAAATCTATTAAAAGTAGTGTACATCATTTGCTTTTGCTATAATTTTCAGAAATGAATGGATTTGGGGGTTAGTATTTTACAGCAAATACTGAAACCACTGGCCTGTTGAAAGTTTTTTATGTGCATGGGTGCTGGGAAAACAGGAACAAATACGAACGACTTGTAGTTTGGTTCCTGAACCTACTTCAGACAAAACGGAGCAATTTATAGACGTCGGGGAATTATCAGGTCAGGGGAACTAGACTATTGCCAACGATGGTCGACTGACCATCGCTGGAAATTGATATAAATGTTTCGCTTTTCTTGAAAATGACATCACACCAGGTGGCATGATTTCACAGGATTCTTGAGACTATTTACTTACAGTCAAGTAAGGTATTTCAGTAGTTTTAATTTTTGATGTTTGCAAATGTTGTATATTACCTTTAAATAGAAACTAATATAATGTCCTAATTTAGAGTTCTTCTACAATCAGCTGTCCAAAAGTTACAGCTAATCAAAAGGGAAAAAAAACAATTCAATTTCAAAAATGTCACATCCTGCCTTCAGGACGTCAGCACCGCAAGATCGTCGTCTCTTTTAAAACTTTGTACTCAAATATGAAATCTCGGTCTTGCCTTTCAGACCACCCTACCCAGTGAGCATGCTCAGTCCAGCCGGGTAGTCCCACTGCACCGAACCTACTCGGATGAGAGCATCGCAGCCGGGGGAGGTCCTTACAACCGCCCTGGCCGGCATGATAATTATGACGTGGACCTATCCAGTGACGTGATATTCACCAGTGCCAAAACCCCACAGCCGGAAAATGCTCAAATGCCTGACAATCAACAGTATAAAGGTATTTCAACAAGTGATTATTTTTAAAAGTTATTTCAGTGGATGAATAGTTTAACCCTTTCCTTACCAATGTTGAGTTTACTCGACAAGCCACAGCACCACTGTTGCTTACCAATGTCGAATTTACTTGACAAGGAAACCACACACCAGAGTATCCAAACAACAAATATATTCACCATGTTTCAACGAACTGTAGTGCTTGTGTTTTTCGCTGTCCATACATGATCTGTACACCTACGGAAAGAGCTTGTTCGGATCTTTCCAATGGTGCTATCAAATTCATGTCACCATTTTTTTTGAAAACTGTATCCGAAGTTTCCCTGTAGAGTTATGTGTATGGAGTGCCATTGGTTCATGTGACAAACAACTTTCCTGTTTGATAAAGTGGGCCAGAAGAGAAAACAGCTGTAACTTTGCTATTTTAGCAGTTATGACTTTCATTTTTATGGAACAAACTTTACACACATTTTCCTTTCCAATCAATTCTTGAGGGTGAAATCTTTGGTTGAAAATACCTTTCAACAAGCAGTTCAGCTGCTTTTCTGTGTTAAAGTGGTTTTATGCTTGACTGAACAAAGAATGTGGTACTGGGGGAAGATAAGCCAAAAACAATGTGGTAAGGAAAGGGTTAAAATTAAACTTTCCTGTTACAAGGTTTTAACCTCTTCTATTTGGACGACGGGCATAGCCACGGTTTCATGTTTCAACCATATTGTTCTTGAATGGGAGCGTAATTAATAGATGGAGCTTTTTCAGGCAAAGCTATGTCACATGAAAAGGGGGGCTCCAAGTGCGATGAATAGGACCACTCTATTCAGTGTGGTGCCTATTGTTTGCATTTACGCTTGGCTGCACAGCCCAATTATAACAGCCAGAGGTTAATGGAATGGAGTTGAGATCTTCTGGAACCTGGGCGGATCATAGGATGGAGGGAAGTATCCATTAGGCAAGGAATTTCATAGTGATACTGCACATGGAATAATGCTGCATGTAAACTCTTCCTTCTATACCTATGGTCAGGGTTAGTCTAACAATTGGGACTCCATACCTTGTCTGTGGGAATCTCACAATTTAAGACAGTTTACGCATGACGAACTTTAAAAACTCGGTGACAAATGTGTTTCATTTTGCCTACCATAACATCTGAGACAAAGAAATTAAAACACAAAATTCCACAGGGTTATGTAAGGGGTGAGGTTAAATGGGTGTTTAGTAGAAAACCTGCAAGGTTGTGCAGATTGAATAGTCTGTTTATTTTTACTGATTGAGGAATGCACAGACGTACTCCTGAAATACCAGTGCCCAATTTCATAGCGCTGCTTAACACACGATTTTCTGCCGACAGAACCCTCGCCCATTTCATAGAGACTGTAAGCAGTATAAAGCACAGCGAAGAGCCCGCTAACTTCGGAAGCAGGATTTGCTTAAATTAGCGACGCAACAATATAAATCTCCATGCACGCGTAAGCGCTAGCACGACTTGGCCATGAAATACTCTAATGCTTAAGCAAATTTTCCTGCTATAGTTTGCACAACTTTTCCGCTTACCGTTAAGCGCCGCTATGAAATTGGGCCCAGGTACTTGCTGGAAAAAGAATACCACCCTCAGTGGCCTAAAATGTTTGATATTGACATTTTGTCAAACCTTTTATCCCTCGCTTATTTTACAAATTAACACAATCTGCATGCTTTCCTTGTCTCTGTCAAGTTGTACGATTCGCCACTCTCCAAGCAGTTAGGGCTGCTAACCGAGAGAGAAAAAGTAGGTTTTTTATTGTCACTGTGTGTTGGCCTTGCAGTCTCAAAACATCTCTTAGATTTTCTTCTCTGAATGCCGTGAGAACCAAAAAAAGTCATTCATTGCCTGATTTGTGATTGTCCAGCTGTAATGTGCAATTGCAGTCAACCAACAATTGACATTCTAAACTACAGAGGGTGCTGCAAGGAATCACCCAGCTCTCTAGCTAAGCCGTGTCTAAAACACTTGTCTGTGGCTATGAATATTCACCATTGCATGCCAATCCTAATGGTAAAAACTGAAGCCATAGCCACAAATATACCGTATTGAAACATGGCTTTGGCTTATATTTGATGGACCATTGCTTCTTTCTGTGTAGAGTCGTGATTGATGGAGATACAGGTGTCCTGTCTGGATTTATTTTTCAAGATTCAGTCTGTCTACTTTCCCAGCACATAGTGGCGGAATATAGCATCAAAAAGCACTTGTGGTGTGTGTGTACATGTATTGTATTACTACTGAGGACACAAGGATATAACAGTGAAATAACAGTAAAATCATTGTTGTCCTCTGTGGGAGGTCTTTTGTTGAAAATGGTCCTCGGAGGTACAGAGGTGTACTTACATGTATACTATGGGAGAATGTAAAATAGAGAAGAAAAAGCCTTGTCCTCAGTAGTATAGTATAGTAAAATACGATTGTGTGCACAAATGCGTATATACGGCGTACACTGAGGACTTCCAATTGTGCCATACTTACAAGGGACCAGTCAGAAGTCGCATTCCTCCATCTCGATTTTCGTTAATTGCTTAAAATGCTAGTTTATGTAAAATAAAATCGTACTGTGATTTAATTTTGTTACTCACTGATAATCGCCGGAATTTGTGTTTTTTTTTTTTTTTTTTTATTGGTTTATTGATTAAAAATCATGTTGCAGCCAAATGCTGAATTACATGACATTTTACATTTCACAATGACATTTAGGGGGGACACCAATATTATTCTTCCCGTTCCCACGCGTGCGGACGGGAAGGAACGCCCCATTGTTCTTAATCTCCCCGTTCCCCCGCGTGCGCACGGGCCCCGTTCTGCACGCGTTCCTGATTTACATCAATACAATAGCGCGGTCACGGTGCGTGAGCTGCCATTGTGTGAACACCTTGGCCCCCTGAACAGCGGTTTGTGCCAAGAAGTATCCGTTGTACATAGAAGTATGTTTATAATTGAGGCCGACAGTGTAGAGAAATGTTGCTAAAGAAGAATTCGTTGTACAGTTTAATACAACACGATCGTCTTTATAAACATGTTTTCATTTCTTTTGCAGGTACATCAAGGTGAAGAGGCATCTGTATTAAGCTTGGAAATGAATTTATTTTATTTTTTTTGCAGGGGGATTTTTAAACATGTGGGTGGCAGAAACATATTCGAGTCGGCATGTGAACTCGGCACAAATGTGAATTCCAGAGGAAAATCCCGCTGCAGCGTTGATTATTTCCCCATAATTATTTGTTTGTGTGCCGATGGCCCCGGAACTGTCGTCGAATATAAACGCATAATTCAAGTGTTGTTTATGGTGTAGAGAACAAGACTAGAACAAAAACTGCCCATGCCAAAAATGGCTGAGGAATTTCAGCGATATTTCCTGTAAACATCGAACAAAAATATTTCTTTCTGATTGGCGGGAAATTTTTAATGTTTTTTTTTTTTTTGACGACTAAAAAACTAATGAGGATTTCGGGTAAAATAAGAATTTGAAGGGATTTTTTGCACAACGCTGATTGCCGCCCAGGGTAGTTATATACAGCACATTGCCCCCCCCCCCCCCCCAAATTTTTTTTAGTTTAGTTTTGTTTTGTTTTTTATTTGCGAGAGGATGACAATTTCTTTTCGATCCTGCATTTTATAAAGTTTTCGTCAAAACAACGCGGGTTTTTCCTTCTTAGGTGGGGGTTTAGGGTAGGCCTATACACTGCTCGGATGTAGGCCTGTTTTCAAAACAGTTATAGTAGGCCTATATTTGTCAAAATTCCATAAATATTCCCAGGAAAATGTGGTTGACAAAAATTCAGCTGGTAACATTGGCTTCAATCGTAATTCTTCTGTTATGTTGCCATGGCAGTTCTGTCGCATGGATACATCGAGTAACGTGTACTCGCAGAGTATTGTGCACGTACGTTGCACGTGACGGGATTTTCCCAACGCTTCTATTGCAACTTGCAACACTTGTGGAAAAGTACCAGGTGTGTACCGCGGCTGTTTAAGTCGCGGGTCAAGTTGGTATAGGGTGCAAGCTGATTCAAGATTTCATCGTGGCTTTTGCTGTTATGTGACGCATTAAATAGCCGTGACAACCAGGTACTCATTGATATCACGCACCGAAGGCGTGCACGTCTTTGTACACGTATGCCCCACCGATATGCCCATAATGCAGCGGCCGCTGCATGCTGGGGGCTGGTAGTCGTACGGTCATACGCTCCGCCGATCCCCAGGCGCTTCTCTGGCCCTTCGCGGTGCCGTGCGGGACGGTGTGTTGGAGCTATACATCTGGTGCCACGGACCGATATCCATATGTATGTCTTCTGGTACGATATTTTTGGGGCCCTTTCAGTTTAGGCTGATTTTGAGCTACATTTGTAGACTTGTTGCAAAAGATGCTATACCAGACCACCATGACGCCCTGCTGCATGATGAAGACCAATTTGACTTGTGACAAGCTAAGATTAAGAACGCCATGACAAAGCTTGCCTGGGAAGAGCGCAGTGTTGCAGCCACAGTTGGCCTCTGCACAGTTACTAATTTATTGGACACGGATATTCTCGCTCTTGGCAATAGATTTATCATGACACTTCCAATTATTTTACTCTAGTCTAATCACGTCAATTTGCTGAACGGTATTTACTTTATTAAAGAACCAAATGTCTTTGTTGATTTTTAAACTCATCGAATCAATTTGTTTCGTTTATAAAGATTTTATGAAGATGCGTCGACATTTCCATAAAAATCCAGGCTGATGTCTGATAATAAATAGTAGCCTATCTGATAATAATAAAAACACTGATTGTTAATAATCAGGCAATTTTGTAATGTAATAAAGTTTGAGTACATTTGGTAGTTTTTTTTCTATTTTGCCCTATTTTGCAGAATTTCAAAGGCGTATAGCAATTTAAAATGTGTCATTCTTCAGTCTATAAGTTGTGCACAATGCACATACAGTAAACAGCCGTTGGCAACTGTAAGGGCGTCCGTCTAGCCAGTTTGGCTCATCGCCAAGAATGAGTGTGGGAACTGCCCTGGCGCGGCAAAACAGACAGGTAGGTCGTTATGACGACGAGATTACTCCACCAACGAGCTGAAACTAACATTTAGAGGACCGCCCAGATACATGTATAATTATGTGGATTTGATACAGGGCATTTCCATAGTAACATTATCGCCTAGCAGCGGCGTAGCCAGGGTTGTCTCCATGGGGGGGGGGGGGGGGGGTGGGTGGGTGGGTGGGTGGGTGGGTGGGTGGGTGGGTGGGTGGGTGGGTGGGTGGGTGGGTGGGTGGGTGGGTGGGTGGGTGGGTGGGTGGGTAAGTGTTTTTTTCTATACAATACCATTATTTTCTGCATTTGCGAAATTTTCAGGGGGGAGGGGGCGACTGGGGTTACTTGTAGATTGCACCAAGTACAATGTAATTTGCTTTGGCACCATAAGTTTGCGTAAATATTTATCCCGATTTATTATTGTCTTAAATTCTGAAAAAAAATAATGAAAAGTGTTCTGCTTAGGTTCCAACTTGTACATTTCACCACCTAATTTTATATGATTTATATCGCCGTATACAAGATTTTCCTTGTTATTATGAAGCAAACAAATTCTCATATTAAAAATCTCCCACACCCCCACCCCAAAATATCCCACAACCCCACCCAACATCGCCCCACCCCCACATCACCCCCACCCACACCCCACGGAAATTGGTATTACATAGGCTCTCATCTGCTTCGAAGCTCGCCAAAAATGAAAAAGACATGTTGGACAAGAGAATCGAACATGTTTACAGTGATTTTAGAACTTCTGACGCGCAAATATTTTACTTTCCAATGGATCGGTTTACATTTTGGGCTTTTTTCACCAAATTTTTCAAAACTAATTATTAAAAAACAAATCCAGGCGGCCCCCAATAAGAAGCATGTTTTATTTCTCATTTCGCCTTATTGCTTACCACTTTTTACGCCTGACTTGCGTTCGTTGTTTTTATACGATTTTTACACCTCTTGTGTTTATTCCTGTTGCCTAAATATATTTTTTCAGAGTACAGAAATGAAAGTGACATTGAAATGAATATATGGGCATTGGATTAAAATCTTATTAATAGTCTTCTGGATTCTGTCTGGAACATTTAGGCCCAACGAAATATCTACATTGCCTAAAAGTTTAGACGTTCAGACGAGGCATTCTTCAGAAAAAAATATTTCTGTCAATCAGTAAAGCAATAATCAGAACATACTTACAGTCGACGCATGAATATGGCTTCGGAAAAAAAATGTAATCTTGGTTTGCTTTCACTGTGTACTTTAGTGATTGCGCGTGATGGATGAACTTATTTGTATATATACATTTTAAAAAAATAATTTACGGAACAGAGAAAGGGTTGTACTGCTCCGATGGCAGCAATCGTGCAGTAAACCTGACGAAAATACTTTCAAAACAAGGGAATATAAAATGACTTGTTTTTGAACCACGTTAATTTTACGTCAAATAGCTAAAGCCGGAGATCATATCGGAGCTTATTTACTTTTTAGAGGAGTGCTCAGCACAACTAAATAAAAAGGTAAAATAACCTCTGCAGATTCAGAAAGAAGTTTGGTTTAATTCCTTTAAAATATAAATTAGTGTTGATCAAGAGATCGCATACCTTTGATGCTGCTCGCGTTCCGCACGCGTCGGAACGGCTACTTAACATAACAAAAGCACAGTACAATGGGGCGTTCCTGCCTGCCCAGTGGGCCAGATTTCCCCCCGTTCCACCGCGTGAGAACGGTCCTTTTGTTCAGTTTTATTGCCTCCCGTGAAGAACGGTGAGGAACGCGTCCGCACGCGTGGGAACGGGAAAAATAATATTGGTGTGCTCCCTTAAAAAAATATAATTATATATAATATTTATTAAAAATTACGATTATCTCAATGGTGGAATAAGAAAAAAATACTCTATTTCCCATTTTCCCCATTCAACAACACGGTCATGTAAGGCAGGGGGCTTGTTCTGAATCTTTTAGTATTGCACATATATGGCTTGTATTTAGGTTGGGTCCTAAGTGTCATTGAGGATTTATACTCGGAGGGAGGGAACCACTCCGAGAACTGTGGTGAGATGGAAGCTTTTGTGGCAAACTCTCTGCAAATTTGCTCTCTCCTTATATGAAGAGGCTCAATTTCCAATGTTGTTAAGGAATCTGGATACAACGTATACTGTGTGCCAAGAATGTATTTGCAAACACGCTTTTGAATCTTCTCAATTTGATTACTTTGTCTCTGAGTGAGACCCGGATGCCACAATGGAACAGCATACTCTAATACTGGCCTGATATAACTTTTGTACACGCTCAAAAGTTCATGATCACTGAACCCTGCTCCTTTCAATTTTCGCAACATGAACATCTTCCGATTTGCTTTAGCATAAATACTCTCCACCTGGGAATCCCATTTTAAATCATCCTGAATAATAACACCCAGGAGTTTAACTTTACTAACGACCTCAAGGCGTTTATCAAAAATTCTCAGGTCAACATCAGGAATATCTTTTTTGCCAAAGTATACTTGCATGGTGTGGCATTTGGTTGGATTTAGTTTTAATTTGTTTTGAACTGAATATTCTTGCAAGGTATTTAAATGTTGTTGCACATCACTGGCATCACCAACTCTTCTATTTTCACCAATAGTCAGGTCATCAACATACTTCCACACTGATGGTCTGCTAACATCATCCAAAGATAGGTTTTTCTTCACAAGACTCGTTATTTTTTGATTCGTGTACATCGCCATTTTGAATGCAATCATAACCAACTTGGTATCAATTTAAAGCTTAAAACGCTTCATTGATTGGCCAATCTGACCGATATTTCCACAAATAACCCAATGAGAGACACTTTTAGGAGCAAGGCTACCCCCTAATCGTGAGCCGTTCAGCGGTGCAGAAATGAAGGACAAATGGCTTAATTTCTACAATAGTGCTGGATCATCTAATAGAAGTAAAATTATCATAACTTTTTTAATACTGCTCCGATTTTAATAATTCTTTCATCATTTAATAAAGCTTATGTATTCTTTCAAATGGTATATAAATCTAGAAAATAATTTTGTGATGAGAGACTGTTCTCTATTGAGAGCGCCACATTTGTCCTTCTGATTGGCTCTTTTGTTTGCACTTTATATATATATATATATTTTTTTATTTTTTTTTTTTATTTTTTTTTTTACGACCTCTCTCGTTGGTTTTGTACACGATTTTTTATTAAAGAACAGCTTGCCAATCAAGGATGTTTTATTCTCTTATGTCGTGTTTTGTATTCCTTGTCCATGGCATACACCATAAACATGTCTGTGTCAGTGTCACAGCAGTTGACAATGCAAAACAGTGACATTGAAGTTGACTGTGAATCGATCCTTCTTACTATTTTTTTCAAGCAGAGAGAAATCTGGTCTTGCAAAAGATTGTGTTGTTAGCTTTATTACAGCAAAGGAGTTATACACCATTGGAAATAAGTTGGAAAACTTTCATGGGCTATCCCTGGTATTACCATGTTTTTAATGTATTGTAGTAATTGTTTGTTTGTTTGTACATATATATACATTTATATTTATATTTGTCTATATGGTAATACCGAATCAAATCAAATCAAATCAAATCAAATCAAATCAAATCAAATCAAATCAAGCCATATTGCTGTTAACCCCTTTAAGCCGGTTATTTATAATGAGGCGCCCGGGTGCCGGCCTGTGCAGCCAAGCAAAACGGACACAAGAGGCTTGTGCAGCCCAGCGTAACATACACAGTAATCTAATAATGGATTGAAAATGCAGATAATGACTTGTCTAGACAACATCCGGCCAGGCGGCAATTTTGTTTTTGACGTGTATAGATGTCATCCAGCTTCAAAGGGTTAACAGTTTCATTTCACTTGATTTGTGTGATGTCTGTCTGTGTTGTCTTAAACTACTTGCTTCGTTGCCACTAAACTTCATGTGTTGTGTGTTGATGTGTCAACAATCTTTCAGCTTTTGCAGTATGCAGATAGTGTGCAAAATAAAACTTCTGCAACCGGTAGAAGCATCTTTTGTGAAGACGAGAATGTGGATACAATCATTTGCACAATTTGTGCAAGTGTAAAGTTGTCTCATAGAGCAATATTGAATTATTTGAGCACTAACTCACCGCATGCAGCGAAGCCTGACTGGCACTTCCATGTTTGTGCACAAACCTAAATACAGCTCCAAAAATTGCATGGTCCCCTCCTCCAACTAAAAAAAAACCTATTTATTTTCCCTGTCGTATATCATTCTGACCTTGGGTCAGATTCCAACTTAAAATTCCCATAAGAACATTGGCAATTATTCAAAACCACACTGACTGAATTATACAATGCTATACTCAATGAAGATAGTGAAGGTACCAAGCATTCTGTACAGTGAATCTTCCCAGCATGGTCACATTTTTACGAATTGGGTAATGTTATTCAGAAGATTTGCCCAAGTGACAAACAGTGCAGATATTCCCGTAAAATAAGGTTACATAAAAAAAAATTAATAAAGCCCCCCCCTACCTTTTTGGAAAAATTAAAACAAAAAATTAAACAAGCAAAATGTCAAAACTTGTCAACAGAAACGAGAAAGAGTACTGATGACCTTAATGCAAACAACAACCGAGGTACCTCCAATCCGTCATCCTTTCCTCTACCGGACTCCGCCGCTCATCTGGACTGGCATAATCTGGTCGAGACAGCCAATGCTTTCCAAGATACAGGTAGGTCGTGAATGGTAATAAGAAGATATTGGCATTTCTCCTACGAGATCTTTGTCTTTCCAACCTTGGTCCCTCCTGTTTGGAGGGAGGACTCGACTTGGCTACCTCTACTCGCCCTAAACTCGGGTTTCCTCCAGGCACCCTGCTGACTCCAACGGAATCCAAGAGCTGGAACAAAACTTTGTTTGTTCACAGCCCACTTCAGCAGAAAGTACCCGCTATTTGATATTGTTGTTTTTAGCATTACATTGCTTGCCTTGTCCTTTTTTTTTGTCTTCTCTCAAAAATTCAGAAACATTTCTGGCAAAAATACCTAGGAGTTGTGGGTTAAAAGCAGTTTCGGTTTGTAAGTTTGGCATTATTATCTCCCCGTTAGCCTAGATTTGTTGAAGAGATACTGCGTCTTGCAGGTGCCCAATTGGACTACAAAAAATTACCAAAAGTAGAATATATTGATGTTTGCAGCGATCCGTTGAAAAAGTGCCGTTTGTCTGAAAATCATTTTCCAAAATACTCACGGTGGCAAACAGAAAGTCGGGCCGTTGGAATCTGTATTTGTACTTCAGTCATACATTTTCTCTTGTCGGGAATTTCATGATGAGATGGGTGCCTTTTACAAGCCTGTCATCACGTTCCAAACCTCAGCAGTCTAGTCCCCAGTCCATGCAGTCAGCTGTGCTTATTTGCATCTGGTGAAGCACCGCGGAGACCTCGTTCCCCCCATACAAAATAGCCCAGGAAGACCACGAAAGACATCTGTAGAAAAGGGCCTGTCGGTCGTTGAGAAATCATGCAGACATGCGGCAAGATTTCTATCGTTCGTTCGTTGGAATTTATTAGGAAGGGAGTGTTTTGTTTTTAATTTTACAAAAAAATCAATGTTCATGTCGTGAAATAGGATTAAATTAAATAAATCATTAAATCGCGGGTTAAAGACTCTGACCTTTTTTAAAGCTTTTAATCCACAGCAGAAATAGAAAATGTTTGACAAGCGTAGGCTATTTTGATCTCAAGAAATCTCTCTAAAGCACGTTGCCCTGGAAGATTGTGTGGAACTTGACATTGATTTGACAAAAGTAACCATTTCCTGCTTATTAAGTGCATGTAAAGCATGATAACATTAACCATTACCATTTTCCACATAAGATTAAGATAAGATAAGACAAATTGGGCATGTGGTGTGTCCGATAATCATTTGCGACTGCTATGTGCTAACACAATGCAAAGACTTGTGTAAAGACTACCAGAATTTAACTAACAGCACCTCTTAAATGCTTAACCTTGTTAAGATATTATGTGATTTTTAGCCGTGCTCCCCATTTCAGTTTGACAGATGTCAGTATCTTCCCCAACCACTCAAGGCCCGAGACAAATTCCAACTAGACGTTTGAGTTTTATCCTTCCTTCCCTGCTGGCGTGCCCCATCAATGGCTATTTTGTATGGTGGATGCTGATAGCGTAAGGACGCCAGTGAAGGGAGGAAGCATGCATTTAATCATCCCATTTCCTCGGAGGGTATATTTGGAGTCATTTCTTGTCGTATCACCAGCCGCCGGAATGATTATTTAATCCATCTTGTCATGCGGGACAGATTGAAGTCTGCATGTACCATTTCTTGGTATCGTTGACGGTCAGGTTTGTCTGTATGTTGGTCTCCTTGTCTAGTCTTAGGAGAGTTTACCGGAGATTTTTTTTCCATCAGAATGAGTCCCAGTGAAAGAAACATCCAGCCTTTTTTTCCTATTCATTCAGGGAGCATTTCATATTGTCCACATGCGGTATTGATTACAGTACCACATTCCTTACCTCAAACCTAGCTGATGAATGGTAAGCCAGGCGGCTTGAATAACTGAATAATCATGAGGTCAAAACTGGAGCTTGGAACTCATTAAAGCCCAGTCTGCTTGTCAAAGATTGCAGCAGTCGGACCACGGACAAAAAAACAAACCTATTAGTGGAGATCTTGCTGCAGTGAATGCTTATTAAAAGCTCTGACTTTGAACACTTTAATTCCCCATTGTCCACTCAGATGGATGAGCAAGAGAGCCAGAGGATTAGTGAAGCCGCAATTGGATTCTTTGAAAAGCACAGGCAGCCAGAGAAACTGCCTATGTGCACTGACCTGTATAGAATGAACTCATTATATCAGCCAGGTGGGCATTAATACTGTCACCACAAAAAACATTACCGCAAAAAGCCAGTTCGGTATTTCAACTGCGCATGTGCACAATGACATTTTATACCAAAAGACCCGCGTGACCTAACGCGCGCGTGTGAACGCAAAAGGTGGTCGCACAACACGCACTTGTTAAATTCAATCAGAATGGGCGTTTGCAAAACGTGGCGTGACATTACATCAGCAATTTTACCCCGAATAACCTTTGACCTTTGAGATACCGAACTGGCTTATTGATACCGCTTTCAAACAATATGAAATGATCCCTTATAAAGCGTCTCATAGATTGGACTGTTCCACTTGCCTCTGCAGCACTCCTTTTGGAAATACTGTGTGTTCTATAGGACATGTTCCTTGCATTCCCAACTTGAATCGATCATGTCCCGAGTAAGCATACATGCTCATAGACTGCATGTGTTCCCGATAGAACAGGCAGTGCTCATGTTGAAACATTCCAAGCTTTCTTACTTTTGCGACACTCCTTATTCATATTCCCTACACCGCTTTTGAGCCAACTTGTCCAAGCGCTGACTGACATATGGATTCTTTGATCCATCATAGTTTGGAGTGATTTGATGAAAGTCGCTTTTCACCCTAACTCTCTAGAGGGTGTGTGGAAAATCATATTAAAATTGGAGGATTCAGGAGTGTTAGGTTTAATATCCGTTTAGGATTTAACTCTTGTGCAGGAAATTCTTCGTTAAAAAGTTAAACAGAAGAGTTAATTACATTTGTTTTCCCTTGAGAATGTGATTTTTAAAATAGCTGCAAGGGGAACGTTGACATCATCAAGACTGCCCTTAATAGATAGGACAACAAGCTGGGCCCAATTTCATGGCTCTGCTAACCACAGCTTTCCGCGCTTACGATCACCATTCTGCGGACAAATTCTGCGCTCACCCTGTAAGCACAAAATCCTTAGTTACGGGATGTATGCATGCTCAGGAGCCAAAATTTCCCGCTGACGTGTGAAATACGCTTGCCGTAAGCACATCATTTTCTGCTACAGTAAGCGGTGATTTTTCGCTAACGGTAAGCAGAGCCATGAAATTGCGCCCAGATATGGCACGCTATTAACCCTCTACAAAGTGTTTGACAGAGTATCACAAAGTTGTTATCTTCCTTGTTGCAAGCAGTTTTCGTCCTTCACTACCACTGTTGAAGGTCCCCGTTATTTCATACATTTTTCTGTCGAGTTACAGGCTGTTGTCCATGACTTTAGAGGCATTTTTGCATTTTAGCGTGCACAAATGTAACAGGTGGATAGCATCTGTAATATACGTCTGTTGCATTGTTCGGGTGCCTTATCTAAAATGAATTATTCCTTGTAACATCACAAACGACCTGCAACTCTGTGCTAACCGAGCTAGCAAGGACAATCTGCACTAACCCTTTTAAGTATAGAATCTTCAGTTACGTACGGTGTACACATGCACACGGGCCGAAATATGCTTTCTGCTATAGTTTGTGGTTATTTTTTGCTACTGTAACTTGTACGAATTCAGTGAAAGTGGGTGCAGTACTGCTGAAATCGGGTGAAAAATTCTGGAAAATGTCGTGTTTGTAATTTCAGAATTATTCATAATTACACAAACTCCCTTTCAAGGTACAGGGTAACATCTCGGAGTGGTTTCCTATACTGAAGCCCATTCAGTTGTATTAACTCCAGGAAATGCAATCAGGATGCTGGGAGGCGACAAGCTATTCTGTAAGACGCCATCACTACTCAGTCGGTGGTTAAGTTGCTGTCGGAGAAGGATATCTTGATATTTTGATGACGGAGGAGTTTATTGAGTGATCAGAGCTTATTCCTTCTTGCTGTCGGATCATCACTGTCCATCAACGCTTTTCACACAAGAATGAAATTTTTTTTTTTTTTTATGCAAGTTCGCCCCAGCAAGGTGCCTTTGGATTTTTTTTTACAGAAATTCTTGCGTCAAAAGGAAAAATATACACCACTTAAGACAAAATTTGAATAGTGACAAATGTAAATCTAATTGATAGAAAATGTTTAGTTGATATGGATATATGTATTGAGCTGTTTAAACTTTGCTTTTTACCTTGGCCAACTTACCTCAAAACGTCACAAAATGTTTGGAGTATGGAAGTACCCATAACCCTGGGCTTTGTTGATGTTTCAGCGCATGCCCTTAGCGTATTACCTTGCTAATTTATATTCCCCCACTGATATTTTGGGGGAAGGGTAACTAAGGTCTGCGTCTTGTCCAAACCATGACGTCTTACGCTATCTTTACATTCCCCAAGGCTTTCTGTGAAGTGTCACTGTCTTGTTTATCACATGAGGAGACTTGAATGCACAGTGCTTGAAGGAACAACAGAGTCCAGGGATGGATTTAGCTAATAGTCTGGTATACAAACACTCATCAGAACTAGGCTACATTGACTGACGGGCTAGTCGGCAACTTTAATTTGGTGGGACCACCATTTAAATATGGACATGGACATTTTGGAAGTCGTCTGGATGGGATGGTGCCAATCTTTACCAAATTTTCATATATTTGTTGTGCCTGTGGATAGTGTTATGTGATTTTAGTGCTGTTCATATGCTCTTTTGACGAGGCGTTCCTTTGTTTTCTGGCCCTAAAATAGCAGGCTAGTGCAACTACATACAGGCTACTGAACTGTACATTGAACTAGCTTGGGGTGCTGCATTGTTCTCTGTTTTTCATCACATTCCCTCAAAGTCCCACCTCCCGCAACTATTTAATTTAACCCCACCTGTAAGCACATGACTCTGATGCACGCCAGCTCTATCCCTGACCGCCTGCATACAGCAGCCTGTTTCCCCCTTCACGTCAAAATGGACTATCCCAAATTACTTCCAGTTTGCAGAAACCCAGGAACTAAAAATCTCCCTCCGTAGATTAATTCATAGAAGATAGCAAATCCAAGTCACACTCGGTCCAAGAGTGGAGTAGTCACTCGGCAGCTAGGTTTGAGGAGACTAGTCGGTGCGTGGTTATTTATACAGACGACCGTCAAGTCGTACAGCTCGGGGGCCTGTACAACTTAATTGTACGTTTTAAGTCGACCAAAGACTGGTCCTGTGCAGCATGGAGCAGATACAGCTATCAGGCTGGGTGGATTTTAAGCAGAGAGGCCGGACTGTTTGCCAGTGGCTGAGCCGATGTGGCAGCTCATTGGCCGATGCTGTCTTGGGCATGTACCAACGTGGATGTTACTATCTTCCCTCGGAGGTGGAACTAATCTATGGTCTGTATTGCCGTATTTCACTCGTGTAATGAAAGCTTCAGACTTTGTACTAGATTAGCCAGGCATGTTTTCCCAAAGGGTAGTTCCTCCTTAACTGAAATTGCATTTTGGATGTTTGGCACTTTATTACGAAATTACAAGAAGCACTTTGGCTGTCGTCTATTGATGCGTTTAAATATAACTAGGTGATTGGATAATTGTGTTATTTATCCTGCCTTGACTCTTCTTGTCTTAAAATAGGCAAATCAAATTCTTCAAGTTGAACTGATCATTTACTGCATCAAAGACTTCTCTGCAAATATAAATACCGCCTGGTTGAGACGTAAGTCACAATGGTCAAAAGGGATTGTGGGAAGGAATGAGACTGCTTTTTCTCCTTCCCACAATGCCTTTTGACCATAGTGACGTCTCAACCAGGCGGTATTTGCGATATTGTCTAAGATGCATCAAGTATTCGAGACACATACCTTGGTGACATTATGGCCGACCAATTCATTCTTTTATGCAGATAGCAACCTTGAAGTGATGCGCAATTACTAACTTTTTTGCGTCCATTTATTTCGGGAGTTATATTTAAAATTGTCGATACATAAATGTGGAAATTTTATGTTATTAAATGTTTTTTACACGTATCTCCCAAGACTTTGAAAATGGAGCATTGATCATCCTCTAATGAAGGTGTTTTACGTTTTCATCCCCCTAAGCTACAACCCCAAGCCTGGTGCCCCCCCCCCCCCCCCCCCCACCCCCTGAATCTGTAATTACTGTGCCAATTATAAACTCTTATTCTCCACACTGCAATGTGACTCACTTTGATTAAATTAGGGAGGCGTTTTGTAGAGTCAGGTTTCAGAGTATAAAGGAAGTATATGGGAAGCTTATTCTATAATTAAGCTTGTCTATTGCGTTTGTAGCCGTGGCTCTGGACACAGGCTTGATGTCTTCTATGTGAGCGAGTAACGTAATTTCCGTACATCCTCAGGATGGAACGTTAAGCCCGAGGTTCAGTGCACCGGGTAGTACACAAATCCATCAAAGTTTGCTATTTGAGCATGGGTGTGATTCTGCAGTGGTGTATCCAGCAACTTTGTTCTCCCCCCCCCCCCCCCTACCCCCGAGACATTTGCCAAAAGTATTGCTTGCTTTTGCTTATTTTTTATAGATAAAATTTGAATTAAACTGCTGCAAACTGCTAACTGACTGGATTGACCTGAAATATACAAATCAACAAAATCGGCTGGCCTAATGTTTCAAACTTATGCAACTTCTTTCTCAAAGGCATTTTTTTTTCCTTTGAGAAAGAACTTTCTTATTTTAAAGTTTCAAACTTTGGGCCAGCTAATTTTGATTGATTGTCTATTGAATTAAAAGGCCGCCATAAACAAACCTATAAAGCTAAGTGTTGTAAAACGGATGAAAGATTTGTATTTAGTAGGTAGCATTATTTTAGATAAAAATTGAAACAAAAAAGATTGTATTTTATTTCTCCTTCCCTCCAAAATGGGATGCTATGTTTCTGGAAAAATGTTGGCCATTTTTTTAAAACCCGCCAAGGCTGCACATATTTCTCTTGTTCTCTTGTGTGCCCCTTGTATAAATATTTGGAAAAACTATAACAAATCCTTAGATTTACATGTCCTTTTTTCGTTTAAAAAAAATGGATTCTACGTGGGCCAAAGTGTGCAGAATTGAAGCTTCTTTCAAACGTGAATAAAATGATGTTTATAGAAACTGTAATAACTCAAACAGTTCAGCCATTTCGGGTGTGAATGTTGGCCTCAAATTTTAGTGAGATTTGGTGAGAATGCATACTTCCAGGCACACCGTGAAATTATTTTTTTTCTGACCTGGCTGAGCTAGGAAACTAAAACAATGTGGTCTCGTGGAAAAAAAAAACACCTTTTTCATTGACAGCATTGATTAAATCTTGCAAATTGACGATCAACATCAGGTAGTCAATTATAAATTTGAAGGCAAGCCTGCTCCTTGTCACAAAAGATAAAAACGAGGGGGCCATAAAATGAAGTCACTGTCAGAAGTAATTCTGTCGTTGTCCAAGACCGGATGTCATAGATTTGTTGTAGTGAGTGAGTCCACGTTACAAAAAATGTTGTGAAACTGAAAGTTCAGTTTGCTTCACGGATTGCCCCACTGATCGGTCAAAATCTGGAGATCAAGAGGCAGTTGTCTTGCGTAATTAATCAATTAAATCTGCATGCATAAAAGACTACAAAGATGGGAAAATGTTGATGTGGCAGGTTTACTAAATGAAGATGAGCGGCTTTCTTTATTGTACACCAATCAACCATCCATATTGACAATTGTGTACGAAGCACGCCCTCATCCATAGATTTATTGGTTCCACATTAGTAAATTGCTCTTGCTACTAGAGGCCTAATGGGGCCCTCACCGGTCATGCACAGAGTGACAGAACACTCACTTTATGTGCCTCTTGTCGACAATTTATTTTTTGAAAGGGCATAGCCACAAGTGATTGCTTGAGATCACTTTGGCCAATGTTGTGTTTGTACATTGATATTTTACATTTGCAGGAACAAGGAAAGGCCTCGGTTGCCACTGCTGCCCCCTGGTCTGTGTCTCATTTCTCCTTGAGATGTTCTCATAGACAAATTGATATAAGTGCCTGGACCAAGGAGGAAGCAACTTATCCTTTCAAGAACAAAGTGTCAGGCCTTCAAGGGAAAGTGCATGTGGAACGCTGTGGCCTGGGCCCAATTTCATGGCTCTGCTAACCACAGCTTTCCGCGCTTACGATCACCATTCTGCACTAACAGCGCTAGCGGAACAAATTCTGCACTAACCCTGTAAGCACAGAATCCTTATAGTTACTGGATGTACGCATGCTCAGGAGCCAAAATTCCCCGCTAACATGTGAAATACGCTTGCCGTAAGCACAGAATTTTCTGCTACAGTAAGCGGGGATTTTTCGCTAACGGTAAGCAGAGCCATGAAATTGGGCCCTGGTGAGTTCATGTACTGGACTCAAGATCTCGGTGATGCTGCAGATTTTAGGGTCGAGATAGGGTTGTTCATTTTCGAATAATTTAATATTCCATTATTTAAAACTGTGTTTGAACGAATATTCGAATATTCGATACTTGCCGATCAAGTTTTTGATACGTCAGCTGCAACTGCATGCAGCACCGGTAAAATTTTTTATGCAAAGCACGGTGGTGTTTTTATGTGCAGTGATCGATATTATGGACCGCCCGATCAACTTTTGCCTGTGCCTGTTGTCTCAAGATCATTACGGGTAAATATACCGTTCTGATAACAAGAAACCAAACTAAAGCCTGCCTTTTTGCAGTAATTATTTTATAAGTGTCAAGGGTTTTACGGACGGGAACAATAAACCTCCCTCCACAAAAAGTTACCGTCGACAAAAAGTGGCATTTGACACTGCTAATAAGTGCCGTAACTATTCTATTAAAATAGCATCAGAGTCGTATCTGTACATGCATATATATTTTTTTTTTGAAAATTTGAACCGGTAAAAAGGTATTTGAATATTCGGTTGACGATCGAATATTCGAATATTCAGTATATTCAGGACAGCTTTAGTTCGAGACCGGCTTGGGGTCATGGTGCTTGTGTCCTTAAGCAAGACACTTTGTCACAAGTTGCTTCTCTTCACCCAGGAGTAAATGGGTACCTGTGAGGGCAGTGATGGTTATGTGTTTGATTAGCCCATGTGCGGTTAACTTGCAGCCAGGGCTGTATACTCCTCAGGGAGTTGAGAAGGCTTCAGGAATGATTAATGGGCCTGGTGAGCAGGGGTAATAACAACATTTAAGTGCTGTGGTAACTTTACTATTTTAGCATTCTTCTTATTATTATTCCACCATCCACATTATTCACTGAGGATCATCATTCTTACAACACTTGTTAACTAGGTGTCTAAAGCAAATAAGCTACCTGTCAGCATTAAGTCAGTGCCTGAACCGTCCCTCTGCGTTTTGGCGTTATCTCTTAAATTCCACTTTAAATTGGCAAGTTAATCTAATCATTCAAACCCAGTTTAGCCCGCGTCCCGCTCTGACACGCGATCGGCAGCGATCTGTATCGGTGCGTGGTGGGTTGATGTAACTGCCTGTTGGGGATGCGTTTGGGGTTGACTGAAAATTAATTACTTGTTCCTTCCTTCGGTGTGTTACCAGTACCGTTGAGCTACGTTACTTCCGATACCATCAGACTCTGCTGAGAGTGAAGTTTGCTCACCCCACTTTGACATTATGTTGAAGGCCACTTTGGTATTAAAGAAAAGGTGTCACCCAAACACAGACATCCATGCTTCTGGGCCAGTTTCATGATGCTTCTTTGTGTAGCCACTTTTGCTGCTAAGCGAGAACCAGTAACAAGTGCTATGTACATGTACATGTATACCGTTAGTTTGGCTGGTAACCTGTTTTCTTTGCTCAGCAAAAGAATTTGCTGAGTGAGGAGTGGTTAATCTGTGGTCGGGCCAGGCCTTTAAAAAGCCTAGCCATGCCCGGGCCTTCCGGCTTTTACTCTTGCTATTGTGCGCCACAAATCACCTTACAATAGAGCATCAACTAATCAATAAAGCCCGGCCTCTGCCAGGCCAGGCCTGGTTGTAGCCCCTCCCACACTAAACTGTACCCATTTACAGCGGGATCAAAAGATGCCTCAGCTGTCAGTCATGTCTGGGTGAACAATGGGAGCCAGCTGGACTCCAGAATTAATGGACAGTTTATTGGGTTCAATCAGGGGATTATAGAAGCCTGAAGGCCTGGGCTTTCCAGGGGCTTGGCCAGGCTTTTCAACGGCCTGGCCTGACCACAGATTAACCACTCCACCCTTAGCGGAGTTAACACCTGATCGTTCAATATATTTTGCATCGTAAAGGACATAAAGTTGATGCTACAGATGAATCGGAACCTTTTGATATCTGCTGTCCTGTAGAAGGCTAATGGTGTACTATTTGTAGCCTATTATAATTACTTCTCCCCATCTTTTATCCATATCATAAACGATCGTACTGTCTGGCATTACGCAAAAATATACAAGTTTCTAAAGCTGCTTGATTGTGTGTGAGAACATGGAATTTGCGTTGAGGATGATGTAAATTAGAAGATGGCTTGTTCCCCTTTTCCGACATATGCCGGTTTCACACTATGCTCTTACCCGGGTAATTGCCGGGTTAACGAAAAATTTAACCCGGCAATTACCCGGGTAATGTGGAGCGTTCACACTACAATTCGCCGGGTTAGAAATTCTCCGGGTTAACTGCCCAAAAACGCCACTTACCCGGGTAATTTCTAACCCTGCTCGCGAGGTGGGTTAACCCACCAATCTCGGGGTTAACGACGACCTTGAGACGATTCTCCGGGTTACCATCAGTAGTGTGAATGCTCGCCGGGTTTTCTTCTACCCGGGTAGGTAGGTGGGTGGGTGCGTGCGCTTTGTCGTGTTTCAATCGGCCAACTTTGCGAAGGTGACGTAATTTATTAGTACGGCCGCCGTGGCTGGTACTTCGCCTTAATAAGTTTATTTTTACGTATACTTAATAAAAGGCACCAGTCTTCCGTAGATGATGCCTCGTCTTAATAAGTACATTTTACATACAATTAATGCAAGGCACCAGTCTAGACCGCACAGTTGAAGGATAACTAGACTTGAAATCAAGTCGGTAATTGGTCGGCATTAGTCCGACTGCACCACCGCGTATTATAATACTTACTCCGCACTTTGCAGGGGTTACGTGTAGCGAGCGGTATAATAACATGTGGGAACGTTCGTGCAACCTTGGTCCCAAGATGCGTGTGTGTCGACTGTCCAATTACTGACCATGAAGGAAAGAAGACATGTCGGAACTTCACGAAAGGCGGGCATATTATTGCGTACCGCGCTGGTAAATGCGGCGCCTGCAGACAAAACACGACTGTCTAAACGACTTGTCTTCAAGTCTAAAGGATGACGCGTGCACGCTACATGTACCAATGCTGATCTGATCTTTTTTCAATTTGCATTGCATGCTCTCGCGCCGCTCTCACTTCGCTCTTTTACGCTGACGAAACAATGGCTAGGGCAGAGGTCAAGCAATGCACATTCTTCGGGTTACCATTCGCATAGTGTGAATGCGGCTACAAGTTACCCGGGTGCGCGCTGAAGCTGGTAAGCAGAATTGCAGGGTTAATTTTGTAGTGTGAAACCGATTCTCCGGGTTAGTTTCTACCCGGGTAATGACAACTACCCGGGTAATAAATTACCCGGGTAAGTTCAGAGTAGTGTGAAACCGGTAATAGTGTATATTATTTAACCCTCCTGTTCTCAAGGCCAAAATAGAGCCAGCTACCACATACATGTATATCAAAACCTATCAAGTGACAGATTGAAACACACACAAACTGTGAGAGTTGGTGTTTAGAGTTTTTGATGGGCTGTGATAGTTATAAGTATAGGAGGGTTTTAAGCAATGTGTGTTCAGTGTTTTCCCGAGTGCCTGTGATTTTTTTATCACACAGGCTCTTGAAAAGCACTGAGCATACAGTGCTTCACGCACTACGTCTGGAAATGGCAAAAAGCTGCCTTCCTGCTTGTCTAATAAAAGTTAATTGATGAGAAATTATTTCATTTCTCAATTTTTTATGGGAGCCTTGATTCCTGCCGCTTGCAATAGCCTGTCGCCCGAGGTAGTGCAGTTGCATAATTCCTGATATCCTGTCATGTAGTCACACTGTGTGGTGTCACTTCCCTGCCCATGGACGTGCAGCAGTGACGGTCGATGCTTTCCTTGGATGCTGGAGTATTGGTCTTCGTGGATTTCGTTAAGGGGAGGAGGGAGTACCTACTTGCTGTGGGGGGGGGGGGGGGGGGGGGCGTAGCATGGTCCAACTTAACGGGAGAATTAGTCAATGGCTTGCTTGAAATCCATGTAATGGGTGAAGTGAACTAGTTCATCTCCCAAGAGGATTTCAGCAACAGGTGGCCTTACTTAACCCTTTGAAGCCGGATGACGTCTATACACGTCATTCTCTGCATTTTCAATCCATTGTTGGATTATTGTGTATGTTACGTCTTCGCTGCACAAGCCTCTTGTGTCCATTTCACTTGGCTGCACAGACCGCCACGGCACCCTTGCCTCATTATACATAACTGGCTTCAAGGGGTTAAGGCACAGATTTTTAAGAAGGCTTTTTGGGGGGAATATCTGATCTGATTTCTAGTCAAACAAACCACAAGGGAAACCGACCAATTTGAATGAACAAAGAAAACTGGCAGCAGCGGGATTTGAAGCTGCAACCTATGGAATACGTACAGGTCGCAGGTTGAAATCCCACTCCTGCCAGTCTATTTTGTTTCGTTTATTTTGATTCAAAATTACCTATTGACGATATTAGTTAAAAAGTTGTATCCTCAATGAGTGATCCCCACAAAATTGCTTTCCAGGTTGTATCGTAAACTTGAAATGTGATCCCTGGCTATACGGCATTCTGGGTTTATGACTTCTGACTAGCGCCCACCCGAACAAAGATACTGACAATTTGGGAGACCGCCAACATAGGGCAAGATAGCTCAGTTGGTAGAGCACCGGTACAGTATTCTGCAGGTTCGAATCCCGCTCCTGCCAGTTTTCTTTGTTCACTTTGGAAATGGTTTCTATTCTGACTGTCGTCTTGTTTTCACTAGATGTTCAGGTAAAACTGGTCAAGAAGACCTCTGACTGCCAAGCATGCATTGTATTTCTTTAACGTAACAAGGGCCATGACTACAAGAGGGGAGGGCCTTTATTCTTATATAAATGCTGTATTTAACAAAAGGAGTTATGTGATTCACATCCTGAAAGTGTCCCACTGTAAGGATCCTGTCAACACATTTTATGATGGAGGTTGTCATGTGACCGGCCATACATAATCCTCTACGGATACCGTGCAAAATCTGAGCCCTCCGGCTATGAGTCAGTTTAGATTTTCCCAGATAAATTCATGAGTTTTTACCAATGTATTGGACTTGTTTTCAGAAAGAGTATAAGCCAATGCAAATGTGTTAATGGTTAGAATACAAGTCCAAAAAGTCAACCGAAAAACTTTGACATCTGTGTTAAGTCATACTGGTTGTTACAGTAGGAAAGATTTTGTTATGTTTGGATGGGGGATTCCCTGTACTTTCTACTTTACATCTTCATTAAGGGGATAAAGGTGTGATGACCCGGTCTTTATCACGTCAAAAATAACCAAGGAGGGGCGTGACCGCTGTTAATGGACCGAGCCGAAGGCGAGGTCCATTAACAGCGGTCACGACTCTTCGAGGTTATTATTGACTGGTAATGCGTAAATGCCTTCTTACGAAAAAAGCAAAAACCTCCCGTAAAAAGGACAAAATGCGAAGCTTTTTAACCCCACTTTTTCTACCATTTGCTCAGTACAAAACACATGCGCGTGAAGGCGCTCCGCGCATGTTTGTCACGTGCGCGTACGCACACGCATGAGATGCAGCGTTTTATATGCGTACATTAGTGTTGTCTTACATTATGAAGTTCAGTACATCTTGTGCGCGCACCTACTACGCTCTCCCTCTTGCGTATCGGCTGAGAACAGCTGCATGACGCGCCGTGTTTAAACAACTTCCAGGCGTGTTTAAACAACCGTTTAAACACACCCACGTGACAGGCTCTAGACCAATAGGGATAGTGAAACTCGCTGAGGCATTTATGAATAACCTCTTTAATATATGGATGACAGCCACGGTTTGAAAAACCACCTGGCTGGTTGTTGCCTCCATGCACATTCCTGCACATACTCAATCCATTGTTTGCCTATTGTTTACATTACACTTGGCTGCACACGCCCCTATTGGCTTACCAGCACCCCATCAATTAACAGCCGGAAACAAGGGATTAAATCTTCTCAGTTCTAAATTCATTCAATCCTTTCTTATCCTGGTCGTCCTGATAGGTGCATTAGTGCTGATCTCCGTTAAAGCCGAGCTTGTTAATTTAGGAAGGGGGCCGGGGAGGGAGGATAATTCCAATTTGGAGGAAAAGGAAATCCAAGGGAATAATTATTCCAGGGAAACCCATGCAGTCAGGTAGGGATTGAAAACCCCGTTCACAAAGCGCATGGGGCAGGAATCAAACCGCGGTCACCAGAAGCGGAAGGTGATGCAGAACCATTCTGCCAACCTGACTTCTCAATTTTTTTGTTTTGTGGGGGAGGGGGCACTTTTGCCCACCTTACTTTTTCTTCAGTGTCTCATGTAGCTACCTGTACAATGGACAGGCTAAAAAGAACTTGGACAAGTTTTTGGGCATTTTCAAAGTGAACAAAGAAACTGGCAGGAGCGGGACTTGAACCTGCGACCTCCGGGTTACCGTACCGGTGCTCTGCCAACTGAGCCACCCCGCCCTATGTTGGCGGTCTCCCAAATTGTCAGTATCTTTGTTCGGGTGGGCGCTAGTCAGAAGTCATTAACCCAGAATGCCGTATAGCCAGGGATCGCACCCAATTTTACGATACAACCTGGGAAGCGACATTGTGGGGATCACTCAATGAGGATATGACTTTTTAACTTATGATTCGTCGAACAATCCACAAGGGGAACTGACTAGGTAAATTTGATACATTTTCAAAGTGAACAAAGAAACTGGCAGGAGCGGGATTCGAACCGGAGGTCGCAGGTAGTTTTTGCTTGTTAACCCTAACATCCTAGGCATTCATTTGGGGTGAAGACCTGTGTACTACGAAATACTACTTATAATGCCGGTTTCACACTATGCTCTTACCCGGGTAATTGCCGGGTTAACGAAAAATTTTACCCGGCAATTACCCGGGTAATGTGGAGCGTTCACACTACAATTCGCCGGGTTAGAAATTCTCCGGGTTAACTGCCCAAAAACGCCACTTACCCGGGTAATTTCTAACCCTGCTCGCGAGGTGGGTTAACCCACCAATCTCGGGGTTAACGACGACCTTGAGACGATTCTCCGGGTTACCAACAATAGTGTGAATGCTCGCCGGGTTTTCTTCTACCCGGGTCGGTGGGTGCGCTTCGTGGGGTTGTTTTATCTGCCAGCTTCGCGAAGGTGACGTAATTTATTAGTACGGCCGCCGTGGCTGGTACCTCGCCTTAATAAGTTTATTTTAACGTATACTTAATGAAAGGCACCAGTCTGCCCTGAATGATGCCTCGTCTTTACATACACTTAATGCAAGGCACCAGTCTAGACCGCACAGTCGAAGGATGACTAGACTTGAAATCAAGTCGGTAATTGGTCGGCATTAGTCCGACTGCACCACCGCGTATCATAATACTTACTCCGCACTTTGTATGGGTTACGTGTAGCGAGCGGTATATATAATAACATGTGGGAACGTTCGGGCAACCTTGGCCCCAAGATGCGTGTGTGTCGACTGTCCAATTACTGACCATAAAGGAAAGAAGACATGTCGGAACTTCACGAAAGGCGGGCATATTATTGCGTACCGCGCTGGTAAATGCGGCGCCTGCAGACAAAACACGACTGTCTAAACGACTTGTCTTCAAGTCTAAAGGATGACGCGTGCACGCTACATGTACCAATGCTGATCTGATTATTTTTCAATTTGCATTGCATGCTCTCGCGCCGCTCTCACTTCGCTCTTTTACGCCGACGAAACAATGGCTAGGGCAGAGGTCTAGCAATGCACATTCTCCGGGTTACCATTCGCATAGTGTGAATGCGGCTACAAGTTACCCGGGTGCGCGCTGAAGCGGGTAAGCAGAATTGCAGGGTTAATTTTGTAGTGTGAAACCGATTCTCCGGGTTAGTTTCTACCCGGGTAATGACAACTACCCGGGTAATAAATTACCCGGGTAAGTTCAGAGTAGTGTGAAACCGGTATTAGTATTCTGTAGCACCGAGTCTCTCTGTCTTTGATGATTGAGTGTCTCATGACAGCAGTCAAGATACTTGCAACTACAGAGTACTACTTCTATGTAATACAGTTAAGTTACTGGGTAAATTATATTTGTATCAATGAATTGGATGGCTAGGATAAAAATTGTATCATCTCTGAAAACCAGTAGTTCATGCTTTGTTCTGCCTTAGATGAAAACAGACATTTTGCCTCCAACCGCAGCAACAAACAGTAGTACTACATATTACTACATACACTATTTGGGGTGAAGTACAAAATACTAAAAATTACTACAGGCATTGCACACAAGTAGGTAAGAGTACTGCATACTACATTTTACTACTAATAGTATTTTCTAGCTTTAGGTGATATTAGGGTTAAAGAATGTACAAGCCCATTATTAGCCTATGATTGCAGCAGAAGGGTATTTGTCTGGAGTAGGGATGGACTAGCTGACTTTACTTCCCATTCCCAGAACTATATGCCTGCTGGTGTAGTTCAGTATGTTCCATGTCATTGGGAATTGTTGTAGTCGACACCAGGGACTCTAGAAGCGTCACTTCCTTGGGAATTTAAAAGAAAAATTAAAGAAGTCCCAGGCCATTTATAGAATACCAGGGTCTGAGTCTGAGTCAGCTTGGGCGTAATTTTGGTACTGTTCTCCCGAGGACAGCAAGAGCACACCTGTAGATTTCTTTTTTGGGATACTCTCTACTTGAAGTCACATTGACTAGTCATCAGATTAAAGCCATGTTCACATTAGACTTTTTTTATGTAAAACTCGCTGAAACAATAGTTACTCTGTTCTATTCCAGTGCGGAAAACTTTTGTTTCGGTTAGGTTTACCAGCCAACTTCCACCCATTGAAACTGACCTAAACAGTATCAATCTAGAGCAAAAAAGTTGCAGGTCAGTGAAGTGGCATGGAAAAGTTGTACCATCTTTTCAGTAAAATTTCATTTGAATTAACCCTAACCTTCCCAAATCCTCCAACATCCTCTTTGCCAAATGGAGGAATTTGGAGGTTTGAGGGCATTAGAGGAGTTTTGCCTCTGGAAGAAAATGGAGGATCCAGCTCATCAGGCCCAATCTGATGCTGGATGAATTCAGAAGATTGAGGTTACTGGGGTGTTTATCCAAAAAATGATTTTGAAAGATTCAGGTTATTTTTTACTTTATACCTTCACACTGCTCATGCCCTATGCACATTCTCAATAGAGCTTCGTTATGTCAGAAGGCATTGCTTATACACTTTGAAATCGGAGGATATTGGAGGATTGAGGTTACATGTAGGAAAAATTCCACAGCATACCAGAATCAAGGGTACCGGTGAAATGACTCAGAGTGCAGTGGTGTACACTGTACTTCGGTCGGTATGGCGATGGGACATAAGACATGGCATACGCGCCACATCTGCTCTCAATCTGCTCCCACTCTGAGGTCAAAATATTTGTATATAAATCAATCTGTGAACTTGAAATTTTTGTAAGTGGCAGTTAATTACGTTGCATGCGAAAAAGACACCTCTATCTCATCCCTCGAGGGGCATTGCAGTAAATCGTGTTGATGGTCAAGTGTATTTTAGTGAGGATTCAGTTCGTGCCACAAGGCCTGGAAATTTGTAGGAAAGGGGTCATTACTGTAATATCCGTTAAACCAGTCACTGGTGTGAACCCTGATGCTGCCAGGTTTTTGTTTTAGTGTGAGGGCTTGTAGAATGACAGAAAATAAGATTTGCATAAGATGCAGAATGGTAACAAATCATTAAATTTTGGAGTCATTAGTGTAATGAGTCTTGTCTTCCAGAAGCTAGACGTAGATGTCTATGTAGCACAGGCCAAATATAACATTCAAATGTTCGTCGTCTTGCTCATTTCCTTTCTGGAGGTCACTTGCTTTTTGTTTTCCCTCTCTATCACCTCATAAAGTGAAGAAAAAAGAGATGCGAATGGAAAGCTTATTACTACCCCTATTTTATGATAAAACCATTATAATGGTCGTTGGTCATATTTTTTCTTTGTTTATGGTTTGCCCTTTATTGGGGCACCCTGTTGAACTGACCTTTTCAGACAAAGTGTGCATGTGCGTAGGTCACCATTCCTGTACAGAAATACGCTGTGTTCCCGGCGGAAAAACTATTTTCCCGAGTAAAGAGTCAATCAATGTTCTGATTGGAATGATCCAAATGTTGCAACTTGGAGACATTCCCTTAGTAGGGCTGCCAAGACACGTGGAGCATGTGCATGTAACACTCAAGCCAAACGGACGTCCAGACAATTTCTTACATTTTGTGTGTGTGCATTAACAACCTTCCCATAACAGTCGTATGTTTCCGAGTCAGTGGATAAGGCAGTGTTCCGGTGGGAATGTCTCAAATGTTTTAACATTTGAAAAGCTCTTTTCTGAGGGCCTCCAATAAAGGTACTATTTACATGCAACACTTCAGCCATTACATTTGTAATATCACTTCTGCCTTTCTCATTCACAGGCTTAGACCACCAGAGTTTCAAGTCGTCATCCTCCAACAAGTTGAACGACCTCCGAGACTCCGCCTCCTCCCACCAGCCCTTCCATCACGCCAGCCCGGCCAGCCTAGACAAGAAGAAACAATTAAGTCAGAGCACGGATGCCCTGTCCCCCTCCATGTCTCGCAGAGCTCGCCCACAGCTCAAAAACGATTACGACACCCTGAAATACGGCAATCTGACCTACGACCCCAGCAGCATGAAGCGGTCATCCAACCAGTTAGAGCTGGAGCTCAGGAGGACACAGGAAAGGCTGGAAATGGTAGGACCATAAAGATTGTCATCAGTGTTGTAACGAGTCACTGAAAATTGACTCAAGTCGACTAACTGGACTTGACTTTGTTGAATAAGTCCAGTTAGTTGACTCAGTCGAGTCCTGAGGTTGTGGTTGAGTCTGCTCTGCTCCAGTCAATTTACATTCTTCATGGAGTCAGTTGGAGTTACTAAATTACACAAATGTAACTGAAAACGGTGTTTCATTAATTTTATTTCCCAGATGAAAACTGTCTGGATTGGTTTCGATTGATACATGTTTTTCTGAATGGAATCCAAACCCAGACATTAAGTTGTGACTGGGCATTATAGCATTTTGGAGAACAATGTTGAGGGGCAAAATTCAATTTTCTGGTTTGCTTTGCACATCAGACTATCAGATAGCATTGATAGCCAGTGATGTCAAAATGTCGGTATGAATATTCAGGCACATAGCGTACATGCTTGGAACGTGCCTCCCATGGCTGTACGCATGTACGATGACTTGACCTGACCTGGGAATCATACATTGGAAGATGCGAAGGTCACCTTTCATCGGATCATGTTGTGGTTTATGGAGATCAATGCCCAGAGCTTGGCCAGCTTGTATCCCAAATGTCAAAGTGTTGTTTTTAATATTCATGTGTAGTGCATAGCCCGTGGGCGTAAAACTTTCAAACCATGATCATGACATGACCTGGGTTACTATGGATATATGCAATGGAGACGCATGTCCAGGTCAAGTCAAGTCAGGTCGGGTCGTGTTATGTACATATAATGTGCATTTGGAAGATGGAATGGTGAACGCTCTGCGTCTGGTTGGTGTGCACCCTCATTCAGTTTCTAGGGGTCTAATTTAGGTCATTTAGCAAATAACGAACAGTGCTAAAGCAATTTTTTGGTCTCTATAGTGCTTTGAGTCAAGTCAAGTCTTGGGTTGGGGGGGGATGCTTAGAGACTTGAGTCTGAGTATTCAAGCCCAGTCAAATAATTTACCAGTGATTTGATTTGAGTCAAGTCCAGGCACCGAAAATTGTGACTTGAGCAGTGGCATATCCAAGTTTTGGGTTGGGGCGGGAGTTCAAAATTCCAAATTTTGTTCAAAATGTGACCCTAATACTTTTGCGCCAGAATTGTTTTCAAAATGAGTCTTCGAATCCCCCCCCCCCCCCCAGCTTCTGGTGTTCATGAGCATGTTTCTTTTCACACCCCAATTCAAGAAAATTATGATTCACTTTGGCAATCTGGATTCAAGTGATTCAAAAAATGCTGATTTTGCTAAGTTGTCTTGTGAGTTTGGTCTGACCCATTCTTTATCCTCTATAACCCAGGAACGGAAGAAGAAAGAAGATCTGGCTGGTCAAGTCAACAAGCTCCTTGATGATAACAAGAGGTTACAGGGAGAGTCCGCCTCCACAGCCGAGCAACTTCAACAGTTCACCGACTGGTTCTTCAACGCTATCGAAAAGTAAAAACTTGCAACCGAACCAGTGCGTTATGTGTGTGTGATATTTAAGCCTCAGAGACTGAATCAGTCGCTACTAATGTCTGTGAAGAAATCTCATAAAATGTAGCTCAGTTTTTTTTCTTCAAGTTGCAGAGAATGGTTTTTGAGTTAATACACGACGGCAATGTTGAGTATGGTTTGAGGCTTGGCAGGGTGGATTGTACAAATTGAAAGAATTTGGCAGGAAGAGCATGTCATGAAAATCCATGTGCCCACATAATAATAATATGTACACATGGATTTCTGCAAAGTGGATATGTCAGCGCAATACACACAACCAACGCTGGCACACATGGATTTTTCATCTGTTGGCCGAGAGTGTCCTCTCTGCCAATTTTTGGGGCTTTATCAGTCTGTATGGCCTTGACAGTCAACCTGGAAACTTTTTTTGTTATTGCTTTTCTGCAATTCAGTTTAACATTTTGGGATTTTGTTTTTGGATGTTGTGATCATTTCTTCCGAGTCCCTGTGGTGCCATTTCAGTTTTTATGGACTGGTGAATTTGTTTGGTTGTACACCTCTGCAGTGATAGCATTTTGTAATCGTACCTTGGGGTTCAAAGCGAACAGACTGACCGGTCCATTTGATTGTCGATTTTCCTGAGGGCTTTTTCTCTGACGGCATAGAATACAGTTGTTATGGTTCATTGAATCACCTTTTCATCAGCATCAATATATTGAGCACTAGTCATGTGAATCGTAGTCCCTGGGGAGTAGAGCCTTTCAGATTGGAAACTTGGATTCATATTATATTTTTTTTTGGGGGGGGGTGTTTAATTTATCCTTGAAAACATTTCACAGGGAAGTTTGGGAATGGCATTGTTTGACCTACATGTAATATTTACAGTACACATCCAGGTCCCTCTAATACCAAAACAACGTGTTCTTGTTGTAGGGGTGCGTCACTTGCCAAGCATACAAATCTAATATACAAGGCCTTTTTGAAACCACTGTACCAGATGGTTTTTGTATTAATTTTGGTATTGGATTACTTGGAAAAATCTGCAAACATGTACACAGAAGCTGTGAAAGTTATATGGGCCTGACCTTTTAATCCTAGCAAATCGTTTGCAGTGCCGAGAAATTTATTCCAGTTGGTAAATGGGTGGTAGCACTTTGTTGTTTCATTGTGCACGCGTACAGCATATAAAACAATATCCATTAGCATACAGAATGATGGAGAACTAGTTATTAGACTATAACAGAACATTGTTAAACTGAATTCTTTGGGATATAGAGTGCGGCTACACACCATCATAGAACTATCGGCGTTTGCGCGTCAGCCATGCCCCTTTTGCACAACACACTGGAATTTTATTCAGTAAGTTTTGTATCTCAGGTTTGGCATCAAATGATTTTTGATTTGACAATCTCCCTTAACCTCCATGCCAAGCTGGCTTGTGCAGCCAAGCGAAACACACACACTAGCCCAACAATGGATTGAAAAGGCAGAGATTGTGTGTATAGACATCAATCAGCCAGGTGGTAATTTTCAATCCGCCTCTGTAAAGGTCACCCAGAGAGGTCATCTGGGCTCAATGGGTTAAAGGTTTGTCCTAAAATTGCTATGGTAGGAAAGATCACGCATAAGTAGAATATAGGAATAATATACACAACCATCTATTGAAGATATGCCGTTTCTCTGAAAATCGGTAACAAATAATTTGGGGGGATGAGATTTTGATGTGGAAAGTCCGATGGAATTCAGAGTGTGTCCCTTGGCGTTATGCTTTTGTGCAGGCTGCACCATGTGCAGCGCCAGCCTAAATGTCCGGATACCAATGCTTTTTTCCCTCCATTTTCCGTAAATGTTACACATTATGGTAGAATTTCTACACTCGGGTCTCAGAAATAGGTCAGAGAGATTAAATTTGGATGATTTCAGGGCAATGCATTCATGCAATTCTATCATGGTAGGGCAGTTGCAGCATGAAAATACCATAGAATTGAGGGGGGGGGGGCAATCATTCTTTTAGGGTTTTGTTGGGGCTACTGAAAGTAACTTTGAAAGGGGCTCTTTGTTTGTGTCCATGGGTTGATCGGAGTGTGTTTATCAAGTCCTAAACTAGGGCCAATTTCATGGAGCCGCTTAGCAAGTTAGGCCTTTACTTGCAATCCAGCATTTGTAGTAAAAAAAGATCACCTGGGGCTAATTTCACAGAGCTTGCTAAGCACAACAATTTGCTTAGCACCAAAAAGTCTTGCTTAGTTAAAACCGGTTACCAACCAATACTCCATGGCATTTTCACGCTAAGCAACCAACAGCTGAATACCAGTCACAAGCAATATATATATTACATGAACATCTGGCTGGTAATCCTGTTTTTATCAAGGTAGAATTTCATGCTAAGCAATTTTTTTTAACTTGGCCCCAGCTGGGGCCAATTTCATAAAGCTGTTAGCACAAAAATTTGCTTAGCATGAAAATGTCTTGCGTAGTAAAAACGGGTTACCAGCCAAAAGTCCATGTAATTTTCATGCAAAGCAAACAACAGCTGAATGCCAGTCAAAAGCAATATTCCACACATGGAAATCTGGTTGGTCATCCAGTTTTTATCAAGGAAGCATTTGCATGCTTTGCACATTTTTGTGCTTAACAGCTTTATGAAATTGGCCCCCAGGTCTTGAACAGATAATGAAATTAATGTTACGCAGTCGGTGTGTTTGTCTCTGCTTTTACACAGACAGTACTGGTGGTGTGTAACTTGAAGAGTATATCGCAATATATTATAGGATGGGGTTGTTGTATGTGAAGTAACTCCAGTTTTAACCAGTCATTGTATAAAATCTTGGTTCTTTATCATAGCAAAGGTGCTTGAAACATACAGAGCTACAGGCCATCATAGGAGTACACTGTGCCACAAATGAGAGGCTTTGAATATTAATGCACTGCCATTTTGTTTTGCACGTTTTTTTAATGCTGAAACTTTTATACTTCGTGAAAAAATGAAAAATTTTGGAAGTGTACATTGTGATTTGTACAGATTTGTTAGTTCCTGCGTCTTAAACGGTTTCTACGCATTTTTGGTTTTTGTTGATGGATGTGTGTGAAATTTACAATGGGAATCATGTAAAGGATTTTTTTGTCAATCACATAAACTAGATAATTTATCAGTATTATACTTAAGCCAGTAGAAACCAGAAATGATGGTTGAAATTCAAACACTACCATGGGGTAAGTTCTTCTTAACAGGTTGTCCAATTTTTTTCAGAATGAAAATAGGAGACAGTTTATTAAAAAAAAAACTGATGTCAGCTTTCATACATGTACATGTAAACTTGTTCATTAAAATATTGACTGTTTACAAATTTACAGTAAAACTGGTGTTCCAAAGTGTCTTTCTGGAACATTGTTCCTCTGAGACATAGATGAAAGAAAAATGGAACACTTTGGGAATCGCCAAAGGAGGCTATTTTTCTGTGTCTTGTAAAAACTTCTGTTTTATTACACCTCATCCATAGATTTTTGAAACAAGTTAGGCCTTTACTTGCAATTCAGCATTTGTAGTAAAAAGAGATCACCTGGGGTTAATTTCACGGAGCTGCTAAGCACCAAAAAGTCTTGCTTAGTTAAAACAGGTTACCAGCCAAAAGGCCATAGGATTTTCATGCTAAGCAAACAACAGCTGAATGCCAGCCACAAGCGATACCCTTCACATCAAAATTTGGTTGGTAATCCTGTATTTACTAAGGAAGACTTTTCATGCTAAGCAAATTTGTGTGCTTAGCATGGCCGTTAAATTGGCCCCTGATAAAATGCTCCCACCCAAAAAATACTGCTTTGTGTAAAGAATTGTGCCACTTATGCGCATGTGCATTTTATGGATATGTCCACTGTGGCACTGCAACTTAAAACCATGCTTAGATTTGTGTTTCGTCTGATTGCTACGGGTATGGTACATGTGTGTACCTCGGTAGCCATGGGATAGTGCTTTTTTTGGCCACGGGGGAAGTGGGAGTTGATATTCATGGGCGTCGCCAAGATTTTTTCTAGAGGGGGACAAAGCAGCAAAGGGAGAAATCACCGGCACGCCCCGCCCCCCCCCCCCTTTTCCTTCAGAAAAAATACCAATAAAACAAGACAGAAAGGGAGAGAGACTCAAAAAGATAAGAAAAAAAGAGGGAGAGAGAAGGAAAATGCACCCAGACAGGGCGGGCAGGCACGCCTTCGGCGTAGGCGCCACAACTTGCCTTCATCATTAGCTGTTTGGTAGATTTCATGGCCCCCCCCCCCCCCCCTCTCCGTTTGGAAAATCCTGGATCCTCCCCTGACAATGGGGTATTGACCAAAGTTGTGGGAACACTGGGACATTTTTGTCAAATGGGAAATTGTCCTTGGAAATTCTCAAATGAAAAGCAGTAGACCATTTTAAATTTAAGTTCCTGTCCTATACTGTCCTTGCTCTTCAGCAAATTGGATATTTTTTTTTCCAACAAATTTTCAAATGGTATCTTTTCACCAAAAACAAAACTGCTCTATTTTTGTCATTTGCAACCCTGAGAAAAAAAGGTTCTTATCTTGGTTCTTTGATGCCTCTAAACATACAAAACAACCCTTGTGGGAACTAAATTATTGTTGGGCTGCAAAAAATGGGACATTTCGAAAGTAATTAATAGCAAATGAATTTTCAGTTGGAAACTGGAACCGAGCACAGACAGTATATTAAGATTAGCACTGGTGGAAATCATTTGCTGAGTGTTTGGTGCTGAATTTGCCACACAAATACCCTCTGCTTGTTGGAATTTTTTGCAATGTGTCACTCACACTTTCAAAAACAAATTTTGTTCAGTAAAGGCATAATGCCTTATTGCATGTAAAACCTTGTCTAAACGCCTTGTAAATAACTCCGTTTTTGTCTTGTTTTATAGTTTAAAAAAATCTGCACTAGAGTGAAATAGTTTGGCATACACGTTGTTTCATGGGCAAGGTTCACATATATTTTTCCAAATTCTTAACCTTGTATGCCTGTTCATAATTTTTATAGAAAAAATGAAGCCGTTGTGTATAAAATGTAGTTTGTTGATTTGTAATACATCCTGTGTACTGTATCTGGTACATGCAGCTGTATTGTGTAATATTTAATAAAGTGCATGGTACCCCATTAATTTACAGTTTCAGAGATTTGGTAAACGTGCATGTGTTGTAACGTAATGTTTAAGTATTTATAATAATGCAAATGTTGTTTTTTCTGCTTTGTATTTCAGTTATTCACCTAGTAATGCATTGGGTCTAATTTAATTTTTCACTAGCAAAAGAAAATTGTGAAATAATAACCGACACCATATATCATCAAACTTGAAAACAACAAATATACCTTTTATTTAGTGGCTCATTATAATATGTTGGTGAAAAGTTTTAAACAGGAATAAAAATTCCATGTCATCAAAAATATAGAAAGAATTCTAGGAAAAACTTGAGACACTAGTCAATATATTTGCTTTGAAATTAGGCCTTCTATGTAAAATATTGTCTGTGTACGAAAGTGGTATAAGCCGTTAACCTACTTGGCACAGACGTCATGGGAATTTGTTATTTTTGGCAGAGAGGAGTGTACATTTTTAGAGTACGGAAGTCTGACGTCAGTTGCCGCGGCAACTGGTTCCAAACACATACAGTTTAGAATGTATTCTGGTTCAAAACATTGCATTGATTGACGTCATCACTTCGGTACCTCTATAGGTACGGTTCTGGAGACTGTCCTGTTATACGTAAATTAATCTCATTAAATTTCGTAATTAAAATTCCCCCGGAATACTTTCTCAGTCCGTGTGTTTGTCTTTTTTCTGTCTTTTGTACTAACAATATTAATTCATCCCGTGTATTTTCTTTCGGTTTTTAATTTTAACAAACAGGTAATAGATTTTGTATATATGTGCACTTTATGCTACACCAACCATAGCGAAGTTGGTTATTTAAATAGGTCTTGTATAGATCTGTATACATGTACTTTATATTAATAATTATGAAAAAAAATAAACATTGGGTTAAAGAGAACACCAAAAATATAATTCTTGGATTTTGTGTTTTGTTTTTGTTACTTAAAAGGTAGAAAGAAAGAAGAAAAAAAGAAAAATGCAATTTCTTAATAACCAATGTAGTATCCTGATCCTGTACACAACTGTAATCAATTTGTTTATTTTACTTTAAAAAATTACCATGCAATAAGTCTTGAGTAAAACTCTTTCTGTTGAATGGTCTTTCAGGGTTGGGGTACTTGTACTATTTTTTTTTCTTTCTAATTAAAAACCTGTTGAGCCTAACAAGTCCTTCATTGTTTGTTGTTATATGGTTAAATAATACAATCTGTTGGGCATTACCCCCTTCAAAAAATTCTGGATCTGTCCTCTCATCAAAAATGAGCTATATAACAAAGCTATTGGTTAAGATTGTAGTGCGGAGGCCCGCCAAGGAACCATGAAAAGTGAGGGTCCGAACATGGTCTGAGATATTGCCGGCATGTTTCATATGAGAGGGGTCAGAATGCTGGGGTACCCAACTGTTTATCATATTCGTTAAAGATTTTGAATTTTTTTTTTACTTTTCTGAGATTTTTGAACAAAATACACATTTTAAAAATATAATATATTATTGAACTTTTTTGGGGGAGGGGGTGGGGGTAGGCGTGGGAGTTCTGTATTTCCCTCAAAAGCAAAGCCCTGCCCTTTCTGTTAATGACCATTAATACGCGGGAAAAAGCATCGAAAAGGTGACTGATTCGATGGAACCATGGACGGGAGGTGTTTTCCTACCTCCTTGCTCCTGTAAGAATTAGGTTTATGAAGGAAAAAATACTATTCGTTAATTTTAGTCAACAATTTCCAAGAATTAAAAATCTTCCTTAAAGTACAGAGCTCAGATCGGGAGGCATGTTTGAAGATGGTCCCTCGGTGGAATCGGCGTGGGAACGCTGGTGTCAAATATCGACCGACGCATGGGGTCCAGATATTTTTGTACATTTCCACAGCTTGTCACCAAATGGTACCTGATAGTGACACGACAGCGCCATGCTTGATAACCCCCCGTTGAGGTGATAATCTCGCTGCATGCCAAGAAAACCGGGCGAAGATTGTGAAAAGGGGCCAGGGGAGATCAGTACATCGTTGCGCGATTTTTAAAAGGTAAGATTAAGAACTAGGAAACATTGAGGAATTTCCGTGTTGGTTCTCAACTTAGGGTATAGGTTGGAATGCATCATGACATGAAATTTATAGGCCACCTCCATGGGATCATGGAGGTAGGATCAACAGCTTGGAAGAGAGCGTTTACTAGCTGCATACTGTCACTGTCAGTGTTGTTGGTTGTAGTTGTAGGAAGAATTCCTCCATGGTTGTGGCACGCTCGTAGCCGCTACATGTGTTTTTATGCAGTCCCCATGCATGTTCATGATTTGTTTCATCGTTCAGTCTGAATGAAGTATCCTATCCCCTAGAGGGGGGGGGGGACCTGGGGTTGCACACATTTTTTTCAAGGAGGCACTGAAAGTAAATGAACTGCAGCTTGTGTAACTTTTTGTTCATTTTAAGATTTCAAATGGGGCGGGGGATGGGGGGGGGGGGTCCACTGGCACCATTCTCCTATTTAAAAATGCAGTACTCGCAAAGCTCTGGGTGTCTCTCGGACAGATCTGCAGAATTGTGCCAAAGTCATCAAGTGTACTTTAAAAGTTGTATACAAAAATAGTTAGATTTAGTTCCTCTGCATGCATTTATACCAGTCTGAATATTGATTTTATAAAATATAAATTGAATCAAAGTTTGCCTTGCTTACTTGCTTGTTAAATTAGGGAGTCCGGCGATTTTTGTGTGTGTTTTTTAACTATTTGTCACAAATTCGTTATCAATGGAAAGGGAATTGCAAGACGAATGGTATGACAATTACTGTAGCTCGATAGGTACTTGCATTTCAGAGTTATGGCACTTTAAAGGTGTAATTTCTGGGTGCTGGTGTCTGTAAAAGTGGCGATCATGTGCGCCTAACGTGCTGACATTATTATCAATAGCATGTTAACGAAGGTCTAATCTGTCTACACATGAATGCGTTTTACAGCGTTTTCTTTGGTTCAGATTTTATTTTGAAAAATGTTTAGATATTATTTCCAAATTTATAGTACGTTATAAGAATGGCAACTTATGAAGTAACTTTCTCACCGGCCTCCAAGTTTGTGAATTAGTAGATGAATAATAAGATTAAACCCTTTGTAAATATAATACTTCACTTTTTTGTGCTTTGGACTGCACAAAATACTAATTATCATTCTTTGAAGATCCCTAATTTTGCATGGGTTATATACAAAACGGTGGACTCCCTAGTTAAATCATTTTCAAGTTGTATCATAAAATTTGTGCCTGTGCAAAATTAAATACACCTCAGTTTGACGTTTACCAGGTTTCTACAAATATTGAATATGATCAGAAACGCGCACGAATCAGAAATGAAATTGACTGAACATGACTGATATGATGACCTTTAAAGCTGACCCACCATTATGCTTTTGTGGGGGGGGGGGCTTGCTGTTTCTGCTTGGTTGCATCAATCCTGTTGATTTTTTTTCCTGACCCTAGGCCCTAGGGTCTGTTAAGGGTGCACTACACTAATTCATGTCCGAATTTATGCGCCAGCTCATCAACATAAAATGTATACCCACAACTTTTTTTGAAAAAGGAGAGTTTGTGCCTCCAAAAATTGTGGGATTGTGTAAACATAGCCCAGCATCAACTCCCTGGTTTCTGGGCTTCCATCTGTGTGCAGACTTGATAAAATTACTGTTGAAAAATGGGTCCTATTTGCCCGAGAAAGTGGAGGGATGCCATGTTAAAAATGGCTGTTGATCGGCTTGGGAAATAGGACTTTTTTTGAGGTGGGTTTGTTTTGTGTCAATAATTAAAAATGTAATTGGTTAACCCCCCAAAAATAGAAAAGAAATGGACAGACAAAAGATCAGACAATAAGTGGCATTTGTTTGTGTAGACCCCAGTGATGCTGGGGTACAGGTTATTGGGCCCTGAACTTTGTTGATTTTACACTGTTGTCAATGGAGCTGGAATTAGTGTGGTGCACCCTTAAGTGGTTTTTTTTCATCTGCAATGGTGCATCCAGGATTGCTTTTAGGCCAAGTAAAAAAAATACCAGTTGATCGTCTGGGTTTTTCAAAAAGAGGAGGATGAGGGCCTTTTTATGTTTTTTCATTTTTTTTCAAGATGGCCGCCAAGCAAATTTAATTTAAAAATGGTAAAATGTTCAGTTCAAAATGACCGCCAGCTTGTTATTAGCTATTCTACTAGAGTCAAAATATCCATGTTGAACAGTAATAAATACATGCACGTATGTATTAACCCTATTACGTCCTAGGCATTCACTTGGGGTACAGTACACTGTGCTACAAAATAATACTCAATTCTACTACAGTTTACTGAAGTAGTATTTTGTAGTATTCGGTGACGTTAGGGTTAAAGTACCGAATAAGCAAGTTCGGTATCTCAAAGGTCAGAGGTTATTCGGGATAAAATTGCTGACATAATGTCATGCCATGTTATGCGAACACCCATTCTGATTAAATTTATGTGCGTTGTGCCACCACCTTTTGCATTCACACATGCGCATAGGTCACATTGTGCACATGCGCAGTTGAAATACCGAACTGGTTTATTGTATGTTCTTTTCAATTGCATTTTCACTTCAACAAACTCCTATTCAGCTCACATCGCAAATGCCAGTAAACTACCGCCCTCGCTGGCTTTGTAGAAGTCTAAAATATCGGGAAATGAAATCAATCACCGAAAGAGTTGTGCCAAGATAAAGCTAAACACATGAAAAATCTAGCTTTTTTTAGGAAAAAAAATTACAAAAAGAGGATGCGGCTTCAAAAAAGGATGCGGGTGGCGACAATCAACTGGTGGTTTTTGTTTACTTATTTTTTTGGCTCAACAATTGTTATTTGGGGTCAAAAATAGTTTGACACATTATTCCAAAAAGGGTTGGTCCAAACATTTTTCACCCCGGAAAATTATTTTGAAGGGGAGGGGTTCCTAGGCCTCTCATGATGTTGGTGCTACTATTTACACATGTTGTACTACTCAGAAATATACCACGTACATGTGTACATGTAGTCGCTGCCAATCTGTGCGACTAAACAAAGTTTGAAACCTTTGGAGGTTGGCCTTAGGCACCCTCCTGACCCCAAAACCCCCTTTGGGTGCACCGCTGTTTCGTAAAGTTTTGTAAAGTGTGCAATATTTTGCAATGAAACACATTACGTATTTAGCGACCTGTCTAGGTACATCCTTTTCTTCAACCTGCATTATTTAGGTTTTCTCCCCCAAAATCTGAAAAAATTTGGGAATTCCTTGTTGATCTATTGCATGTTTTGAATAGACTGCTTCATTAAAGACCTACTATAACCAAAGTTTAATTCTCTAAAAAAGATTAGTATCTTGATTATGAATTACAAGAAACCAAATTTGTGCTAAATATTGTCATTTTCTATCCATCATTATTAATTAACGGACGAGAGAAAGATGCTAATTAAATATTCAAATTTCGCGCTTACTCCAAGTTCTCCACCTGCTGCCGTCGGCGGCGCGCTGTTAGCCTTGACGTCATCGCGTGTAGTCATCCATACTAAACTCAGATTTGGAATTGAAATAGTAGGCTTACATGATGGGATACAGAGACGAAGTTAATTCAGCATGTATTCTGTGAAAATATCGAACTTGTACCAAGTGCAACGATTGGACTACACACATGACGTCACGTGCAATAAATGCATAACGCATGACATGCAAATGGACGTGACGTACACTTTTTCAGACGATAGAATTTTCAAAAGTGAGCCAATTTACATTTTTTTTCCCAAATTATAAAGGACAATACAACATATTTTGTGTGTATTGCTCTCTATATTGACATATCTGTAGACTGAGACAATAATTTCACATTTTTTCAAAGCGTTCTACTAGGTCTTTAAGCTCCGCTACTTGACATGACTGATCACAGCCGTGCAGGCACATGTACTTATCGGACACACACGCTGAACCATATAGTCACAGCTGTGATTGGTCAATTAATATGTAAATGGAGGGGGCTTAATGAATCAGTCTATGATTCGGTGGACTCTTGAAAATAGGGGTGGCCATCTTGAAAAAAATTACGATCAACAATGGCAGGATCTAAACTGGCAGGACCTAAAAATAATTGTTAAATTGGACCCTTCTTGTTTTAAAAAAACGGCAAGAAGAAACAAGTTTGTTTGTATTTTGGCCTGACATTGTTGCATTCCACACTATTGTCAAGGACAGACTGCTTGGAAAGAGCCACAATAATAGTCTTTATCCAGTCAGCAAATTGCAGTGTGAACCAGTTTGTGTTGATAGCTATACCACCCAACACTGTCTGCTGTTTTTTTTCAAGGTTTCTGCATGGTGTTGAGTACAACCATGTGTTTTCTTCCTCCATGGTACAACCATTAAACCCAACAAGCTGTGTGTACAAACCCAACAAGCTGTATAAAGTATGTGACCCATTTCTCAAGAGTATCAAGAAACAATACAGCAAGGAGTGCAGGTAAGTTTATTGCTATGTATGTGACATTTTGTGATTATGATTTTTTGGGTCAAAAGTAGTCCTTTTCCTATCATAATTTATTTCACTGTGTAGCAGGTGGCACATGTTTTAGCACTATACTGCACTCTTCTCTCGTTTTCAACCACCTTTTGCATAACGGTATGAAAAGGTGATCCCCATTTATTTTTTTTGAGGGGGGGGGGGGGTGGTTTGGGCAACAGCAGCATAACATTTTTGAAAGTCAGGGGGGGTGGGGGGTGAGAGGCAAAAATAGTGGCAAAAAAAGTTGGGCAGTTTCCCCAACTGAAACAAGTTGGTGGGGGGGGGGGGGGGGGGGCAGGATTATAATGTGCTTGTGAAATGTAGCCACTTTCAATAACTTCATCCAAAAAAGAACTAATTGGGCATTCTTTTCTTGTTTTATTTAAGCTGCTGTGTCTGTTATCAGACTGAACATTTCAAATTAATGGATTTCCTCCGGACTAACAAATTATGGAAGAAAACTGCATTTGTGAACTAAAAAGCACTTACCACGCTCTGCACTCTGTGCATATGTGGTCTTCAAAAAAGTATTGTATAGTACATGTATGTGACGTGGCAGCACGAATTGAGTGTAAAGTTGCATTATGGCTTTCTGAGTTGCAAGCAGAAATTAAAAGTTTCTGAACTTTTACAGATTTCCCCTTGGGGAAATTTACTGCTCCCCTAGTTTCAATGAATTTTCAAACCCCAATTCTTTAGGCCTCGGGAGTTAAACACCCTGGAAATCTAAATTAGAAAATGGTTGGGTCATTGCGCATGATTGGACAATAATCACAAGTCACTATAGTCATCATGTAAAGCAGATATGGCCAGTGGATCATCATTGTAAGCACGGGTACTGGTAACCCCTGTTTAACCCCTTGATCCCGGTTATTTATAATGGGGCGCTGGCATGCCGGGCTGGCTTGTGCAGCCAAGCGAAATGGACACAAGAGTATGTGCAGCCAAGCTGTTTGCTGGGCGATACCTTACACCTTCTGCCATACTCCATCTTTATAAGGCGCCACCATACGCCCTGTCATGCAATATTGTTGTTATGTCTGGGCCGGTGCTCCAGCATGCTACTTTATCCCTGCTTGATAGAATTCAGCAACGCGCTGTTAATCTGGTAGGACAAGATTTGGCATCATTTCTTGAACCTCTTTCTGTTAGGCGATCTGTTTCTTCCCTGGGTCTCTTCTACAGGTACTTCCATGGTATGTGTGCAGAAGGTCTCTCACTCGTCGTCCCTCCTATACGCACCTTCAATCGCAGAACACGCTTTGCCACATTCTCTCACCCCTATACTGTAGCTGTTCCGAAGGCCAATACTGTGCGATACTCAAACAGCTTTTTCCCACGTACTGCTGATTTTTTTAACTCCCTACCTGTATCCTGTTTTCCACCATCATACAATTTATATCAGTTTAAGAGAAATGTTAATAGATACCTTCTCTCTCTGTAAATTTTCTGTATCTTGTGTTTTTTTCTTCCTTGTAGCCTTCACCTCGAGTGGCCCTTTGGCCTTGTGTTTGGCGATTAGCATAAAAAACACAAAAAACACACACACAAAACACACATATATGTCAACCGGCCAGGTGTCAATTTTCAATCTGCGGCTTTCCAGGTCAACCGTATTCAATGGGTTAAATGCTGGTGCTGTCAGTTTAAGTGACAATGTCATGTTTGGAAATACTTTAAGGCTGTGAAATTAGTGGTGTGCATTTACAGGTAGTAGGAGAATCCTGTACCAGAATTTTAAAAAACAGGGCACCCAAGTACCTGTTAAAGACAGCCAGTCCCAAAAATATAATCGTGGAAATTGCTGTCATGTTGTTTGTAAAGGTCCACACGTTAATACCACATTGGTGTATCAATGCAGCAAGATGCAAGTGTGTACATTAATTGAACATGTACCCTGGTTTTCATTTTGAAAGGCCCCACAAATGACATTTAAAAACTTTCTTTTCCATTGTCTAAAAATTACTAAGTAATATATTAATTTGGTTACGGGTACTCGATTTCATAGTATGGAACAAGTTCCTGACACCAGGCCCGGCCCCGTAGGAAGCTTAAAATCATTGGCCAGGCTCATCTCAGAGGTGGGGTCGAGGGATTGCCCAAATCCATCACAACTTTATACCAAAAGCCACTGCCCCGGGCACCCAGAACAGGAAATTATCATAACATGATTTTTGGAAGCTAGTTTGTGGAGAAATATATGGGAGTCAGTGGCGGATCTAGGGGGGGGGGGGGGGGGGGGGGGGGGGGGGGGTTTAAACCCCCCCCCCCCCCCCTTGGGCTGAAAAAAATAAAAAATAACCAGTGTCAGGTGTCGAAAATTCGGCACGCTGGGGTGTGTAGGCCAATCACCTCAGGTAAACCCCCCCTTAGTTAAAACCTAGATCCGCCCCTGGGAGTTTTATACAACATTTTAGCACAACCAAAAATTTAATAAATCACATGGTGAACTTTACTTAAACTACTCTTGTGAGGTCACTCTATTCAGAAAAGTGTAAATTCTTTTCAAGAATGTACAGTTAAGTTAATTGACTTAATTCATCTCATACCTCAAAGCATTAGTAACAATGGACATGTTTTGTTCCCTTGAAATCTTGACAATAGGTGAAAGGGACGTAGTTTAAGTCGGAGAAACGACTCAAAAGGTGGACATTCTTTGATTGGAATGGGCAAGGACGCTTTATCGTCGTTTCTCCTTAACAATGCTCCTATAAATAAATTAATTTGACACAAATTTGGAGGAATGTAGTTTAGCACCACACAAAAGCACTTTTGGAGGTACAGGCCTACCTTTAGATAAGACAAGAAGGTGGTAGTCCCCAGTCGGAAAAGTGGAAAGCTTCACAAATCAAATAAAGATTCTACACTAAACTCAGATCAAAACCAAGACCTATGAACCACTGAAGAAAATAAGATAAAACACTCCACAAAATTACCCTATGGAGACAGAAATACACTACCATTGTGTATTAAATCCTGTACTCTATACAAATCAATTTTCATTACATGTATGCCATTAACATTGTCGTGTCATGGATGATTAAAAACTACCCTAGTTTTAAATAATGGAAAACAAACATTACATCACTCCTTGTGCTCTGATGTTCAATGGTCACTTTACTGCCCTGAAACTGGGGTGACCTACTTGGACCATTATAGAAAGTATCCACAAAATGTGACATTACCTACAACCCAAACTCGACCTCTGTGTGCAAAAATCCCGCTCTGTATATCAAATTATCATTATAAGCCACATTGTGATACACAAGGAAGGAGACGGTTTTAGGATGACGGACATTTAAAAATTTAGCAAATATACTGGAGCGGTGTGCAGAGTGATCCACGAACTCAGTTAGAACATGCTGGATTTGTACATCAGTCATACCTGTGTGTACATGTAATAAGAGCATCAGGTGGTTGAGTCTTTCTTGGTTCATTGTGGATCTGAGGTAGCGTCTATAGGGCACTGAATGAGCACTGAGGAGGCATTTGTTGTGTTTATTGGGAGGGGTGTAATCATGCATGCAGATTCTATATTACTTGTTCGAGTCAATAAGTTTTGGTTCAGGGCCTTGACCAACGGATTGTTAAGTTTTGGTTGAACTTTGTGTTCTTTTTCTATTAAGTCGGATGAAGTGCTTCAAAATTAGAAAATAGTAAGTACGAACCGGTATGTGCAGGCAAAGTTCAGGGAATGATCAGTTGATTTTAGATCATTTGATTTTAGATGTGTACAAGAAGCCGCAGTGAGTCAGAGCTCATTTGAGGCGAAGGGGAAAGTAGGAGTTGTTACAGTCAAAGCCCAGGACTCATTCTTTCAAGTTTTTTTTTTTAATAAAATGTGGGAAAAGTTGGAGGACAAAGGACTTTGCTGATCGAGCTATATTAACTTTTTGTTGGTGACTGGTCTGCAGAAACTTGTGTGTATCTTATGATTCGGCTGTACATATGTGGGTGTGTGACGTACTGCCTAACCCAGAGCGTTGTTCTTAATCTTTTCTTAAATCTGTAAAGTACGCCTCTAGAGAGTCAGTTCTGGCCAATGTTTCTGCAGGATGACAGTAAAGGGTTAGGTTCGTGGCCTTGTCAATACATCAAACATCCACAATTTGTGGCCTTGGCAGCTCCGTAAAATTGGCCCCCTGCTTACGCATATAAACAACTCTACTACATGTACATCCATGCATGACTGTGTAGTGCTGGACTACAAAACTTCTGTGTATATTGAATTTTAAAAATATTTTATCTTCTTTTTATGCCTCCTGGATCCAGATAAATTTGGGGAGGGGGAGGGGGGGGGGCATCTATTCCTGTCCCTGACAGCTGAAAAGTGAGGGTCTTAATTTGTAATCTTGAAAATTCACCAAGTGTCAAAGTGTAATGCCTGCTTGCTTTTTAATTATGAATGTTAATTGTTATTTTCTTTTTGCTATGGTTGATCCTAGGTACATCATGATGGAGCCAGGATACAGAGCCATGTTGATGCTGCTTTCTGCTGTGTGTTTTATCAAGATTGTTTTGGCTGGAGTTGTGATTAACGAGCTAAATGCAGACAGTCAAAGCCCAGTAGACACTCAGGAGTTCATTGAACTCTACAATAATGACGTCTCTCCAGTTTCTTTAGATGACTATGTTATTGTTTTATATGATGGCCAAACCAATGCGGCATATGCTGTGATACTTCTGCAAGGTGATAGTATAGCACCCTACGGGTACTTCGTAATTGGATCGATCATTGTCCAACCAGCGCCGGATAAGGTACTGAATTCTAGCATTGATATCTTGCAGAATGGTGTGGACGCTATCGCATTATATCGGGGAAATGCAAGCCTGTTTAATGCGGACATGCCTGTTACTAATGAGGCATTAGTGGACGCTGTGGTGTACGACAACAGAGGAAGAGGTGAGAGCGATCTGCTTGATGTCCTGACCCCTGGCCAGCGAATTCTTGATGAGTGGAATCAGCATCTTCGAGGACGGGATGAGTCCTTGAGCCGATGCAGAGGGATGGACCCCCTGACTCTGTCACAGTTCCAGCTGACAGAAATCACCCCGGGAACCCTCAATGACTGCTCCCCATTGGAGGAAGTCACACCGGCCATGCCCACTATGCCAGGGGGGTTTCCCAACCTCCCATCATTCCCGCCCGACATTGCAGACATCTACCCGGGGATTGTCATCAACGAGTTCAGTGTGGATACAGGATCCGGCCAGTTTATAGAACTCTACGACGGTGGTGTTGGCGGAATGGTTCTAGATGGTTTGATCATTGTGACCTACAGAGGGAGAACTGAAACAGCATACGGTAACCCAGTTATCCTCAATGGTTACGTAACTGATGAAAATGGATACTTCCTCATTGGCCAGGCTAGTCAGCAACCTCATATTATACTTTCGAGGAATCTACGGACAAACAGACCCCCAAATGCTATTGCTTTGTACTTTGATGTTGCAAGCAACTTTAACTCTCGTACCCCTGTTACCGGCAATAATCTAGTTGATGCAGTGGTCTACGGGGATGTTTCTGATGCAGAAGACAATTCCATCATAACTGTTCTTTCCCCCGGTCGCTTACCCCTCGTACAACCACCCGACCAAATCAATACATCCTTGAGTCGATGTCGATCATCAGAGCGTCTCCGTTTAGATGCCTTTGTCAGCGGCACTCAAACTCCAGGCTTGGATAACAAATGCAGCCTGCCAGATATCTTCATCAACGAAGTCAACGTGGCCATGGGCGGTGAAATGATCCATCAGTTTGTGGAAATTTTTGATAGTGGAATTGGCCAACAACCTCTGGATGGTATAGTGCTTGTCCTGTACAATGGAAAGAACTCACAATCCTATCAGGTCATTGATCTGACGGGCCACAGTACCGACATACATGGATTCTGTGTGGTCGGATGGGTAAACGGTACAAATGTGAATATTGCTTTGGAGTTTGATCCAACGGTTGGTTTCTTGCAACTAGGACCGGATGCCGTTGCTCTTCACTTGAGTCCACCAGAGCGTTTCCAGCGTGGGAGCTTTGCTTCTGACTACAATCTCATCGATGCCGTAGTATATGGTGAGAGTCCAGCACTGGAGCTGCTTCACACACTCCTCCCAAGTCAGTCGGTACTTAACGAATTAGGAGGCAGCACCTCGACGGGTGACCGATCAATAAGTCGCTGTTCATGCTGTCAACGTTTAAACTCAAATTCTTTTGGTGTAGGGCCCGCCACTCCGGGAGCGATAAACGTAGATTGCCTTCAGAGCAACATTACTCACGTTGAAACCCTTGATCATTACATCAATCTGATACGCCTCAATGAGATACGAGTGGCCAGACCAGGTTTGCCTCGAGGTGACTATGTGGAGCTCTATGATGGTGGGTTTGGAGGGTCGGGTGTACCTCTGAAGAACATGGCGCTTGTTCTGTACAACAGCCAAGGAGAGAGGTACAGTGTCATTTTTAACATGTCGTAATAATACTAGGCATCCAGTACAACATACCTGGCTTCACAGTGCATGTTTGAATGTATGTGCACTGTATATATCTCTGAGGACAAGAGAAGAAAGGAAACACAAAGAAACCTTTCAGTCCTTGAACGTAGAGTCTTTTTTTTTAATTGGTCCTCGAACATAAGGATACGTGCTTAGTCTATGGGGGTTGGTTATATTAAAGGAACAATAGGAAACACAAAGCATTGTCCTTGGACATATTGGGGAAGTACGACTCAGTGTACTGGTGAGTGGTGATACATGTGTGTACATCATAGTCATGTTTTCCTATACTACTGAGGACAATGCTTTGTGTTTCCGATTGTTCCTTTAATATAACACAACCCCATAGACTAAAAAGCACGTATTTTTACGTCCGAGGACCGGTTTTAACAAAAGACCGACTCCCAAGGACAAGAAAGATTCCTTTGTATTGTCTTTCTCCTCTTGTCCTCGTATACAGTATATATGTACATCATTGTATTACATGATACACACAATGTGCTTTAATGCGGTATTAAACACTGTTTTCATTTTTTTTTTGTGGTACCCCTTACCGCCCAGCTGGCGAGTGCTTTACAAAGAATCCAATTGCTGCATCAGTAATCCCCTGGCTCTCTGGCTAATTTTTCTCGATGGACAATGGGAAATTGAAGTTTTCTGAGCCAGAGCTCTTAATAAACATTCGCTATTTCTTTGTCAATGTTCTTACCAAAAGTACAACAACTAGAAATCTTTGACACAGCTAACTGGGCTTTAATGAGCTCCAAGCTCCAGTTTTGACCTCATGATTATTCAGTTATTCATGTCACCTGGTTTCCCAATCATCAACTAGGTTTGAGGTAAGGAATTCAGCACTGCAATCAATACCGCATCTGGACAATTCAAAATGCTCCCTTATGGCAGTCCATTCTGTGTGTTTTGTATTTGGCCGATGGATCCCCCTTAGATCCTTTGCAGCCAATGTAAACTTGAATACATGTGTACAATTGTGGAGCAATATCATATATAATTGCTGTGATTTGATTAAGTCCCGTACATATAAGTGTAGCTGAATGTCTTGTTTTTCACACAGCTCCTATAAGGCAGTGGATCTAGATGGTCACCATACGGACTCCAATGGGTACTTTGTGATTGGTCCGTTATCCATTGAGTCATCGGGGTTACTGATGGAAGACAACCATTGGTTTGAGGGGACCGCTGGAGCTGTAGCCATATACAAGGTATTTACCGGTAGTTTGTGGGGATGAAAAGCAGTACATTTGTAGCTTATGCAAGTTAGGGGGGGAGAGGTTTGAGGCAACCCTCATCAGCCCCTTTAAGATTCTTCCGAGGTAATTTATTTATTCTGTGGGTTCTGTGGAACTCATTAACCTTTGCAGTCCTATTCCCAAAATATCCCTGGTTACGTTACACACCTTCACATCCAAGTAAAGTGAGGTCTGAAAGTTGCCTGCATGTTGGTGAATGTGGGCTTGTATCAAAAGCTGGCCATCATAACTGTATAAATGTTGACCACGGATCAGATTTTCTGTTTGAAAAATCCATCAATAAAAAAGATAATTAACTGTTTCCCTTAGTAATGCGGTAATTGCTAGTTTACCTATCACAGTAGAATTGCATAAACACAGCTTGTGAAATATTGTCCAATCACGTTAGTTATAATTTTAAACAGAACCTGCAAAATCTGACACAAAGAAAAAATACCGTACAAAATATAATTCCACGGAGTTGTCTATAAAGAGGCGGGGTTAACTTGCAAACAGTTCCTTCCATGAGAGCTTTCCGGATTGACTTCAACACAGACTCAAATAAAGGATCTTCACTTGGTAGAGCGTTGGTTTGGTTCATATGTACAGCTTTGTTTTGAGTCTGGTTTAGAATATTTCACACTGGTCCCTAATAGGAGAAGTTAAACTCCAGGTAAAAACACCTTACCCAGGTTTCACCCGATTAAAATGTCGCAGCTGGGAACAGTTTGTGCTGTTTTGACACATCTTCAACCCCAGATTTTAGTTTGCAAGGCCAGTATATCACATTTTCCCCTGTCTTGTCGCATTGCTTGATGGTTGCTTGGTATGTTTTTTTGTGATGCATCCTCCAGGGTTCATCTGCAGATTTTCCCACTGGCACTCGGGCTTCGTCTACTAATCTGGTGGATGCCATCGTCTACGGTGATACCAACTTGCTGCTCCTAGATCTTCTCACCCCTGGCCAGAGTCAGATAAACTACACTGTCGCCATAGGTACACCACCAAACTTGATTTTAAACAAATCCTTTCGCATCCTTTCTAAGATGCTCTACTGTTTCTCTTGGGTAGCATTGTAACCTGAAGTATGATCTCTTGCTATACAGCACATGTACAGTTTAACAACTTCTGACCCAGCTCCCATAACAAAGACAGTAACACAAAATTGATAGACACTCGACTATACAGCGAGAGAGGTGTTGGTTGAGTATCGGTACTGTGATCCAGTTGGCGGTACCAGTATGTGAGCATCCAGAATAGTGGGTAGAATAGAAACCTGCATTGGCTCCGGTTGAAGCAAAGGGTATCAGTGTGGTACAGTCAGTTGGGTCGGTTGTAAAATGTAGTGTACAACATTTGCAAATGTCAACAAAACGAACTACCGCATTATTATGAAATACTTTATACTTGACTGTAAGTAAATAATAGTCTCAAGCATCCTGTGAAATTATGGCACCTGGTGTGCTGTCATTTTCAAGAAAAGTGACATTTTTGTATCAATTTCCAGTGATTGTCGGCCGACAATCGTTGGAAATAGTCTAGTTTCCCAACCTGATAATTCCCTGATGTCTATTAATTGTTCCGTTTTGTCTGAAGTAGGGTCAGACTACAGGAACATCATTTGTTTCCCTCCTTTTTCTCTATTTTCCCAGCATCTATGCAGACAAAACTTTAAACAGGTCATCAGTGTTACAGTATTTGCTATAAAATACTAGGAGTTACTAGGAGTAGACATTCAGTATTTTATCCTAGATTAAACTGTGATGTCGGAAAACATTAACCCCTTGAGCACGGTATTTTACGTGAGACGTCGGGGTGTCGAGGCGGTTCTGGCAGCCAAGCAAACCGCTACAATGTGTTTGTGCAGTCAAGTGTAAAATAAACAATAATCCAACAATGGATTGAAACTGCACAAACGGCGGCAAATGGCGTCATCCGGCCTGGTGGCACTGTTTTTTTTATGCCATATGGCGTCATTCGTACGCAAGGGGTTAAAAAATAGATGTACTGCAAAAATAGAACAGATTTCAACTCCAAATGCAGCTGGAAGAATACCATATCCCATTGTTAGAATGAAAGTGGATCAATTCCATCCAGAGATACCCGTTATTTATTCAAGATTTACTTTTTTGTCTAGCAAAATGTGAACATAAACAAATGTGTGTGACATTTCTAGGTGAGACGTCGATAGTCCGTTGCTATTCTAGAGAGGCCCTTGACATCCTTGCCTACTCCACTGATGCTCCATCTCCTGGGGCAACCAATGTTTGCCCACCACCTCTGATATTCATCAATGAGGTCAATATCCTAGACGTGTCTCAAGATGTGGGTCAGTACGTGGAGTTGTCCAGCAACGGCATCCCTGATTTTCCTCTTCATGATCTGCTTCTGGTAAGGCTACGGATTGTGTGACCTGGGGCTGATAAGCCAGTTCGGTATTCCAACTGCGCATGTGCACAACAAGATTCCACGATTTTTGTCTCTGGAAAAACGTGGCAGATAAATGCACACAAGGCTATGGGGGACGTGGTAACCGAATCTGCATTCTGTGCAATTTTTCGTGCAATCGAAAAGACGATGGAAACTTTTGTTTGAACAAAAGTTTAGACACACAAGACACCTGAAAACACTTCGCTGTCCAAACGTTTTTTGAAAAATGTTACTTCAGAACACGACGATATCTTTAAAATTTGCTGGTACCCGCTATGCTTTTTCACGTATACGATGAAATGTTTCTCCCGAAAGAAGAATTGTCAAATCTTGATGTGCACATGCGCAGTTGGAATACCGAACTGCCGTATTTGCTTAGCTGAAAAAAAGACTTGCTTATTAACCCCTTGCGTACGGATGATGCAAATATGCGCAAAAAAACAGTGCCACCAGGCCGGATGACGCAATTGGCTGCCGTTTGTGCAGTTTCAATCCATTGTTGGATTAAACAGTGCCACCAAGCCGGATCACGCCATTGGCCGCTGTTTGTGCAGTTTCAATCCATTGTTGGATTATTGTGTATAGGTTACGCTTGACTGCACAAACACATTGTAGCGGTTCGCTTGGCTGCCAGAGCCGCCACGGCACCCCGACGTCTCCCGTAAAATACCGTACTCGAGGGGTTAAAGACAGGTTACCAGCCAAATGTCAGCAAACAACAGCTGAATACCAGTCACAAGCAGTATATATTACATGAACATTTGGCTGGTAATCCTGTTTTTACCAAGGAAGAACATTTGTGGGAAGCAAATCTTTGCACTTAGCAGCTCCATGAATTTTGCTCCAGGTTACCAGCTGTGAGATATGTATTGCCTGTGAGAGTTTCTTGGCCTGATTCTTGCTTTGCACTCAAATTTGCTATTATCAGGTTCTATTTTTTTGCCAAGCAACTCAATGAAATTTTGATGTGTTTTTGTGTTTTAGACTTAGGACAAACAAAAATGATGGGGTGTGCCCCCTGCCGACAAAAATACTTTTTCTTGATGTGACGTCATCTGACGCCATACTGCTTGCCAATATTGAATATTGGTGTGAAATGCATACTATGCGCATGACACAGTGACATATGATGTGACCTGGGCATCATAGGTGTGATAATGTCCAGATCAGCTATTGTCATCAGGTCATAGGTCAGACAACCACACACTCACCCCATTGTGTCGTAAACACCCTCATTTTACTTCCAGTGCTACGCAATGGAACATGGTATTTGTGCATTTCTATTAATTCTTGCCTCTTGTATAATGTTTTTTTGTACTCACTGTATTTTTATGTTTTTACCTGTAAAATGAATAAATGAAATGAAACAAAATGGTCGCTTTGATTGTGTGAATCTCATTTGACCAAAAAAAAATCAGTTTAAGAATATTTTTAATACAGTTTGAATTTTAACTCTATATATTATATCTCTTTCAGTTTTTTTGGAGAGGTAAACCCGGAAATGATCCAAGTTTGTACAATACTATCGAGATCTACGGCAAACGCACAGACAGAAATGGCTTGTTCCTGATTGGCTACCGTGGCCTGTCTTCCCCCCGGCCAGACATGACCCCGTTCAAAATCCCCACTGGCAAGATAAAGGAAGGAAGCAATGCTATCTCGTTACATCGGGGCTTGAGGAGCGAGGACTACCCGAAGAAGTCGGCTCCAACCATGGAAGGTCTTGTGGACGTCATCGTCCATGGCACAGATGACAATCAGATTGCCCAGCATCTCCTCGATTTCTTCCAGCCCCATGCACCCCAAGTCCAAATCAACGAGGACGCCTCGTGGAGTGAACGTGACGAGTCCATCAATCGATGCACGTACGGCGAAAACAACACGGTCTATCAGATGGCCCACATATCACCTAAAGCACCCAACCACTGCCCAAGCCGGGCGGATGCCAGTCTCATCATCAATGAGATCAACCTGATCCCCTCGGAGCAGTTCATTGAGCTCTGGGATCTAGGAGCTGGATTCACCTCTCTTGGTAAAATTTGAACTTCTTCTTTCTTACATCTTTAAGATTTGCCCTTTCTTTGCACCCGTGATGACCAATTTTTCAAAATAGAAATATAAGGGAAAACAATTAATATAATCAATTTGAGGAGTGAATAGAGAAAATTGGTAAGAGCAGAATTAAACCTTGTGGCGATTGGATTACCTAACCTGTACTCTACCAACTGAGATACCTTGCCCTGTGTTTGCGTTCCCCCAATTTTGTCAATGGGTACTACTTGATAGTTAACAACAAAAAATTGATATTAAACATGCCTTCTGAGGTGATGACATTTTGATCTGAGGTGTGCTACAAATGGGGGGAGGCGGGGGCGGGAATGAGAACGAGACACTGATGACATTTGAGTTGAGTTGATGGGACATCAGGACATCAGGACATCATGCTGAAACAAAGGTCTGTACCAGGAAATGTGGGATGGTTGTCTTGTGATATGAAAACTGGGCTTACATGTACATGTATATATGCATTGTGTGCAAGCAGTTGCGAGCTTGCGTACATGCAATCAATTCAAATTAATATTATTGCAAAGAATTCTACTGATAACAGTTCAAAGTTTACTTTTTGTTAGCACAAGAATTTTCTTCAGTTGGTGTTTTATAGTTAAACATTCAAGGCAGATCTTTGGTTGCGGAACAAGGTAGTTTCTGTCCTTTTGAAATGAAGGATTTCCATTGCCGAAATTTAACTGTGCCAATATCTACTGAGTGCTGTGTTCATTGTCTAATTATAAAGTATAACTGGCCTAGCCCAAAAACTGTGACACTCAGCAGTTCTTCACATTGTGTTGTGCCCCCATTGACTCATAGGAATGTGCTGTTTCTATATTGACTATATGAGTATATGTAGTGGGGACCTGTTTGTCGTTAGTAATGCCAAAATGTCCCAATGAATTTGGATGCAGAGATAGTCGCATATCAAGGGTGGAGGGTGGCAACATTCCCCGTGGCGGCATTTTGCAGATTTTCCATTATTTGCTTTTTAATTTTTAATAATTGAAAGTGCATGATACCACTTGATAAACATTTACTCCCCTCCCACCCGAGGCCTCTCTTAACCCCTTGTGTCTGGCTGTCATTTATGGGGGTTGGTATGCCAAGAACAGCAGCGCAGCCAAGGACGGCAGTGCAGCCAAGGACGGCAGCGCAGCCAAGGACGGCAGCGCAGCCAAGGACGGCAGCGCAGCCAAGTGTAAACGCAAAGAGGCACCACACTGAATAGAGTGGTCCTATTAATTGCACTTGCAGCCCCCGCTTTCGTGTGAATGAAAGCTTTGTTTGAAAAAAGTTCCATCTATTCATGGCAATCCCATTCAAGAACAATGTAGTTAAAACATGAAAGGAGCAGTGTATTGACAGAGTAGGAGCATGTATTGACGACAACTGGCCAGGAGGTCTTTTTCAAACCCCAGCTATGGCTGTCTTCCGTATTCAAGAGGTTAAGATATACATTCCCATTTCTCTGACTCCCCCAAAACCTGGATCTGACACTGGTTAGTATACAAATAATGAATGTTTATGAGTGCAATGGTAAGAATAATTTTGTTCCATTCCATGTCACCGAATGAAATTATTCTTTCCATTGCACGAATGTGAAACATTCATTATTTGTTTTATACAACGCCTGAATGAATCCTCGACAGATTGCATGCATGGATTTCTTTGTGTACAACGTGCCGGTTTCCTAACAGTCCCGCATAAAACCGCGACAAAGTCAAAAAGTTGTCCAGTTCGGAATCAGTTAAAGCTCAATTGTTGTTCCTGCGTGTCTCCCAAATTCATCTAATTGTTTGACAGCATATTTAATTTGTTTCTTGGTGTTAGCAGCGTCAGCATCACCTATACGAGTTCCGATATTGCATCGTCTGTCATTTTGTGTGAAAAGACAGCCTAGACTGGTTTCCGGTCCTGATATGTATATAATATACATTTGAAGTCCGAAGGACAATGGAGGGACCGGGAACCAGTCCAATGACAGCCGTGTTGTAGCGGCGGGGAAGTTCTATCAAACGCGTTACCGTTTGATAGAACCATGTGATAGAACTTTTTTGGCGGTGCAGGTTCGCGTCGTGGTCGTGCGATGGGACGAATAATTCAGTGCACGTGATCGACGATCCACCAATCGGATGGCGGGGATTTATTCAGACATTGTATAAAGAGCAATATCTTTTATCATCTTTTAATGAGGGAACTCCTTTCACTCCCATTAGATGATTTTGTGGTGGTGTTGTTCGGAGAAGGTGGTGTGTCTTACTGGAGCATTCCGTTGACGGGCTACACTACTGACAGCATGGGGTATTTCATTATGGGTGCAGTCAGTGTGCTCCCAAAGGCGCAGTTTATGTTTGCAGATGGTAAGAATTGAAATAATTCACTTTTTTTTAACGAAATAAAAGTGTGTGGCTAGGGCCCATTTCTATGTTAACTGAGCTAGCAAAGAAATTCTGCGCTAACCCCGTAAGTATACAATCTTTAGGTGCGGGGGTGTACGCATGCAGCAAGCCAAAATTCCTTGCTAACCCGTGAAATGCGTTAACCATTAAGCGTGAAAAAGTTGATCGGCGAGTATCGCATATTCAAATATTTGGTCAAATCCAGTTTCGAATAATCGAATACTAAATTTTCAGAAAATAAACAGCCCTTACATGCTAACATTTGGCTCAGTCCAGTTAAAGCAGGGTTGCCTGCTTTAAATCAACATGATTTAAATCAGCCAACCCTGATTTATTATGCTCAAATAAGACTATTACAAAAAATCAGTGATTTAAATCAGCCGTGACCTTAACATGGTCAGTGGCGTATCCAGCGGGGGGATGGGGGAGGAGGGGCAAGGGAAGGAAACTTTCCCCACACGTCGCATTTGAGGCATCGTAAAAAACTAAAAAGATAGTGTTTTTAAGATGGTATTAAGACGGTTGAGACGTTGTTTGCCCTCCCTGGCACAAAAAGCTGAATACACTATTGAACATGGTCATTAATGACTGCCAATGATCAAGTCACCACACTTGTATTCCAATTTTTAAATGACCTGTTTCATCAATGTGTAAGGACACTCGGCAGCTGGTGTCAGTGTGTGGTTGTATGTCCAGATTTGCTGAGCGAAGATGCGAGTCATAAGACCATATATATTAAGACATCAGAAACATATGCTGGAGTCCACAGCCATGTCTAGACTGGTCCAGGGCTTAAGTTGGACTGCAGCCTTTTTTTCCCAGTTTTGGACTCAAGTAGACTTGACATCTACTTTTGTATCTCGGACTTGGATCGGGACTAAAATGGAACTTGACTATACAACACTCTCTGATAGAGGTGTTGCTTTTTCTTGCAGACAAGACTGTTATAATATCCTGTATTATATCTCTGCATATAGGCTTTATGCGGCATACATATGGAGCAATTGCACTGTATCGAGCCTCCACAGCAACCTCGTTTCCGGACGGTGCGTTGCCTTCTGCCCAGGGTCTTATTGATGCTGTCGTGTATACCAACTTGAATAGCAAGCCGATGGGCCTGACCAGCGTGCTAACACCAAGCACTACCACTGCTGTAAGATTTTTAACTTTTCTAAATTAAGAGAGAATGTTTGTAAATAAAGTACTAAAATTAAGCAACTGGACATGAAAATTCATCAAAATATTTATTTCTTACAGATTCATTGTTTCAGAGCCTCTTATAGCTTTTTTATTGTTTTGATTGCAATGAATCGTTAGTAGATAAGGAACATTTGCCTACATGTGCAAGTGAACTTAATAACTATAAACCAAATTCTGGACCAAATTTGTTTAGATTGACTCCCGGACGCTCCAGACATCAGGTTTTTCCTTGAGTCGTTGTATGGGTCCAGCTCTGCGCTCCCGTCGGCCGTTTGTCACCCAACCCCAGACACCCAAGAGTTTCAACGACTGCCCGGTCTATTCCATCGATGTCGTGATCAATGAGGTGAACGTTGAGCATCCGGGCCAGGCCAACCAGGAGGAGTTCATTGAACTCTACGATGGTGGCATCGGAAATGTCCGGATGCAAAATCTCATCCTGGTTTTGTTTAACAGTCACTATGACGACCGTTCCTACATGACCGTGGACCTGCATGGGAAACGCACGGATGCGAATGGATACTTTGTGATTGGTGCTCAAGATACTGTGGGAGGTAGGTATGAGTGAGCTGGTCTTACTCGAGGTCCAGCCTTGAATATTAGTCGTGACTCTAATAGGTCACCAGAGTCACCGGACTCCCAAAGAGTCACGAGTCACATAACCCTTGTATTCAACCTGAAGTACAATTTGAGTTATCTTAATCTCTCTCTCTCTCTCTCTCTTTCTCTTGTAGTTAACCTCAAACTCCGGCCAAGGGCTGATGGGGGCTTTCTCCAAGATGGGCCCGATGCCATTGCATTGTACCGTGCGCCTGCTGGGGCCTTCCCACAAGGCACCACGGCAACCTCCCAGAGTCTAGTGGATGCAGTTGTGTACTCCACGGAGGACGATGATCACGTCAGCCTCATTGATAAGTTGCTTCCCGGTAAATGTCCCCTATATTTCCGATGAGTATATCTTATCCTTACAACGACATAGAGGCTCTTTATCTATGAGGGACAAATCCAGGATGTTTTTTATATGGAGTGGATTGTAAATAACTTTGAAGTGAGGCAAATCTAAGAAACCATTTACCCTGGTAGCCTCAACAGTAGCGCCGCTCTCATATGTCAGGAAAAAGCATGAAAACGTTGGAAGAATCATGGAGGAATGATACAAAAGGAGTTCAACTTCCATTTCATGGAAGAATGAAAAAGAATACTTAATCTATTATTTAAAATGTGCACCTTCTTCCGTTTATCCACGTTAGGTGGCTCCGTCGTCGTGGAAGATTCCAATCACGCCACGGGGGATGAGACCATCAATCGTTGCCATAGTAACCAACGACTGAGACCTGATGTATACAGCATGGGATTGCCGACACCGGGAGGGCCCAATAACTGTAGCAGACCCTCCACCCCTATGTATACAGGTTGGTATGTTCCAAATGATTAAATTGCTACACATTCAGGAGATACTGACATGATTTTTAACAACTTAAATCTTGAACAAACTCTTAAAACTAATAGTAATGATAATAATAGTAGTAGTAATAATAATTGAGAATGTATCATTAGGGAGACTTTCCCATAGACTTGTGCACAAAATCTTTTCAACTTTAATGTAACCTATAAACCCAAATAACCCCCTATCCTACCCCCCCCCCCCCCCCAATTTTGGTATATGAATTTTTTGGACCATTCTCTATCGATATAATTCATTTCCGACAGTTACATTCTCACTCCTTAAGGGGGCTCAAAAATAGGGAGACTCCCTAAAAGTCTCCCTATAAAAGCTAATGTCTCCCTAAGTCATGATTATGAACTACTAAATGTCTCCCTAATACCCTATTTAGGAATATAGACCAATTACAAATTGACAAAAATAGCACCGATCTGCACACTTTGAGGTTTGTAAAAGAGGCTCCGAGTACTATAAAGTAAACAGCTGCCATTTATGGCGTCATTCATTCATGTATGAATGAATGACTTGAAAAGCACTGTTTTTGTTTAGCAGTGACATCCTCTCTTTCATCCCAGAAGTGCGCAGAGGGGGCTAATGTGAAATTCCTCTATACTCTATACTGCAGAAATGCACCCAGGGAATCTTCCAATTCAGTGCATTTTTTCTAGGCCAAAAGCCATTTTAGGTAAAGGGCTACCACAGAGGTGGTGGGTTGGCCACATTTTAGGTTGCCAGCCCTAACCACCCTTCCTGGGTCCAGATCTAAATAGAGGATAATTCTATATAACACATTCCAGAAAAATTTTCCCAATTTTCAGACCTGTAGACCAGGGGCGGATCTAGGAGGGGGTTGGGGTTGTGGGGGTTGCAACCCCCCTCTTGGGCTGCTGAGCAAAGTTGTCATAAGCAATTTTTCAGCCCAATATGAGCAAATTCTTCTTTAAAAACCACAAATAATGCAGCTTCAAACGGTGCCCGAGATGCCTTAGATCGCAGGAGAAAGCCCCCGGATTTCAAAATATTTGGGCAAAGTGTTTGAAAACGATGAATTGTCGAGGTTGGAGTCAGTTTATATTTAGTAGGCATAGGTTGGAATGATCACACTTTAGGATTGCTTTAGATAATAGCTTGTCTTTTTCTCTCACTTTTTCATCTATAAGATAGCATTTATAGGAATTCTGGGTCTGCCCTTGTACACATATTTTTTGTTTTCCTCTTGGCCAGATATTCTGATCAATGAGGTGAACGTAGAGGCCAGTGATGGATCCGAGAGTGGGGGCGAGTTCATCGAACTGTTCGATCGAGGAGTAGGCACTTCCTTCTTGAATGGCTTTCTGCTGGTGTTGTTCAACGGAGCTAACCAAGATCGTTCTTACCTGGAGATCGACCTCACTGGATACAGGTGACAGATTGAGATTTGATTGCAGCATCTGGGGAAATGTTTAGTTTATAAACCATGGGTGTACACAATCTGTGGACCATATCACAACGGACATGTGCACCCCCCCCATGTGTATCCCTATATGTACCCTCCCATGTCTACCCTCCCATTAGCCTTTTAGAGGAATGGTGGACACAATAGGAGGGCACTATTTGATTTGGGTATACCTTTTGTGCCATACAAAAGGTATACCCAAATCAAATAGCGCCCTCCTATTGTGTCCGCCATACCTCTAAAAGGCTAATGTCTACCCTCCCATGTCTACAGCGCCCAATTTCATGGCTCTGCTTATCGTTAGCGAAAAATCTCCGCTTACTGTAGCAGAAAATTGTGCTTTACGGCAAGCGTATTTCACGCGTTAGCTGGGAATTTTGGCTCCTGAGCATGCGTACATCCTGTAACTAAGGATTCTGTGCTTACAGGGTTAGCGCAGAATTTTTCCGCTTGCGCTGTTGTTGGCGGAAAGCTGCGGTTAGCAGAGCCATGAAATTGGGCCCTGGTTCTGTATATACTTCCGCGGACAAGAGGAGAAAAGGAAATACAAAGAAACCTTTCAGTCCTCGCAAGTAGAAATACATGCTTAGTCTATGGGGTTGGGTTATATTAAAGGAACAATAGGAAACACCAAGCATTGTCCTCGGAAGTATTGGGAAAGTACGACTGTGTGTTTGTACATTAGTCTACTTGTGAGGTACATGGAAGAAAGGGAACAATGGGGACAATGCTACCCCACAAGGGCGTGCTTAGAAATCGACCTACCCCACAGAGTTTAATGGGGACAAAGGAGAAGTAGGGTCGAACAATACAGGTACCCCAGACTGAATGCCGTGTCAAGTGTGTGTGTACCCCCCCCCCATGTGTAACCCCATGTGTAACCCCTTGTGCACCCTCACGTGCACCCCAGGGGTACATCACTTGGAGTAACACATGTACTATATTAAGTACAGCACATAACCGGTTCTCATCAGTCAATCTGATTTCACAATTCACACTGAACATTTTGGGTGTAATTTTTTCCATTCAAAAATGGACAGAGATTTCAGGACGATGTGGTTTCATATTTGGCCATTCAAAATCGCATTCAACATCAAATCTTAACCTTGTAAGCTATTGTCCCACCTTGACAAAGAGTGACTTCTGGATGTGATTTTGGACTCATTGTTAAAATCACATCCAACTATTGTCAATTTTGAACCAAGAGCTCATAATGTAAAAACCGTATTATAATAATGCCTTTGGTTTATATAAATAAACCAGAATAGGCCCTCAGAAATGATGAACAGTTAATTTACCTTCTGTGTTCCACGTTGCATAGAAAGAGGACGCCATTATGTAAATGCAAATATGGCCCAAATATGGACAGACAGTGACCAAATGGTGCGTTTCTATTAACCGTGCCCGTCAGTTGTGACAGCAGTAATTTCCTCTTGCTGTGATGTATCCCAAAGCCTTCTTGTACAAATCGGGAAATTAAAATTGATTGTAGTTCAGCCCCTACACTAGCTTTAAGCAGTTGGCCACTGGTCTGTGTTGGACAGTAATGAAAATTGATGGTTTGGACAAAGTGGTGTCATCTTTTAATATCCACCAGGTTTCAGCTGCATTACATCAGCATCTGGACTCACTTACACACACTCGGTTACATTTATTAGAGGAATGATATATACTTGGTAATGATTAAAAAACTAAATTGATTAGTTTCAATCTGAAAGCTTAATGTTTATATAAAGATGGTCCCAGTACCAATCCTCCAGAGAAATACTTATGTCTGAATAGCCGTCATCTTTCAGAAAATTGTATCCGAAGACCCCATGGCTTATTTCAATTTCAGTATTATTGAAATACATTCATATGAACGTGCACAAAATCGCTGATAAAACAGAATGGTCTTTACTGTTTTCTACTGACTCGGTGACAGATTGAGCTCAGACTTTTACAGGTATATTACTTTGTGCATATGTTGAATCCTGCAAAGTGTGAACACTGCCTACAACTGTCAGAGTTGTATCATATAATGTTGAACGATTATTTCATTTCAACACGACGGTGTAATAATCCTTGCCTGTCAACATCAGTGTACTATGAATTTCTTTTGCCGTCGGAACAAACAGCTCCAGTGCTCTTTATTGTCAGTTGATGTCTTCATGTTTCCTTTAAATCTGCTCGATTGACTTGAATCAGCGACTTAGACGCAGATCAAATCAAGTCACCTTTTTATATATTAGCATTAGAGAGAATATGTCACTTAGTTTGACTCTGCTCAATATGGACATTATGCAGTTGACAGCACCTATTAGCCTTCTTGAGATATGAGGGCGCTGTTTGGTTGCGTGAATAAAAAATTAAAAAAACGGACTCCAAATCATAGTGCCCTCATTGTATAGCTGTCAACCATTGCGAAAATATAAATTTACTCTTGAAAGTTTCAAATAGTCCACTCAAAAACCTTGTGTTGGCAACCAAATTGTCGTGGAAAGGAGAATTAATTGATGAATATATGGCATTAAGAATTCATACTAGGATTATCCACATATGTGAGTCACTGTATGCTTTTACGAGTTATGGGCAGTTCAATGTGAAGAGGGCGAACAATTCTTCAAACAAGTGATTTTGAAGGGAGGGAATGTTTTGCATCTTTGATACCTATATTATTTTATAACCAAAATCTTTTTGTCGATGCTTCCATCTATTGCTTTGATTTTTTAAATGGCTTGTTTCTCCTTAAGTCATTTCCAAATATCTCGTGATTGCAAAATGCTAGAGACCTCAGACATACCATATGAAAGCTTATAAAATGGCCTTTCCAGCTATATATAAAACACTACTTTCAAATTTTGCAACATAAGTGCCCTTTTTGCAGAGCGGGTCACATATGTACTTAAAATCAGTTAGTATCGATGTTGTAGAGCATCAACCAGTTCATAGATTGAAAAGCACACACATACCTTGCTTTCATAGTTATTGTATGACACCTTTGTAGTTTAAAATTAATTTGTGGGTGATGACTAATTGAAATGTTGTCACCACATCTCGGACGAATAAGGTAGGTTATTCGGGATAATTTCTGACGTAATGCGAACACCCATTCTAATAAGCCTTTTGCGCGTTTATTTGCATAGATCCTTGTACCCCGTCTTCGCTCAATCTAAGATGCACAGCGTGCGCCGGTCGTTGCCAGACTGATCATTATTATGCACGTCAGTACCGTTGTTGCTAGACCACGTGATTCGGGGCAAGCCGCAACGCACGGCCAGTGGCGGTTTCCCTGTCTGGTATCTGGAACTACCGCTGGGTGAAACAGCGCACGATAGAGATTGTCACCACTCTAAAACACAACAACTGCTCGAATTGTTACAGTACATGTTGTATGTTCTTCTCGAAACGCGGCCTATTTTTAGCAATTATAGTTTCTTTAATGGATAACAACTTCGAAGGTTGGAACGTGAAGAAACTGCAGACATTTCTTCAAGAGAGAGGGGTTTCAATAACGGGTTACCTGAAGAAAGAACTGGTTGAACTGTGCAAGTGCGTGGCCAATCTGAAATTGACAACCGACCCGAATCTTTCAAGCCCCAACTTGACAAAAGATTGAAAGACGCTGGCTGCACATTTTCCGACCCATACATGTCTTCAATTATTTTATTTGTTTTCGAGCGGATTACGACCGGCGAAAACTTATTCGTGAATATACAAAAACAATTTCTGCAAGACCAGTCACTTAAGTAAAAACCGATAATGAGACCTTGCTCAACAGAATCTTTCTTCCTCCAACCTTTCCCACAAATAAAAAAAGAATGGAAAGAGAGATTTTGTTGATGTCTTTAACAACCCCCACCCTCCCTAAACGAACTTTGACTCACTGCGGCTATTTCCTGAGATGATCAACAAAATAGGATAATCTGATCATTCCTTGAATTTTGCCTGCTATTTTCAAAATTTAAAAAGCACTTCATCTTGTAAAGAACAAGAAGTTTAAGCAAAATTAACAATCGGTTAACCAAGGCCCTGAAACAAAGTTCCATCACATTGACTCAACATCGTAACACAGTCTGCATGTATGATTACGCCCCCTCCCAATAAAAACAAAATTGTTTATCTCCACCGCGCTAGATGTCGGTGTAGTCATCTGTTGGCCCATTGCCACCGACGAAATGTTTGGAGCAAATGTAAGTATTGTAAGTTACATTCTCTGCCGAAAAGTCTTTTCTGGAGCAGTTTTTTATCCAACGGAGACACTTCTCACGGTTCGGCTTCGGAAAGGGTAGCCACAAACACCATTCATGTGGAGACGGTGCGAGAGTCGCTGTTGCATGTTCCGTAAGAACAGTGCTTCTTCGCAGGCATTCTCAAGCAGTAAATCCCACAAACTTCGTATTTTATGTTAATGTCTAGATTCTAACCAGTACTAGAGTCTGCGTGGAAATTTATCGTTTTAAAGTGACAAGAAACGTATGAATCGTGTATGCGATATGCATTGACATTGTGTCTACACGCGCGTATGCGAGAAAGCTTGCCCCGAATCACGTGTCGTGGCAACAGTCACTACGCAGCGGGGTCAAAGTACGGGTCACTCGCAAAAGGCTTATTGAATTTGGGTCATTCGGGATAAAATGTCATTGTGCACATGCGCAGTTGAAATACCGAACTGGCTTATTAGCTTCCATTGTGTAAGGATGACCACCTGGCTGGTTGTCATCTTAAATAAACCTCAAAATGTTTCAGAGCGAGACATTCTCTCGATGGTGGAGTAGTTGATTTGTCGTTGTTCAACTTTTTTGAAAAATAACAAACGGGATGAATAATATTTTAATCATCTTCCCGTAACAAAATTGGATCCAATTCCTATGTCACTTGCACCAACAAACAACTTAAATGGCTTGGTGAAATCTGGAGCCTTCAAAACTGGTTCAGTCGCTAGCATACTTTTTACTAGCTAAAATGCTTGTTTGCACTCTTCTGTCCAGATAAATTTGTTTTTCTTGCGGAGCCACAACATTTGAAAAATGTACACAATTTTCAATAGTAGCCAGCCATACCGCAAAAAACCATCAAGTCTTTTTTGTTTGCTGGCTGTGGAAAACTAAAAATTGCTTCAACTTTAGCTTTGACCGGCTGAACCTCACCTTGGCCAAAAACGTGACCCGAGAAAGTAACTTTAGCTTTAACTAATTGGCTTTTCGCAAGATTTACCGTCAACTTAACAGTTATAGGTGACTAGGGAGAGCTTCAAAACCGGCCTGGTTTTAGGCCATCAACTTGAAGGAGAACAAGAGCAGCGGTGACTCACTGCCTTGGGTGGTAGTACAAGAACCAGATGGTTCAAGACATCAACTTGAAGGAGAAAGAGAACAGCGGTGACTCGCTGTCTCTGCCGATGGTGCATGGCCGACGCACCAAGGCACTGGCTGGGCCAAGGTATGGCCAAGGTATGGCCAAGGTATGGCCAAGGTATGGCCAAGGCTGATTGGTGACACCCATCAGTTGGAAGAGCTAGCCCCTTGGTGGCTGTGATGTGATGAGTGTCACCAAGCATGGCACAAATCCTGTCTTATATAGACTTCCACTCAACAAGGCAGAGGGCTATTATATAATCAGTGAGCCCACTGCACAACACCTAACAATGGTTATTGTGTAGTAATACAATATAGAGGGTAGTTACATAATCTCAGGGCTTACTGCAAAACACAAAAACAAAATACCACAGATGTTTAGGTAAGTATAAAGAAAAAAAGCAACAGCAGCAGGTGAGTTTTAAAAGGGAAAAAATCCCATCTGTCACAACACACACATTCCTGCTCAATCCATTCATGTTTCAACTGTATTGTTCTTGAATGAGATTGTAATGAATAGATGGAGCTTTTTCAAACAAAGCTTTCATTCACACGAAAGGGGAGGGGGCTCCAAGGGCAATGAATAGGGCCACTCTATCCAGTGTGGTACCTATTGTTTGCATTTACAGTTTACACTTGACTGCACAACCTGTTCTTGGCATACCAGCCCCCATCAATGACAAAATGGTTAAATGTAGTGTACGTGATTGGTCAATTTTCAGAAATGGGCGGATTTGGGGGTTAGTATTTTATAGGAAATATCGTTCCACTGACCTGTTCAAAGTTTTGCATTGTTGGATGGCAGAAACAACAAGAGAAAAATGCCGCTCGTTTTCAACAGTCGGGCGGATGATAGCCTTTAGTCAGGCGTGCGTGGCTACCTGGACGTGTGACGTGCCCCGAATGCCAGCATGTCCGGAGCGCGCCATTCATCCGGGTAGCCACGCGCGCCTTGACTAAAGGCTACCTGGTAGTTTTCAAACGATTTCCAGCTGGAAATCGTTGAAAAACGATATAAATTTCCACTTTTCTTGACGACAGCACACCTGGTGCCATCATTTCACAGGATGATTGAGACTACTATTAACTTACAGTCTAGTAAGGTATTTCGTAATAATTCAGTTTTAAAAAAATTGGAGGATTACCAATCGTGTACACTAACTTTAAGTTCTTGTATAGACAACTTCAAAAACAGGTCTGGCAACCTCTAACCATAGAGCAAGCTCTAACTTATTTGTTGGATGAGTTCACATATCCAAACATCTCAGGATATGTGGCCCTGTTATGATTAGATCTTTATCTGATTTAATTTTTTTTTCTAGATAACTTGATTAATGTTTTGCTAAAAAAAGGTTGAGTGCATCATGATGTTTTTGTAGTTTATCACTGAAACGTTTCTAAGCTTAACTTTTTGGGGGCTCCTACTGAAAAAGATTAACAGATAAGATGGCATTTCTTATTGAAACTGACATTGTTTGTTTTCATCTAACTGGAACGTAATGAAGTTTGAGGGTAACCACGGTTATGTGATAATCTTTGGTGATGATGAAGTATTGTTTCCTCATCAGTACACGTGTATTGTCAGATTTAGCACTTCATCGTTGCAGTGTAATATCCCTTTTCCTGTCCTAGTTCTTTTGTCAATTTCTCACCTGAGATTACTCAATTCCAGTGCAGTGTATAGGGATAGATCTGGGACTGTCAAAATCTCCCTTCCCCCCTATTGTTAAAATATCTTTTTCAAATAACATTCTCTTACCAGTCCTGTTGGCTGACCTTTTTTTTATTGTTTAACTGGTAAAAATGTGACCCATTTGTAAAAATTCCTTGATCTGCCCCATGCATGGAAACAAGAGTATGTTTTTTTTGTTCCCTTTTAGTTCAGCTTGACTATACTTGAAGATAGCTGTCGGAACTCTTCAAGAAATTGTCTTCTTTTTTTCTTCCAACAAATTTTCAATTTTTTTTCTCCATTTTTGATAAATACGATTTGAAGCTTTGCATGGTGGGTACGATACAAGAAAGACTGAGATTGCAGGTAACACCATGTGAAATAAATCTCTTCTGGGAAAATGTGTGGTTCTGAAAAGAACCGGGATGAGTGTGTAACTTGAGGTTTCGGACAGTGTGCTCTGTCCGTCCTCAGGAATGTGAGTGATGTGACGTGGAGTTGCTGCAGTCCATTTTGGATGTCTGCATCTCTCTGAAAGAAGGCTGTTATGTTTGTGGTTGCATTCATGCCCTCTAATGCACTTAACCCCTTGCGTACGGATGACGCCATATGGCGTCAAAGAGAAAAGTGCCACCAGGCCGGATGACGCCATTTGCCACCGTTTGTGCAGTTTCAATCCATTGTTGGATTATTGTTTATGTTTCGCTTGGCTGCCAGAACCGCCGTGACCCCGACGTCTCCCGTAAAAAAACGTACTCAAGGGGTTAAAGATCCACCCTGGGGGAACTGAATTATTGCCGGGACACAAATCATTTGACATCTATAAAGTAATTATTTGAAAGGTCAGTAGATTTTGTGTCACATTTTAAAATTGCAATTTAAAAAAAAAAAAATTATTTTCATGTGAATCTTAAATAGAGCATGGACAGTATATTCTTAAACCCATTTCCCAGCTCATGTCCCCCTCCCAACTTAGATTTTAAATCTGTAAGAAAAAGATGCCCCACAACTACCCTCCCTCCATGGACAATTCGTGCATCATGAGCTTTTGTATTACACCATTACCACAGTGTCCTCAAGAAATGACTGAAGTGACGAATCTAATATCCTCACATATATGTGACACGCTCTACAAAAATGAGTCTGATCTGTTAAAAATAAATTTTTAAGCTTTACAGTTGTCTGAAAGAGCATAAAATAAGTTTTCATTTGATATATGGCACAACTCTGTAGTGTAATGCATTGGTTTTTTTAAAGATGTTTTTTAAGTGTGCGATTTCTTATAGTTATATTAAAAAGTCTGATACATTAAACCACCCCGTACGTGAAAGTGTAATGCGCGACATCCGACTCATTTTTGCAGAGCGGGTCACATATTTACACAAAGGGGCTCCTTATATATTTTTGGTCCCCCTCGGGCAGCCTTTGTCATAATGACGTTTGCTGAACGTGCTCGAAAGCTCAAGCAATGTTGCATCGGTCAGTGTTTTCAGTAGAGACGCTTCCTATTAGCTTGCGCTGATCAAACAGTGAGGTTAATTTTTCGTTTTGGTCATTAGCCTTGCTGGGCAATCTGATCGTGTCCCAGTATCATCTCTTGCTATCTTCTGAGAGAAAGCAGGAAATACGCCGTTGCTCCATGAAAGCTTGTGCACACTGTTCAGTCTCCCAAGTTGTTGTTTTAGTAAACCTGTTTGCATTGTGTGCACGTGCTTCACATGCTCTGCCAGTTGAAGTTCCTCATTGGCGTGACTCAGCATCGTATTTATTTCAGTTCTTGTGCTGTCTCAGTTTTTCATTTTCTTAACAGAGAATGTCTTAACGAGTTATGGAGAGCGTTGCATTGACTTCCAAAGATAGTGACACTATAGGTCAATAACCACAGGAGAATGGAAAAGTCTTCTTTGGATAAATATACCATGTAAACTGTGACATACATGTACATGTACACAATTTCACACACACACAGCAACCCCTTCCATGTACTACTGTACAGACATGGTCAGGCCCAGCATCACTGTCAAACGTCATTTTTACATACCTGTCCAACAAAATTCTGGCAAATACTGCATCTTCATAATCAGTCTCAAGTCCGAGGGCTTGGTCCCTCAGCGTTTTCCATCTGGCTAGGTTAGCTGGTCCAACCACTAGGCGGTCCTCACCAGCTCGACGATCAGAGTGCAGTGTTGATAGGATTTATGCGGCAGCTATGCTGGGTCTTCGCCCCGCCAGCCGCGGGGGCTATGCCGCGCCGGGCCCCACGCCGTGTCTCGTGAAACATGGGTCCGTCGCCCGGTCTTTCGGAAAAGTGTTATGACTTTCGCAAAAATTTCGCCAAATTGAAGTATAATCAACAATTAAACAATAGGTACAGTTTGGAAAAATAGTCATGATTATTATGGTTAAATTCAAGTTTCGTGAACCAAAATTTGGTGCAAGAAAGTCACGTGACTAACGTTTTTTTTTTTATTACACGAAAACAGGAAAATTTCAAGTTGTCGCACTTGGACCTTTATATTCTAATTAAGAAAACCCTTCCAGTCATGGTGAAATCTATTTTAGCGCCTAAAATCGCCCAAAAATCGCCCAAGAGGCCGGTGTGTACCTTTAATTTTTAGATTTGTGCATTACAAAGTGTGCTTAACAAAATTGTGGTGCTTGTTCAAACATTTTTTTCCCCATGTATACAATATTTTTAAAGCACATTGTCAAAGTATATCGATACAAATAGAGACTATCCTTTTTAATCATTCATCAACAAACCTTAAGGGAAACTGACCGGGTCATTAACTAGTCAGTTTTCCTTTTTTATGATATTATAAAATAAAATGTTGCACCCTCACTTAACTGTTTACTTGGTTGTATCGTTAAGTTAAGGCGAGATCCCTGGCTATGTGACTAGTGCCCCCTGAAACACAGACACTGATAAATTGGTCAAGATTGCCCAGTTGGTAGAGCACTGGTACAGTAACCTGGAGGTTACAGTTTCACATCCTGCTCTTATCAGTTTCTTCACTCTGAAAATATTTTATTCTTATTTTTATTCACATCATAGAACCAACTCTCAAGGTTTCTTTGTGGTGGGAACGGCCAGTGTCACTCCAACCCCTGACATCGTGGTCCAAGAGAACTTCCTCCAAAATGGACCAGATGCTGTTGTTCTGTACCATGCCCAGGCACGCCTCTTTCCCCGCGGCACGATAGCTACCTCCATGAACCTGGTGGACACGTTAGTTTACAAGACTGACAGTGCCGCCGCTAACGATGACACCTTATTGGAGAAGCTGGCTCCGGGTCAGAGGTCAGCCATTGAGTACACAGCGCACTTGGATGGGGATGAGTCCCTATCACGATGCCTCAGTAATGATTCAAGGACACTGTCTGCCTTCACTGTTTCTCCACCAACCCCAAGTAAGGTCTGCTGTGTTGAACGGTAGCAATTCAAGATTTCGGTTTATCTAAAAGTTGAATATTGAGATTATGGTATTGTTGAAAATACATGTAGTAAGCTTTAACTTGATGTATTTTGTGTTGTTGTAGCTCATTCCTGGCCCCCAGGGTGACCTTTTGAAGTTGTTAGAGTCTTGACCCCTTGTTTTGAGAAAATGAAGCTCACATTTTTTCTGCAGGTACGGTGTTTTGTATGCTCTAACAAAAGTTTCCATCTTCTTTTTGATTAGATGAAAAATTGCAGAAAGTGGATTTGGTGACCACGTTCCTTAATAACTCTGTTTATCTCCTGAAACCAAATTGTTGAGTCTGATGTGTGCAGGTGCAGTTAAATGTCCAAAAAGGCTTATCGCCTGAGATAGTACCATAATACCCAGGCTAGGTTCAACCCAGTTGATACCACAGAGTAGCTTTGCATGTAACTCCCCTGTCATGTTTATGAAACAGGTCGACCGAACGTCTGCAGTGCTACGCCAGTTATTATCAATGAGGTTAAACTGGATGGTGACTCGGTTGGATTCATAGAGCTGTATGATGGTGGGCGTGGCTCCACCCCCCTGGATTCATTGTCAATCATACTGTATGACTCTGGAGGGGGTGGTGCCCGGGATTATTTTTCCCAATCTCTACGTGGCCAATCAACTAATGGGTAGGTAAATTATCATAACAAGAATAAGTTTATGTAGTGCTAACATTAGTCAGAAAAATTGTTTCTAAGGTGCATTCCAAAGATTCAAATTTAAAAATTGGATGTGACATCTTCCAACTTGGAGGTGGAAGTCTCGCGACTTGTGAAGTTGTGTGAGACTTCCATGCTGTGCGCCTGGTGGTCTTGCCCAGAGCAGCTTCTTCAACCCACTGAATACAGACGCCGACCATAGCCGCAGTTTGAAAAAGACCACCTGGCTGGTTGTCATCTATATGCGCATTCCTGCATGTATTCAGTCCATTGTTTGCCTGGTGTGTGTGCTAGCCTTGGCTGTACAATTGGCAAACCAACAACACCTCATCAATAACAGCTGAACAGAATGGGTTAAATTCAATAACAATGACCGCAAAGAATGCGTACCAAATGATGCCAAATGCACAGTCTCTATAAAGGAGGTAGAACGCTTAAAGCTTCTATGTACTTGGCCTTGAGGTTGTATCACCCCGAAAAATCAATCATCAAATTGAATTGCTAGTTTGTAAGCATTAGAGAAGTTAGGACCTTTGCATTGATACATTCCATACACAAAACGAATCACAAAACAGGTTCAGTAAGTTTCAAATTTGGAGCTGAAGGCTGGATTTCCTGCAATATCAATGTATATCTATCTTCATGTGCAATATTATAATTATTATTTTATGTTTTTAAATAGTTTTCTTCCATAATTCATTATTTGGGGGAAATCTATTAACTTGAAATTTTCAGTCAGAGCACAGACATAGCAGTTTTATTTAACCTCAGGAAGCTTGTAAAAAAATTGCCTTCTTTCAGTTTACAATGACAAAGCATTTCCTGAAATGGTATTTTCATAGATACAAACTTATTTACTCTGATAAAGTGAAATGTTATCTTTGAAGTTGATCTAACCCTAACCTTCCCGAATCCTTCAAAATCTTCTTTGCCAAATAGAGAAATTTGGAAGTTGAAACATTCAAGGATTTTGCAGGATTGAGGGCATTAGAGGATTTTGCCTCTGGAGAAAATGGAGAATCCAGGTCATCAGGTCCAATCTGGTGCTGGATGATTTCAGAGGAGTGAGGTTACTGGGGTGTTTATCCAATATGGAATTCCATTGCTGCCATTTACGCGTCGCATTTGTGGCAGTGTTACTTGGGTCCGCAGCCGTTTGCGCCGTCAACGACGCATAGTCGCGTCGTGCCGTCGGATAGTCGCGTCGTGCCGCCGCGTCGTACCATCGCATAGTTTTGTACTGTTTGTATAGGGCCGTCGCATAGTCGCGTCGTGCCTTCGCATTGTCGCGTCGCATAGTCACGTCGTGCCGTCGCATAGTCGCGTCGTGCCGTCGCATCGTGCCGTCGCATTGTTGATTTTTAGGTTTTACGGCGTAAACGGCTAAGGACCCGAAATCAACAATGCGACTATGCGACGGCACGATGCGACGGCACGACGCGACAATGCGACGTGACGATGCGACGGCACGATGCGATGGCACGACGCGACTATCCGACGGCCCTATACAAACAGTACAAAACTATGCGACGGTACGACGCGACGGCACGACGCGACTATGCGAGGGCACGACGCGACTATGTGACGGCACGACGCGACTATCCGATGGTACAACGCGACTATGCGCCGTTGATGGCGCAAACGGCTGCGGACCCAAGTAACACTGCCACAAATGCGACGCGTAAATAGCAGCAATGGAATTCCATAATCCAAAGCCCACTGGAGGATTTTGCAGGATTCAGGCAGTAGTTCCCGATAACTAATATTGGAGGAATTGGAATCGGAGGATATTGGATCATTAAGGTTACATGTGGGACAAATGATGTAGGTAGTTAGGATTAAAGATTGAGTCATGTTGTTTTGCTCATTATAGAAATGGTTACTTCGTGTATGGCAAGCCTAGCAGCGAGTGGAACGTCGATCTAGGAATCAGCACCAATCTTGGTAACTTCCTGCGGAATGACGGCTCCAGTGCCATAACCCTCTACAAAGATCAGACCAACCTGATTGACGCTGTAGTGTATGGCTCTAGTAACCCGCCCAGCACAGTCGTCATCAATCGCCTGATCCCAGGCCAGAGTCAGGTCCAAACCAGTCCTGAATTCAGCCAAGGGGACATGAGCATCAGTCGCTGCACCTGTTGCGTACCAGTAATGAGTGCCGCATTTGCCCTGACACAGCCCACGCCCGGTCAGGAGAACCGCTGTGTAGAGGGTACAACAGCACCCACGCCCACCAATATCATCATCAATGAAGTAAGTCCTTGGACTGGAGGGGTGGAGTTAATGGAGTACGTGGAGCTGAGGGGACCCCCGGGTGCCAGCTTGGACGACCTGACCTTAGTGATGTTGGCAATGACTAGAACTGGCCCAGTTTATTACTTTGCTTACTCGCTCTCTCGAAGGGTCATCACGTCGGACGGTGTATTTGTCATTGGCTCCAGTAGGGTCAACCCACCACCAGGTGCTCTCTTCCCAGAATCCCTTGGGGCAATCATACCACAAGGTGAGGGTGCTGTGGCTATCTATCGCGCTCGCTCTCGTAGTTCATTTCGAGTGGACGTTGAAGTGACGAGTGCCGGCCTATTGGATGCTGTAGTACTCACCAACGTCAGCACCCAGTCATCTGCAGAGCTGAGTTCTATTCTGACTCCGAGTTTTGACAGCATCTACACTGGAAACTTCAGGTCAGTTTTTTAGATACATTTGTACTTTAAATTCGTCTTCAGCCCTCACCTTAGAACATTTTGTTAAGCCCAATTGTGCACAATGAAGAACTTGTGTCCTCATAACAAAACTAAAATAATAGAAAATTTAATGTAAACCACCCCCCCCCCCCCCAACAAAAAGTATCAAAACCCATGCCTGCTTTTAAGTGTCATTTATTTCTTTATTTTTGTTTTCAAAGGAATTAAGTTTAATTCAGTTCAAAGAAGCATTTATTTAAATCAACAAAATTAGCTGGCCTAACTTAAACAAGTTCTTTATCAAAGGGAAAAGAAGTTCTTTTAGAAAGAACTTGCTTAAGTTTGAAATATTAGGCCAGCTAATTTTGTTGATTTGTAAATTTCAGGTCAATCCAGTCAGTTAGCAGTTTGCAGCAGTTGAATTCATTTTCAAACATTTATTTAGTATATGTTGTTATATACACTCTCCCGCAAAAATGCTCCAAGCAATAATTTTAAAGAAATCACAATAAAAGGAAAATGGGGAAATATTCACAATAGGAGAGTATTCATGAGTCCCTACTACATATCAGTCCGTAACAATTGTTATAATTTGAATTGATCCAAATGTTTAATTTCTATAGTGCCATAGCGGATATCCCCGACCCCTCCATATCGCGCTGTGCCTGCTGCAACACCCAAGACCCCTCAGCCTTCATACTGTCGTCGCAGACTCCCGGTCAGATGAATTCTTGCCCGAGCGGGAAGTACAAGCGGACGATACAGATGCACATTTTGGACGCTGCCTATGAAGTCTGGATCACCAACCCGCGGTTTGCTGTGGACTTAAAGAAACAGATAGCATCAGGTATCAACAAGGAATGCAAGTGTGTTTTCAGCGAGAGCTATCTCAAAGGTAAAACATAACCTGAGTAATAAGAGACCAAGGGCCAGTTTAATTAATCTAGGCTCAGTTTCCTGGAATCTGTAATGGCGGATTCTGTGCTAACCAAGCTTGCAGAGAAATTCTGTTCTAATAGGTTTTAACACAGAATACTTAATTACGGGATCTTATGTACAAGCCAAGATTCCTCACTGACCTGTGGAAATTTGCCAGCTGTTAGTGCAAAATTGTCTGCAATAAGTACAAGCGATTTTTCGCTTACCATTATGGATTCCATGAAATTAAGCCCTGCTTAGCACATACATGTAACTTGGCTAACTGCAGTTAATGATACTTGCTTAACAAAAACAGGTTACTAGCCAGAATTCTATATAATGTAAATTGCTGGTTATTACTTTTCAGCTGATTGTTGCTTGGCATAAAAATTTGCTTGGCGGTGTTTTTGTTTTTTGCTAAATGGCTCCATGAACTTGGGCCAGAGTCTGTGATAGAAGTGTCATACTCCAGTGATTAAATGTGTAGACCGAAGATCTTATGTGTATAGCTGGCTTGCACATTAGGTCTACAGATCACTCATGGACAGACCTACCATTATGCTTTAAAGTGGACTGAAAAAAACACTCAGGAAAAGCCACCTTGAGCATCTGACTGAATCAGAGTTTGTAGGCGTGTGTGTGTGCGTTTGTATAGCTATTCAGACCGTGGACCTTTAACAGAGGACAATAGGGTCCGCGATTGTGTCAAGGTCCACGATTGAAAATCGTGTACAAAACCAATATAAACAAGAGGGACAATATATAGGAGGTCCGCGATTGCCGGTGTTTACACACTTGTGTGTGTGTGTGTGTGTACGTAGGCATTGCCGCGTAGTGGAGCATTTCTATTTGTTAGGCAAATAAGGACCGAGTTATAGGGACATTTCTCTGTCCTGATAACGATTTTGGTCCCCACGACGTCTATCGCATGACCAGTGTATGTCCCCACAATTACTGTGCTAGACTGTGTGTTCCCACATATACTGCCTTAAGAGGTACCTCACACAATGGGTAACAATGGGTAACAATAGGGACAATGGTGCCTGACGACGAAGTCTTTAGAAATCTAGGTGCCCCCCACAAGGAAAACGCTATGGAGTTTGAGATTTCAATATAGACAAAGGAGAATAACAGAAGGAAAGTAAAGTCTATAATAGAGGTATGGTGTAAAGGTGCATGGGGGGTGTATGTGTGTACATGTACTATTTCTACGTTCGAGGACAGGAGAAATAAAACACAAAGGAATCTTTCTTGTCCTTGGGAGTCAGTCTTTTATTCAAATCGGTCCTCTGACGCAAAAAAAACGTGCTTAGTCTACGGGGTTGTGTTATATTCACCCTAACCTCTTGGGTAACTTGACTAGAAAGTATCCCTGAATCCGCCAAAATCCACCTATTTTGTCATGCACAAAAAGTTGGTTTTGGTGACTGCTCAATCTGGAGGTATCCTGAATCCATCAAAATCCTGCAGTAACGCTAGGCTTACAATCCTCAATCCATCAAAATCCCCCAGGTTTCAATATAGAGGTACATGTATCCTGAATCCACCGAAATCCTCCAAAACAGGGGTATGGATTTTGATGGATTCAGGTAGGTTAGGGTTAAAGGAAGAATAGGAAACACAAAGCATTGACCTCAGTAGTATAGGAAAACACGACTGTGTGAACAAGACACTTTGTCTTGTTGATTTTTGTCTGACGATGAGTATGTATGCATGACATTTGTTTAGCTCCAGACGAGTGTTTTTGTTGGAGAGCGAAATTACTTTTGTGAAGTTATTAAATTTTTGATTCCCTGATTTGATTTCCTTAAATTCAAAGACATTGTATTAAAATATAACCTTTTAAACAGGTATGTAAATTATAAAGGTATGTTTCTGATTTAATTTCCTTTTTTTGTAAATGTTTTTGCTTTCTTAAATCACTGTGATAAAAAGCTATCGCATATAAATTCTAACAATTATAGCTAAAACACTGTCCGCCCCAGGGAATTATTTTACTGAATTTGTTGGATATGTGTTCAGGGGGACCGAAAACAAGATCAAATTTTGTAGGTACATGTAGGGACATTCAGGGAAAACATCCTTATTAAACAGGCAGTATTGTTACCAGTATTAAACCCTGTATTCGCTGAGGTATCTCATTCAGCGCTTTGCATCAGGTTTTTGATGATAATGATAATAATGATAATAATAATACCCCTAGATGGGACACTTGGGAGACATTCCCATTAGCCTTTTAGAGGTATGGCGGACACAATAGGAGGGCGCTATTTGTATTTATACCCAAATCAAATAGCGCCCTCCTATTGTGTCCGCCATACCTCCTAAAAGGCTAATAGACTTGTGCACAACTTTTTTTCCGACTTTAATGTAACCTAACCCAAATATCCCCTATCCTACCCCCACGAAATTTGGTATATTCATGTTTTGGACCATTCTCTATCGATATAACTCACTTTCGACAGTAAAATTCTCACTCCCTAAAGGGGCTGGGTACTTAAGGAGACATGGAAATGTCTCCCTAAGTACCCTTGTCTCCCGAAGTGATGATTATGAACTACTAAATGTCTCCCTAATATCCTATTTAGACTAATAATGATGATCATGATGATCATGATCATGATCATCATGATCATCATGATCATCATGATCATGCTTTATTCAGGCAATTCACAACAAATACACAATCACACAATTAATAAGTAAAATAAGTAATATAAGACAAGGAATTGCACAGATTACGAAAAAATTGCACAGAAAATATAACACGATAAAGAAAAGGAAAAAAAAAACGCACTACAAAAACGCACAACAAAACGCACTACAAACCAAAACAAAAACGCACAACAAACCATGAAAAACCAGCAGATAAACGCAAACATCGAAAACACAAGGAAACGGGAGACAACCGGACAAACAGAAGACCAAGAAACAATGGACGGAACAAAAATCTGGGCTGCCTAGGAGAAAGACAAAAGTGAAATAAAACACTATCACCAAAGGGGTGTGTCACTCTTGATTAGAAATCCAAACTTTTTGAACAGCAGATTAAACACGAGGTCAAAAATTATTCGGAGAATTTATTAACTCTTCATCAGTAAAGAATTAGTCTATCAGAAAACCACCTGTGTGTGGTCAGAAATCAAGAATAAGGTCATGATCAGACCCACTTGACGGGGTAAACTAGCACCTAAAAAAAAAGAAAACGGAGGTTACGCTGATAATACCACCAGTTTCATAATGATGTCCTCCCTTATCACTGCTGGGGGAATCATCAGCCTCCAAACTTGAAATCTTGTGTTGCAACCATTTTAATGGATAGGGAAGATGGGTTGCCTACATGATCCGTGTACTGACATGACTGCAATTAAATATTAACACTAATTTTGTTTACTTAAGTACAAGAGAAACGGGATTTCACCTCGCTGTATTTTTCATTAGGGATGGGCATGAGTGATGAGAGAATATATCAAAAATGCCTATCCCTTCATCAAAACAAAGATGCGAGTTGATCTACTTTCTATGCAATATGTTGTGTGCACATTCAAGGAACACACTTCAGCTTGTTCAACATTCCCTGAGGGTAGGGAAATTGACAAATTTCATGATGCAATCTCCAAGTGAGGGCAATGTAGACATTGTGATCTAGAACACATTTGAAAACCCATACAAACGCGTATCCACCGTCGGATGCGAACGTCCTATTGCGAACGTCCCTCTTTTGTTTGTACTCCCATAGGTTTTGTACACGATTTTAATCGCAGACGTACGCTGGGAATCGCGGACGATATTGTTCTCCGGAATTTTTCGTCCGCGGTTTGTATACCCCAACAGGTTCACAAGAGTGGGTCATTAAATGCTTCATCGCACACTGTTTTTCAAACTAAGTGGTGTTTGATTGTTTGCAGATGGGAAACTACTGAACGGAAGTGTCATCTATCAGGCAGACATGTTGGCACTGAGCCAAGCCCACTCCAAGCTCCTGTACGACAGCTATGTCACTTTCGTCGGCACAGTGGACAAGCTGACAGTTCTCGGCACCGATTTCAACATTGACAAGAAGTGTTTCTCAGACTGCCTGTCCAACAATAATTCCACCAATCCAAAGAAGCAGAATGGAGGACAGGGTATTAATCAGGCCTCATGTTTATTCATGAGCTAATGTTTATTAAAGTTTTCTTCCTCCATGATTAAAGAGAGACATCTATGTGTATTAAACTTAACCAGTCAAAAATAACCCACAAAATTGTCATAAATGATAGCTTTCCCTAAATCTATTATGCATTTTAAGATTTAATTTTCCAGAAAGACTGCTTAATAAAAGATAATCTTGGCTTTGATAAGAATCTGCCCCAAGTCAAAATAATGGTAATTTTTTCTAATTTCAAGCAATGTTGAATGTTGAATAACTACTTGAGATTCCGATTGTATGTTTTTGACTCTCCCATGTGTATACAGGTAGTAGTACATTAGTCGCTGTAGCTGTCATCGTCATAGTGATTGTCATCGTTGCAGTGGTTGCCATCAGTCTTTACATCTTCCTGCATCATCGGAAAGGGGGAATATCGTAAGTTACCTCCTGTGAAATTGTTCAAATCTGATCTTGATTCTGGCTTTGCCCCAACCCCGTTTGCTGTGACTTGAATCAGCTGATGAAGAAATTTGTTTCATTTGACCATTCATTTTGACCTATGAAGTATGGTCACCATAGCAACAGTTGCTAAGGGTTCAGATTCCCGCCCCCATCATTGACAAAGCTCAGTTACGGATTGACAGAATTGATTGAAATAATATCCTTGGGACAAATAAGATGCCCAGTTGCAGTGTGGACGTCTTTATTCTAGGCATCTTGATTATGTAGCATGCATTTTTGACATGTATTACAGCTTCATCAGAAACAAGGGGAAGGGCTCAGGTGCGACGGATGGGGAATTTCGGGTGTCTGACAGCCGGACCCTAGGCGACCTGGATGTGTTGGGCACCGTGACGGACAATCACAACACCAATGATTTCTTCGCAAATCCCGTCTACTTGTACGAACCCCCTAGGGACCCCAAACCACAACCTGGGCCACCGGTGAAGGCAGAGCCGCAAGAAGCAAGAGATGAGAAGACAAGAGAGGAGGGATCGGCCCAGGCTAACGGAGAGAGTACAACAGTTAATAGTAGCGTGTAGCGTGTAGTCATGAATTATACAATCTATGCAGGATGGAGAGTTTAGAGTAGTAAACAGGTTTATGTAAACACCGTGGGTGTACATTTCTCTTGGCTTAAGCGTTTCTGAGTAGAGAGGACAAAATTGATTGGATAAATTTTACATTTCTGGGTCGTCTGCCTTTCAATCAGTCAACACTTACTGAGTGAAAGAGCCTTCTCAAGTCCAGATTGCCATCCTTAAAGGTTTCCCCAAATCGAACAAATGTTAGAAATGGTTCTGCAACCTAATAGGGACTAATAAGGACAGAACAAAATATCATGGGGCATGCCCCACCCACAAAAAAATACCCCTTTCTGGCCGTGACATCATTGGCATATGAAATTGTTGCTTGCCACGGCCCCACAAGCACATACGCTGTGCATTTTTGTACACGGTTCCAGATATCAGAGGCGTGGGGTTATTGGGATGTGCCCCGCCCACAAAAATACCCCTTTGTGACTATCACTTCTTCAGCAGTAAAATACATTGCTTGCCATGCCTCTCAGAAGTCTGTAGTAATGTACACAACTGGCGGGTGTGCAGAGGCATAGCAAGCAACAAGAAATAACTGGAACACTAAAAGACATCAGAATCTGTATATATATCTTGTATGTTTTTTGTATGGGTATCACCCACCACAAGACCAAAAGGCCACTCAAGGTGTTGGCTACAAGGGACAAGAAAAGATAGAAATCACATCATTGTCTTAGAAACATTAGGCCTATAGCATTTTCTCTGTTCTGAGAACCTGTAGGAGATTTTGTTTGTTCACATTACAATGAAGGTCTCCTCAGAATCTCTCCAGTGGAAATGACCGACTCGGGGCGGGAGGGGGGAGGGGGGGTGCAGGCCTTTTGACACTAAACAAATCTCGGTTAAAAATAAGTGACATTACACATTTGACAATTGCCAGCCCTGCGCCAGCCCTAACAGTTCTGAATCTTCCAATTTTAATAGGATTTTCAACACACCCTAGGGAGTTAGGGTTAAAGCACCTGTGAAATGTACATCTTATAAAGTAAAACTACAGAGTGTGTCCTTAGCCGAACCTTTATCGAAAGGGGAAGTACTCAGATGAATGTACCATGGAAACATTTTTACAATGGAAACCAAGGAATAGATCAAAGTTCCAGGGCTGTTGTCTGCTTGGGACAATGACCCCCGAAACAATTGGCAAAAACATTCCATAGTTCAATTGTATATCAATTTCATACTGTAAATACGCATACTATTTTTGTATGAGAAACTCTTTGAAGTTAGCATTCTAATGTTATTGAAGTACACATACTTTTATAAAGGAGGCATATTTTAAAATGAATGGCTGTTTTGCACAATTGTAATGAGGCTTGACCTTTATAAGAACAGTGCAGAAAACAGGAATGAGGTGATTTTTTGTTCATGTTTTCAGAGTGGTGATTGCTCTCCCATACCTTGTTTCCTCGCCAGGATAGCAAGGTGATTTAACAATTAATTATGCCAGTATCGTATTCACTGCCTTGAAACCAATTTATTTCCAATTTTATTACAACATAGCATACACAATTTGTATTTTTATACAGAGTTTTTACACTGTTGTACATGTATCTATATGTTTTGTATACCCATTTTACAAGCAGTTGTACTATGCTTTAAACCATATTTGATTGAGGAAGATGCTTATAAATACAGAAGTTTGCTCTCTTTTAATATTTTCTGTAGATCGTTAATTTGGTTCAGCTTGAGGGCAATTTGATGTGAAATGTTTTCCTTTTTTAGTGTAAGAGTCAGCACTGGGGTCTTTTCACTAGTATTAGTTTAAGTTCAGAGTGAAATACGAATTTGAAATAATACAAACTTGCCGTTTGTAGTTAAAGTAAAGTAGTTCTTTGTAAAAATATGTGTATGTAGATTGCTTATTTCTTAATATGAAAACCTTTATATTTCATTTTCTAAAAGATAACAGTTTTCCTCATCTAGGTCGCATTCCATGAGATGTAGGAGAACTTTCCCTACCCATGGCTCGTTACAAATTTAGTTGATGTCTTTATTAGAAGTAGATGCTTACGTTTTATAATATGATACAGTATGCATATACGTAAGGAGTCAGGTTGGCCTAGTGATATTTTCCTCGCCTTCCACCGCTGTAACCCAATTTCAAATTCCGCCAGGACCGACATGTGGATTAGGTTTTCATTCCCTGCTCGATTCCGTGGGGTTTGCATTCTAAATCATTCCCCACCTCTAAACGTTTCTTCATCTTATTCCTACATATTTCTTCAGGCTTTCGAGCTACAGTGCGATATGCTGAAAGAATATAAATGAAATAAATGTGATTCAGTACAATGGGCAATCCAGGCTATTAAGTACATTTGCCCTCGAGAGTTTCTATAGAGTCGGACAGAAAATCTCTCGAAATAATAAATTCTTTCAGCTCTTGTTGTTTCTTGCTGATATTCTGCTGTGAATTATCATTATGTCATCATGCTTGAACGTCCTTCCTCATGCAATTATTTTATCAGTTGAATTTGGTTTACCGCTTGGGATGAAGCAAGGATTGTTTGCAGAGTTTCAAAGTGCAATGGCTATATGGCATTCTGGGTTTATGACTTCTGACTTTTGCGCCCACCCGAACAAAGATACTGACAATTTGGGAGACCGCCAACATAGGGCAAGATAGCTCGGTTGGTAGAGCGCCGGTACGGTAACCCGGAGGTCGCAGGTTCGAATCCCGCTTCTGCCAGTTTCTTTGTTCACTTTGAAAATTTATTCAAATTTACCTAATCAGTTTCCCTTGTGGATTGTTTGATGAATTGTAATGTTATATATTTGAAACATTTCATTTTGATAAGTTGCAGTCGTCCAAACCAAACAAATTGATGTGCACTTCCTCTTTAAAAGTCATCCAGATTTTTTTTCATCAAGGCAACTGTGATTAGAGTGAACATGATGCAGTGAGTGATTAGAGCTAGACAATTGGCAGTACGTGTATTGTCAATAAGTTATATGGCCAGTTGATATTGGTTGTAAACAGGATAGTCATGTCAAGCAAAACGGTAACATTTCTGCCGATATACAAACTGTCACTTTGATAACTCAAGGAAGTTCAAAGTCCTTCCACTGCAGACAAATATAGGGTGCTACAATAACACCAACGATAAAGTTGTCATGTCCGTGGAATATGAAGAAGACTTTTGTGACGAAAAAAACACTTACTACACTGTAAACTATATTTTGCCTCCCTGAAATGTAATTGTATTATGTGCTGCATGCGAATTGAGGAGCATGGTGCTCATACATCACAAATTGAAACTGATCAACTCTGTTACTTATCGTCGAATATTTCACTCGGAAGCTCATAACTATCTAATGCTAACACAGGCATTTCAGTTTTAATGTTAACTTTTCAGTTTTGATACACCTCCAAAGCACGAATATATCAGCTTAAAAAAAAATACAAATCCCACAATGTGCGAGTGTGAAACCATCCATGTTTAAATAGAAGAAAGTACCAGATCGTGTGTTTAAAATCCCCGCCATCTGGACCACTACAAAAACAAAATCATTATGTTAACTTCGCACGGTTGTGAACGTGTCTAGTGTGTGAAAATCTGTTCAAAAAAGCCTTCGACCGAGGTGATACGCAGTTGTCGCCATTAATTTAACCAACGACCTTTGATTTTGTTTAGTAGTGTGAAAGGGATTTGAGAAGGGAATCATGCATAATGCATCATAGATGAAAATTGAACGTATTCCAGAAAGTAATAATCCGTCGGTGCGGATTCGAAGGAAGTTCGCGATGGTATTTTGTTCCGTATGAACAGAGCCGGGTCGTTCTGTTTGATTTCCTTTATAAATGATAGTCCTAAGCTGTAAATTACTAGGCCTATTGTTTACACTCGTGCTCTTGGGTTATAGGTCGAATCCTATTTTTGTAAATTGTAGTTCGACACGCTATAGGTGAATATTCAGTTTCGAAATCACCGTCCGTATTAAATTCTTTACACCTGGTCGTTTTGCCGTTTCAACTCAGTCATTGAAATTACATTGTTTAGTAGATTTAAATGACCATAGACTGACGTAGACTGTACGTAATGTGTTGTATAGTTTATTCTGTAATACATACGAGTAGGCCTATACTGTCTTTCTCGAGTCTTTACGAATTTTCAATAAATTAGCAACTGGAGAAAACATTTCGGAAGAATGAACATGTATACCGCAGCATTTATATATTAATTTATTTATTTATTTATTTATAAAATTTCTTTACCTAGGGTATGCCCAAACAATTTAAAACTGGTTTCCATTGGGGCCCTGCATACAATACAATTACAAACGAATACACACACAAGTACAATACATTATAAATACAATACAATAAAATAACAGCACTGTTTAATGCATAATTGTTAAGCAACTAGTATAAATAGTGTACAACTATTACAACTACAGTGTGAAACAACATCGCTAATTATGAGGTGTGTTAAGTGAACACGAAAAAAATGGAAATATTTTGTGACATCAAGAAAATATATGGCTATAATATTCGCTGATTACGGGAGGGGCGAAAAAACCGCGAAAACCCTTTTGGGAGAAAACACGGGAAAATTCCCATCCGGCTCCTTATTGTTATGGCAACCAAGTTTGTAAACTCCGTAGATCAGCACAGATTTAGATTTGTATAATCAGTGAAGACAGCGAAAAAATACATAGGCCTATTTGCGGAAATATTACTGACTGAACATATGACGTAGTTTAGATTTGAACGAGGTCAGAGAAGTCATGGTTCTCAACTGTACATGCAAATTATTCCATATGATTGTACCTGTTACAGCAAAGCTTGAGACATATTGTTTTTTCGCAAAAGGAATCTTCAGCGCCATGTCAGTGGATTGTCTCGTTTCACGATTCTGAATAAGTGGTGTAAACAGATTTGTCATATTCAAAGGAGTAATTTTGTTTAGACAAGAATAACCTTTTTATACTCAACTCTTTCAGAAAATGACATCCAATTAAGTCTAGCAAACATATCGGCTGAAGGAGTTAAGAATGCACACTTAAGGATTATCCGCGCGGCTCTTTTCAGACATTTATTATTTTGTCGTGAGATGTGTATACCGTCCTCCCCATACAGTACTACAATAATCTAAAGATGGCTTAACTAAGCTAACAAAAGGAGAGTGGAGGCTGCTTTGGGGAACCATCATGGTCGCGGATTCTATTTAGCATACCGAATTTAGAGGAAACTGTTTTCTTCACGTATTCAACGTGTGGGCCCCAACTTAAAGTTTCATAAAAAATAACACCCAAACAAGAGTTCACCCTTTACCACTGGACTACCAGCGATACTGACATTAAGGTTGATACTTTTCGTTTAGTTCCAATGACCATGGATTTGGTTTTGCTGGCGTTTATTGTGAGTTTGTTTTTGACACACCAATCGTAAATTCTAGCTGGGGGCTGTATTCAAGTTGTTCTCTATCTCATCAACACTGGTAGAACTACACGTTAATGTCGAGTCGTCATTGAGCTTCAAGTGTATAGCTATGTGGATATAGAACACCGGAGTGATGACGTCAATGCAATGTTTGGAGCCAGAATACTTTAATATGTTATTTTGTGTCAATAATGTGTTTGCATGACTGGCTGTTAACAAAGGAACAGTCGAAATCGCCATTTGTTTGGAGCCAGTTGTTATGCCAACTGACGTCAGACTTCGGTAGGCCCTACTCTATTTACTTATTTACAGTTGTAATGTAAACAAAACTAAATAGGAGCATCACACTTTCCCGCCGAGTCGTGACACTTTTATAACTCTTTTTAAACCTTGACAGCGTTTTACTTTGGCTTGTTGTAATTTAAAGTCCTCGGATGTGGCAAGACTCTGGTGCCCTTTTTGCTTCAGTTTAAATCCAGAGTCAGAGCCTGTTTATATATTCAAGAATTCATGCTCCAGATTGGCAGTGGAGCTGGAGAATTGCTAGAAACGAAGCCGTTTTTAGAAATGTGAAAAGCAGATCAATTTCACTCTAAACCAGGGATGTCTGAAACGCTTTTTGTTAGTGTCCAAAATGTCTGAAACGTGAACAACAGGCTTATTACATTTATTGTCTGAAACGTAAGCAGGGATTACAAACGAAACATTTTAAATGTCTGAAAGGCTTATGTTTCAGACCTTATAATTGTCTGAATCGTAATCCTGTTTACGTTTCAGACATTAGTTGTCTTAAACGTGAACAATAGGGTTACATTTCAGACATTTTGACACCGACAAAAGCGTTACAGCGTTTGAGCTGCTTTTATTCTCAGTGTGGCAATTTCCCCCTTATTGCCAAATATATTCTATCGGAGCATTATATAAAACCATATCCAAGGTCTGCGAAGAATTCCCTATCTTGCAATTAATCTGCCGGTTTTATGGAGTGCCCTGCGAGATTAATCAATATTTGACGGGCTGTTATTAAGTAAGCAACGGGCCGGTGAAAAAGTACCGGTACATGAAGGCATATTTGCCGGTAGAACGGTGGAACGGAACGCTGGCAATTTTACCTCCATTTCAGTAGATCGTGTCGATAGCACATCGTCCAGCATTAAGTAATCTTTGCATTTTAGAGTGGTTATTAATGATTTAATATGGAGGTTCGCTTCCTGCAAGAGGTATCCATCATTTCGTCACAGTTTTCACGAACAGACGAATTTTGCCTCTCCGCACTAAACTAAAGTTACAAGAAAATCAGGTTTTAAGCTGCTCACTTTTTAAATTGAAGATAGTACCTGCGTTCATACCACATGTTGATTTAGTGTTGACACTATGTTAAAGTTCAGTTCTCGGTCTTTCACAAGTAATTGGCAGCTAAGCGATAAGTCAATTAATTACAGAGTTATTAATTGATTAATAAATTTGTCTGTTCGTGAAAACTCAGAAGCGAGAAATGGCCCGTTTTTCCCGACAGAGTGTCAATTGTCTCTTCGTGAAAACCCAAAATCCATTTTCTGGCAATTTTGCCCTTCTCAGCCATAGCGTATATATATAGCCGAGAAGGGCAAAATTGCCAGAAAATGGATTTTGGGTTTTCACGAAGAGCCAATTCGGAACTCCGTGTTAATACAATAGGGCTGTGAAGGGTAAAATTGCCAGAAAATGGATTTTAGGTTTTCACGAAGAGACGAATTTGAACTCCGTGTTAATACAGTATGGCTGTTAAGGGCAAAATTGCCAGAAAATGGATTTTGGGTTTTCACGAAGAGACAATTGACACTCTGTGGGGCAAAACGGGCCATTTCTCGCTTCTGAGTTTTCACGAACAGACAAACTTATTAATCAATTAATAACTCTGTAATTAATTGACTTATCGCTTAGCTGCCAATTACTTGTGAAAGACCGAGAACTGAACTTTAACATAGTGTCAACACTGAATCAACATGTGGTATGAACGCAGGTAATATCTTCAATTTAAAAAGTGAGCAGCTTAAAACCTGATTTTCTTGTAACTTTAGTTTAGTGCGGAAAGGCAAAATTCGTCTGTTCGTGAAAACTGTGTAGTTCTCGTCTTGAAAACCAGTAGGCCCACAGCAGACATTTCTGTCCACGGAAAGATATTTTGAATGGTTGGTGGTATTAGTTTCTGTGGCATGGTATTTTTTATGGAAGGTCTAAAAGCCATGAAAAGGGCTACAACAGAGGTGGTTGGCAACATTTTAGGTTGCCATCCTCGCCACCCTTTATTACAGTTTTCCTGGGTCCAGATCTAAATAGAGGAAAAATCTTCAATAGATATCAATATCAATAGATAATTTTAGATATACCACAGAAATTATCCCAATTTTCACTAGACCTATAGGTCATGCAGGGGAGGTAACTTCCACCGTCGGTATGTGACCAACTCGTCTCCCCAAAGCATTTACATTTACATAGAAATTAAACCTTGTTGCACACATCAGCTGAGCCATTAAATTGCAATTTGAATTTGAAGTCGAATTACACTGCCCAGTGCCTTTGTTAAATTATGCTGAAGGGTATTCTCCAATTCGGTTATTCTACGAACTCAGGCTAAGTCTTACATTTCAGACCTTGTAATTGTCTGAATCGTAATCCTGTTTACGTTTCGGTCATTAATTGTCTGAAACGTGAACAATATGTTTACATTTCAGACATTTTGACACTGACAACAGCATTTCAGCGTTTGAGCTGCCTTTATTCTCATTGTGGCTATTTCCCCCTTATTGCCAAATATATTCTATAGGAGCATTATATAAAACCATATCCACCTGCCAAGGTCTGCGAAGAATTCCCTATCTTGCAATTAATCTGCCGGTTTTATGGAGTGTCCTGCGGATTAATCAATATTTGACGGGCTGTTATTGTGAAAGCAACGCGCCGGTGAAATATATGAAGGCATATATTTGCCTTTTTACTTTGGCGGGAGAACGGTGGAATGGAACGCTGGCAATTTTACCTCCATTTCAAGTAGATCGAGTCGATAGCACATCGTCCAGCATTGTGTAATTTTAGATTGGTAGGCCTATTCAATGTATGATTTCAGTCCAAGTGTTTCAAATATGTTTGTCAGTGGCATATTGAGGTTCGCTCCCTCCAAGAGGTATTAATCATTTTGTAGTTCTCGTCTTGAAAACCAGTCGGCCCATAGTCATAATTCTTTCTGCCCACGGAAAGATATTTTGAATGGTTGGTGGTATTAGTTGCTGTGGCAAGGTATTTTGTATGTAAGTTGCCCAATACAATGCTGAAAGCCACTCTAGATATAAAGGGTTACAACAGAGGTGGTTGGCCACATTTTACGTTGCCAGCCTCGCCACCGTTAATTAGTTTTCCAGGGGTCCAGATCTAGATAGAGGATAAATCTTTAATATCAATATCAATAGATATATACCAAAGAAAGTATCCCCATTTTTCAGACCTATAGGTCATGCAGGGGAGGTAACTTCCACCGTCGGTATATGAGACCAACTCGTCCCCCTAAAGCATTTACATGTACATTGTACATAGAAATTAAAACTTGATGCACACATCAGCTGAGGCATTCAATTTCAATTTCAATTTCAATTTGAAGTCGAATTAAAACTGCCTAGCGCCTTTGTAATAAATTGCAAAGCTTTTGTTAAATTATGCTGGAGGGAATTCTCCAATTCGGTTATTCTACGAGCTCACATGTCGTTTTCCTTTTCACATTTTCATTTATAAATGAACAAGATTAGCTGGCCTAATGTTTCGAACTGAAACAAGTTTTTTCTCAAAGGCAAATGACAGTGGTACAAAAAAACAAACATGGCCACTTTCATTTTAACTCTCTTTTCATTGGTCACTTTCTCGTGGTATTGCATGCATTCCCGTATCTGGGGCCCACTCAATTTTCAGTCAAGGATTAAAAACAATTCACTGCAGCGTAACTATATTGCCCTTTTATGTTTTGAAAAAGGCGAAAATGAAAATCGACAGATAAAAATGAACGTGTTTTATCTTAGTTTCCCACATGACTGTGTCTGAATTGGAAGGATAGGATGTCTTCAATCCAGTGCAGAAGTCGTTGAAACACCGTCTCTGTTGTCAATATTGATTTCCGAAGTATAAGTTGAGTTGATGATGCATTGTGCCACAAAATTCTTGTCGTTTGTTCAGACTTATAAAGGCATATCTGCCTTTTGTAACTTGCTTTTTATCAATATCTTTCTGTGTTTTTTTTTTACACTAAAGCCTTATTTGGCCAGTGGCCAACTTGGTGCTTGGCCTATATATTGCAATTAATTCAATTCTCAGCCAAGGCATTTTTGGATTCTTGGAGAGTTGTCTTACCGGTATATTTTGAACTAAAAAGAAAGCAAACTAATTAATTAATTTTTACATTCATTTTTAACTGTCAAATTTCATTTTCGCGTTTTTAGTTTAAAGATTCAAAAGCGCAATGTGGTTTTGCAAAATTGTCTAAAAATCAACTAGACGTAGGTCTACGTGCAATTCGGCCCGAATTTGGCCTCAAATGCAAACCATAAGTGATTCTCAATATAAAGTTAATTAAAAACGGCAGTTCAAAAGGAACGTGTTTAATTCGTAATTGCTGGCATTTTTATTTCGCGCGAATTTTCCCCTGTGCAGTACGAAATGCCATTAGTGCCACGGAGTATTGGTGACATGCAGTGCAGCATTGCATTGTGTGACAGTTAGTGGCATCAATAATTGTTATACAGGACAGCCTTGATTAAAATTTTCCCCAGAATCATGGGCGGCGATCCCGGGGGACAGGGGGGCACGCCCCCTCCCCCCATACGGCTATGGCAGTGTTCCCCCAATAATTTCCCCTCTGTCATATACATTGTAGGACAAAGACCAGCACACATTTTGAACATTTTCGTTAGTTGTGTGCTCCCCCCCCCCTCCCCCCTCCCTCACTTGTCGAGAAATCCCTCTGCCGCTGCCCAGAAGGCGGCCTCTAAAAAACTATTTGGGACGCTTAAAAGTCTAGCCAGTTATTTATATTCTCATTTGGCCTTTTGTCAGATATCGTAGTTATGCAGAGCATACCAGTAATGTTTTCAGGTCACGGGTCCCGGATCACTGTTTTTTGAGCCGTGATTTTATTTCTTTGCGCGATTTCTCACGGTACATTGATTTTTATTTCCAACAGGGCTGTTTATTAGCCACGGGCCTTAAAATAAACAGAATTTTTGCGGGCATCCTTGTAGACAAAAAGCAAGGCAACAAACGAGATTCCTGCACGACTAGACTACAGACCCGATTACTATTGCAAGAAACAGCTGTGGGCTTAGGCCTATATCAGTTCTGGGAAATGTGTTGCTATACAAAAACAAGACGGCTTTGCAACTCCAACAGTTTATAGTCGGCAGCATGTGAAATAGATCGTAAACAAATTATTTCGTACTTGCATTCCATATTTACGTCATGACCATGAAGAATGGAATTTAAGCGTTTCCTGAAGACAGTGAGCTCAGTAACTCGGCTGTTAGTGACAAAATGCCTGTAACAATAACCGCACGAAGTGGGTCAAATTGTACCGGTAATAATGTACCGGTAATAAACTAGTCTTTAGTAAATAATAGACCGTATAACTAAACGGATATAGGCCGTTTTGGGGGTTACGGCTTTAGTTTTTGTCAATTATGTCAAGCTCATGAGGTGAATGGCCGTGGACGAAAACGCCAGTTAAGCAGTGTTGTAGTACTCGTACTCGGTACTCGTACTCGAGTAATACTCGAGTACCGTTTTTAGAGTACTCGTACCGTCGTACTTGTACTCGAATGTCAAAGTACTCGTACTCCAACTGACGGTACTCGTACTCGGCCAGCAAAGTACTTGAACTCGACGTGTCAAAATTGTACTCGATCATCAAGGTACTCGTACTCGAATAGCAATACTCGATAAAAAACGTATGGCTTGACTTACCACGGCCTCACTGATTATTTTATCTATACTTTCAAATGGTTGATTGCGGAGAAATCGACTTCCTCTGCGCACCGTCCGGACAAGTTCGCTTGTAATTATCCACCCTTATAAGGCCAGGGGATTCTAGTTTCAATATTTATAAATGGTCATGGCGATTGCCCTGTTAAATATTTATAACACGGCCTGAAACACAGCGCGCCTTTTCCCCCTATTGGCTTAAATACCAACTTAATGTATTCGTGATCATGAATACATAAATGAGGCAATTCAAAATGGCGGTTTAACGTTGACCGCGCGCAGTCAGTGATGTCACGTCGGAAAGTGGCATGTATTTCCATGAAGGAGTGAATGTTTTTGTGTTGGAAACTTGCATATTACTGACTAAAATAATGACAAAAACACAGGTTTGCTAAATTTATTTAACATCCACGTTTTCAAAGATCGTAGTTTCTTTGTAAATAGAACTTGAAGGTAGATTGCGTAAATACAAGGTCCCATATTTGAAATTTGAGTTCCGTTTAAACGTTTGGTAAAATTTCTAAACGGATTTGCATTTCTTTTCGTTTAAACGTATAAACGACCCATCCTTACTTCAAGCACAATGTACTCGGACTCGTACTCGTACTCGGAAATACAAGTACTCGGACTCGGAGACCTGTACTTGTACTCGGTTGGCAAAGTACTCGGATTTGAATGGTACAAGGCAATTACTCGGCAGTACTCGGTACTCGGAAAAAAGTACTCGACTACAACACTGCAGTTAAGTTTAGATATGGATCAATGGCCCCTTGGAACATTTTACAGTCATCGAACTCAAAACGACCGAATTGTGATACGCCTTATACGCCATCCACAGCAGGTTGTAGCCGTCTGTCAAACTACTCCAGGTTGATCTTTCATTTACCGTCCTTGTCCATGCACCCCAACCAACTTCCATCTTTAAGGTCTGTCCCTGGGTCTTTTTAATACCTGTTCTGGATTGCCATTCTGTAATTCCTATGGCCCATCTGTTGTCTGAAAACTTTACTTCGAGATCCGTTTTTTTTTTTTCCTTTCCCATACGAAAGCTGGAGGGTTTTCAGCTGGCATGGTAAACAATGAAGATTTGTCGTTGATTTGAGAAAATGTTTATTTTCAAAGGTGTGTCAACTGCATAACACAATTTTGGAGACGGAAGTGATAAAACACTGACCGCTCAATTCTCCAAAAGTACATAGCAAACATGTCATGTGGTGAAAGGTGATTTTAGGCCTAGCCTAAATAATGTTTTAATTTATAAAAATAGAATTGGTCTCTAAATTCATCATGAAGTATATCGATTTTTGTATTTTGTTTTGAAAAATGTAAAATCTCTTTGAGCTAAAAAGAAGACTGTAGACCTATCTTGATTTAATACTAGATTGTAAACACCATACATTGCAGTCACTTTGTTTTGCAAAATGCTCCAGTGGACCGTTGGCACTTACTCAGTGAACACGCTCAATTATGTAAATTACAAAACGTGCCGATACTCTGTACAACACTGTAGTGCTTGACATGTTTCCAGCCTGGTTTCCCCTGCTGAGGGTGCTGACGAGCAAGAAACAGTGCTTGTCGCCTCTTCAAATTATTCATTCGGAAAATGAAATATAAATTTTAGTCGGCTTGACCTCTGCGTTAGGGTCAATGCTTGGGTCGCTTTCAGCCAACCGACAGAATGCCTGCAATTGCTAGCACATGTACCAGCATGAAGTTTTAATGCCGCAAAAACAACGTCAGTATGTTTCCGGGGCGGCCAATGACTGTATTGACTGTACTCATGCGCATTTTTTATGATTTGTTTTGTGTTCATCTCCGCATTATAATTAAAGTGGGGGCGTGGTATCAGCGTAAATAAAATACCGTACATCGATGCAGCGTTCGATATTCGGTCAGCTATATAGAAAGCAAAGAACAAAATGAAAGAAAATATATTAAACCTGCTTTGTTAACACATTGCTGGTTTAACCCACACATAGGGCGGGCATACTACATAAACCGAACAGTTTTTCTGTTGCAGACTTTCACTCATAGGTGTACGTCATTTGTATCCTTCTCAAAGATCGAGGAAGATGTCGCCGAACATTGTGGTTAACACGAGCGGCGAGTGCAGCAACCTACCGTCTCTAAACCTGACGATGGAGGAAGATGCGACCGTATACCTCCTTAATGATGGTAGTGGCACGACCATGCTGATCGTACTCTTCACCATTCTAGCCGTAGGCGTCCCGGGAAATATCGCTTTCCTCTTCGTAGTAGCCCGTATCCCATACATGCGGACCACCACCAATGTCTACCTGTCCAGCCTGGCCCTGGCTGACATCATGTTCCTGCTCAGCAGTATCGTCCAGTACAACTTCTACTTCACCCACCCGGTCCGGAGCCACCTTTCTACCGCCTCCTTCGTTGGATGCGTCGGGGCGTTCATTCCGCAATACATCAGCTACTTCGCCTCCAACTCCATGGTGACTTTGGTGTCTCACGAGCGATACAACTCCATCTGCAAGCCCTTTCTCAAGGCCGGGCTCAGCCAGGGTGCGAGGATGAAGCAGAGCTTCAAGCTGGTTGTGGGTAGCTGGATCGTTGCCGTTGGGCTGGCTGGCCTGGCGATGATGCGGTACGCTAAACTCTTCCAATACTGTGCCATCTGGCCTGACCGGAAAACCTACGACAACCTGCCCGTCCTGCTCGGGTTCTGCGGAGCCGTGAGCCGCTCAGGGAATATCATCGGTCACCTGCTGGAATCAGTGGTCTTCATTGTTGCGATGATCGCTAACGCGGTCATGTACACCTTGATCATCATCAGCCTCAACACCAGAGTCAAGCGCAAGCGAGATCAGAACTCGGTCTCTCCCTCTGCTTACACCCAGCAGGCGCTCGCTATCCGCAACCAGGTGGCTCGCATGTTGATCACAAACGGTGCCGTGTTCTTCCTCTGTCAGTCGCCGTTTATCGCCATCTCTCTGGGATTCCTCATCCAGAAACTTGCCGGGATCCCTCCTAATGTCACCTACAGGCAGATGGTGTTCGCTCTCACGGTGTGTCACGTGTTCGTGTTTTTGAATTCGGCTGTAAACCCTATCATCTACAACGTGACGAGTCGACACTACCGGCAGGCCTTCATCGAAGCTTTCACCTGCCAAGCCAACCGGACTCGCAAGCTTGATGTCAAGGACGTTCCTCTTGCAGAACTTAAGAACTGCATCGCTGTGAAAGTACATTGAGTCTGCGGCCCGTGCATTATCATGAGTGCTTATATCATTCAGGGGAAGTTTGGAAGGGCAGAGCATGTCTCTCAAAGGCGGATGGGGAAGGGGGATCGAACACCACCCCCTACAGACCACGTGCGTTCGCCGACTTGTTTATGACTACTGTTATTAGACCTGGCCTATTCTTCACGCCCCGGACTTTTAGGGTCAAGAAAAATCTGCCGTGTCTAATCCCCAGGCAAAATATCTTGGATACGGCCCTGCCCCTCCTCAATTGGTAGCTATAATCAATACAATTATTTTTATACTGTATACACAGAATGACATTGGGTGCTCGTTCTGTGATACTGAATGGTTGTTCTGTTTGAAAAGGGTATATAAGATATAATTTTAGGGGGTTTCCAAACGATGTAGCATCCCTTCAGTACACAATTTCTTGGACGAACTTTAGAGGCCAGCTTTTGCGTGTGATGTGCATCATTTAGCCTGAACTGGTCGCAAGAATGTCTACGCCTTCATGTCGAGATGTTTCCTAAACAGCCGAGTCTAATAACTGTGAAAAGCCGTGTAAAGATAAAGTAGCGCCCTCTGGTGATAAGTCGTGAGTTTATGACCACGATTGTACTATAATTCTACAGTATTTAAAGACCAACTAAAACGCGTTTTTGTTTTTGACTTTTTGGACTTATCTGATAGTTTATGCCTCCCCAAAACTAATGTAACAAGTTTCATGATTCTGAAAAAACAAAAACAAATGTTTTTGAGCCTTTTCCTTCCGAGCCACTTTGACTCGATTCAGAAAAGGCCGAGGTCAACTGCGTGCCGTATCGCGCGAGTGATGACGTATCGTGTAGAAACATATGACGTCACTGTATTATACGACAATGTTTTACGTAGAGTCTGTACGTATTTTTTTGTCTAAGGCTAGTATTACTTGTTGTGCTTTTTGCACATGATTCAGGTGTAACACTACGGTAAACATATTTTAAAGTGTTGACATCTTTGTGAGAAACATTTAGAATTGGGGTTGTAGGCTTGTTCTTGCTGAAAAGCTAGTTATGAGTCATACTTTCCTTTGTTTGCAGTCGGCTTTTATTGAGACCTGCGCGGTGAGTTGTGCTGAGCTGATGCTATACTCTAGTCTGGCGACTTTGCTTATGCAGCCCCCATAAGGACCCGAACCTTCTCAGAACTATACACACAATTTCTGTTATAAGGTACCAGACTCAATCGCACGCAGCCTATTTACGGTACCTTACGTGTACAATGTATGTTGAGTCAAGCGAGCGTGGACAGGGAGGGAGACGGCCAGACACCTGTCGGGGCTCTGGCTGCTCGAGCCGGCAACCGCAGGGAACGTCGTAGGTCTGGTGCGCGTGAGTCCGGACAGGATTGGAATGCTCCATGCCTTTAGAGTTTGAATGGCTCCAGCCTTCAAACGGAATTGTGCCTTCAAACCCAGCTGAGTTTTTAGACCAACACTATCATCAATACAGTCTTTGGCGAAATGTTCTGCACAAAAAGGGGCACATATTTTCGACCATTTCGACAGCCGAAAATCAGATCTTGTATTGTCTACAAAACGGACCCACTGTCGCCTTTGAACTCCATTCAGCACTGGGAATCGCAGGAAGGTTAGGTCAGGGTTTTTGTCGCTGTTCCTTGTGCAACCCCCAACTACACACGATCGAGGCATAATGATTATCTCAGAACCATGCTCATACTGAAATAATATCAAAATTAGACAAAATAGACGGGAAAACAGAGGAGTTATGTCGACCAAAACTCTTCCAGCAGCATCAACTCCACGTACGTACATGCATAGTGTTTGGCTGTAGCGTCAACTTACTCTACACGTGTACGTCACGGGGTCACGTACATACATTTACATACATAATGAGGTTTCGCGAAACAGGATAAATGGTTCAGAATAACAACCCTTTTTTTTAATAAAAAAATTCCTCTCGTCTGCAAACTAATCTCCATCAGTTTAAAGAGTATTTTAACTGTCGGAAAAGTCCAAAAAGTTGGCGTTTTAGTTGCTCTTTAATGTTACCGTTAAAATACCTCGAATAAATTGTTGTGCTGCTCTCGGCGGACAGGTCAAATTTTAAAGGTCGGTCGGTCGGAGAAAAAAAATTCCGGCTTCGCCACCGACTTCTTAAATCACCGAGAAGCAAACCAACTCGAAGTATTCTAACTTTTGGTTTCATATCAACCGATTGAATGTTTCTGAAGCATACTAACAAAGATCGTAGAAGGGAAAGATCGGACACTGGGTATCTTTTTGTACAGCCTCCGATGAAACGTTATGACGTCATTATTTTCGACTATGCATATGGGCAAGAGCTCCCCCCCCCCCCCCCCCCCCAGCGTTTGATAGGTAAACGCGTGCTTGCGGCTACAGTAACGTAAATCCATACAAGAAGTATTGTACAGCATCGGGTGTAAAATGCCAGCGGGATTTTCATTGATGAAGAAAAAACTTCACAAAGATGACAAAACGAGGAAATGAAGAGTCAAATAAAGGAATAAGTGAATGAATACAGTAAATAATATCACGGAGGTACCTCCATTATAGGCCTAATACATTTACGTGTTTTAGTGACATGTTTAGTAATATTTATAAGTCAGGGAATTTTGTACAGCGAAGATACGGGCCAATATGCAGTCAATTAAGGACTGACATTTTTTCACATGTGAAAACCAGATTGAAATGTTGAGATATTGGTTTTAAGTTAGCAGGTATCAGATTTTATTCCTTCCTTATGCCTATGGTAGTCCGAGTAACTTGGACCCTTTATCGCCTTTTTAAACATTTGGACATGATCTAGCGATAGTTTAAAAAGGCGATAAAGGGTCCAAGTTACTCGGACTAGGCCTATGGGTGGAATTGTTTTGTTAATGTATAAAAATAAACAAAAAATATTGACATTTTTTGTATTTCTTTTCTTTTGTGTACACGAGTCTTATAAAAGGCCCGCTGTACATGTAGGCCTATTTACTTATTACCCGCCGCGAAAACTTGGTTTTTGTTCCCTTCGGACCCTTCCACACCAAGTTAATTGTACTTGAATTACAGGCTAGTGCCCTTTAACACCAATTCCATGCATTGTAACTGCTGGCGTATATAAATATCATAACCCAAAAGTTTGAAAAGCATGACGTCCTTGATGATCGATGAGCATGGTTTTCACAAAGGTGGATCCTGTATGAAAATCAATTAGCTCTATAACTGTAAACGACAAAAATTCTTCAAAATTTAAAGGCAGACTGGTGCAAATTTCAGTGGATTTCAGAACCGAGACGTTAGACTTTGTAGATCACCAATATACAGGGTGTCTCTCGAAAAAAACGCAACAGTTGCTAAAACCGTAATTATAGGAAAACCCAACATCATAACCATATATACATGTATATGATATGGTATAGATGCGCTAGAGCATCAGCTTCAATTTGAGACCAGTTTCAGGTCGTTCACTTTCCGATTGGCTGAGCAGTCATTGTTTGAATGAGGTGGGGTAAAATGCGATTTGTTACATGTTGTGTAAATGGCTTGATTATCTGTTTTTGCTTTGCCTAATCCTTTGAAGGATGGGCTTTGGGACACTGATTACATGTACATAACTTACACCAGGCCTGTCTGACGGGCACTTCATTTGACAAGATGGGGCAGTTGACACATCAGCAGAGATCGTTTGTGGTTACCGAATATGCCCAGATATGCATCGACAGAGTGGTCATGTTGAGGGAGTTGAAAGCTTAAGTTGAACGTTGAAGAGCCAGTGCCATGATGACTTTGAACGGTTTTGAAACCATTGTTTTAAATATTTCAATTTATGTTCCTGTTGATAGAAGGTTGTTTTAAGATAAAGCAAATGCTTTTGTTAAGTTTTGTTATTAAAGAACATGTGAAATTCAATTGGTGTCGTTCTTCATTAAAGTTCTCTAACATGTAACAAATGGCATTTTACTCCACCTCATTCAAACAATGATTGTTCAGCCATCCGGAAAGTGAACGAACCGAAACTGGTCTCAAATTGAAGCTTATGCCCTAGCGCATCTATACAATATTAAACAAATATTGTTATGAGTGGGTTTTCGTGTAATCATGGTTTTATTAACTGTTGCGTTTTTCGAGAGACACCCTGTAGTCCAGTAAGAATGTACATGAAAAATGCCCTGAAATGTTAGTCAACAACCGAATTTCTACTTAGAAACCTTTACACTGTGAACAAGTAACAATGGATTTAGTGCCAATTGGGAAACAATCGAGCCTGTTAAAGGGGGGGGGGGGGGGGAATAGGAGGTGCATGGTAATTGGGCAATACATGTACAAGGAACAGAGGAATGTGGTATGGCTCATACATCAAAGCATGTAAAGTGGCCAAGAAACCCAAGAGGGCTTGCCATGAAGATTATCTCTAAACAAATGACAATGGGGGAAAATTAAGAGTTAATAATTCCCTTCCTGGATGTTGAGACCATGGTTGAATAGTCCGAAGACGTTTCATCCACACTTTCTCCCTGCTGATGAGGCGAACTGGGTCCTTTGGCCAAGTGATTCTATGCCCTGCAGAATCATATCAGAAATGAAATGGTTAGGCAAGTTGAAGTGGTGACCAATACGGGTGTCCATTTTCTTGGTGTTCACAAGTCGATCGATGACCATAGAAACGCTTTTTGAGCGTGTTCCTGGTCTCTCCGACATATATACTGGATTCCACAAACCCTGCAAGAAATGAGATACATGTATATGACATTAGTGTTGCAAGTAATACATGTAGGGCCTAA